>JAHLJT010009419.1:208413139-208893081 GCA_031308135.1 Acheta domesticus
AGAGAATGTTCAACGCGACATGCACAGGTACAAGAAAAACATCCAACATGTACAAGAGAGTGTCAAACGCGAGATTCAACAACAAAACCAGGTGGTTGCTACGGAGTTGAAAGACAGGCAAAATGCTTTAGCTACGGCAGTTGACACCAAAATAAGTGCTGTTAGCGTACAAGTCGTAAGCAATTCAGCGAGGCACAGGAAACGGGGGCAGCCGAAAGTGAAAGAATGCAGTTGAAAGAAGTTAGAGGCACAAGCAAGAAAGTAGAGAACATCTGAGAAGATTTGTAAACGTACAAAAATAAATGTAAGAATAATGAACACGTAAACGAAATTGATTCCATTGAAACTGAATTCGCGAAATTCGTACGAAAACGACATGAAGACAATCGCACAAGAACTGAAAGGGATTTCAAATCAGGTAAATGGGCACACAGAACGTTTGAAAGTGCCTACTACAAAACTAAACGACTTGCAGCAACGGTAGATACCATGCCTGGCAGCTGTAGTTCGCTCACGCCGTAAACTGAAATGTGCCCCTACGTTGAATTTTCGGGATCGCCCGAAGACATCCATATTTCGTTCTTAAAGGCATCTAGATAGTTTTATTGCTCTTAGTCGCTGCCAGAGCGAATATAAAACGCATTTATGTACCAGATTTTATACAAAAATGCAAGAACAGGGTTAGAACGCTTGACCGTTTTTCCTCAAACAATTCAAGAATTTAAAATAAAATTTTAAATAGATATTGGAGCGAGGAAATTCAACTCAACCACAAGATGACAGTTATGAATACGTACTACAAGCCGACGCTAGGAAGCATGCGCGATTATGCGGCGGGGAAGATTGCTGCACTCAAGTTATGTTCGCCACCTATGGAAGACAAAGAAATTATTTGTTTATTAACAAGACATTTCCCATACAGCATACAGAACTTGATAAGAAGCATAGCTCCGCGTGACATTGAGGCATTCCAAAGCTTGCTAGGTAATTATGATATTACAGCAGATAATGTCATGAAGGGAGGCAAGACTAGTACGGACGATTAATGCCATCAGCACGAGTGTGGGAGGTCAAGAGGCAAAATCATCGAAACAGAGCGATCAAACAAACAATAAAAAGAATGATCGAAATACGGAAGAAAATAACTTTCGGAATGAAACGAAGACCGAACTTCAAAACCAGGAGGGGAGAAGACTAATAAAACATACCCTCAAAACAAGCGCAAGACTAAAGAAGAAGAGAATAATGAAGAATTAGGGGACAAACATCAATGTCAGCCATCAACATCGGGGAAACTGCCACAGTTCGATGTGAGCGGGAACCCCCATGTCGAACAACGTTCAAGCTGAATACAACGTGGTTCCTGTAATCTCTGTAGGTGATCCACCGACGGGTGTCATATGGAATATGGTCACAACGAACGAGTATCCATATCGTTGTCCGGTGATTGAAGTATGCTGCGGCGACGTGGTGATGAAGGCGTTAGTGGACACTGGCTCCATGGCAACCATAATGGATGAAGACGCCATACAATTGCGTTAAGGGAATCGAAGATTGAACTACCTCAATTGCCAATTAAAAGTACGCGAAGTACAACTGCGATTGGAAACAAGTCGAGCCCGATCAAAAAAACAAATTTATGCACCATTAGAAATAGGAGGCAAGGTCTATGACACGCCATGTCTCGTAGTAAAAGGACTCACGTACGCAGTAATTTTAGGCATTGATTTTCTCGTGGAGAATGATGTAATTGTAGATACCAGAGCGCGAAAATTCTGATAGGTCGTGGAAACGCGAGAATTAACACAGTGATGAAATTTGATGAAGAAAAGTTAATTGAAAATGAGGATGAAATAGATTTATGTTCGTCCGCGACAAATGACTTGATTGAATCAATTGAAGAGAAAGTTAATTCCGCTGATCTCCTCGACAAAGAACAGAAGGCCAAGTTATCGAAGTTACTCATCAGCGCCAAAAGGGTGTTCGAGAAAAATCGCGAGCCAGTGAAAAATTACGTGTTTCGTATCCAACTCACAGACGAGGACGCCGTTCAAAGGACGCAGCTATCCTATACCAGTGGCGTACCAAGAAGCAATTTCAAAACAAATTGAAGAAATGTTAGAAGAAGGCATAATCAAAAGGGCGACTACGGCGTATGTCAATCCAATTGTAATAGTGAAAAAAGCAGAACGGCACATTGCGCTTATGCTTAGACGCGCGTTACTTGAATTCGCTGACAATACCGTATAGGGATGTACCGCCCAAAATTGATGAAATATTGTTACGATTCGCCAATAAGGGGTACTTCTCATCAACGGACTTCAGCAAGGCATATTATCAAATGAGGTTGCATCCGAAGGATCAGAAATACACAGGGTTCGTCTACAAGGGGCGAAGCTATGTATTTCAACGTGTCCCATTTGGATTGCGTAACAGTGGAGCTGCGCTGGTTCAATGTTTGGACGAGGATTATGAACAATGCTGGGTTACAAAGACACCACTCTTTACGTTGATGATATCTTAGTTCATTCGACAGATTTTGAACGTCACCTTGAAGCATTGGGAAAGTTATTACCATTGTTGATTCAAAATAACTTGGTATTAAATCTTGAAAAATCCCATTTTGGTGTACCACAAATCAAATTTCTGGGATATGAAATCACGAAGAATGGAATTCAAATGGGATTGGATAGAATTAAAGAAATCGAAGCCATACCCCGACCAAAGAATAATAGGCAACTAAAGAGAATTTTAGGAGTCTGCAATTATTTTAGCAGGTTTTGCTATAATTATGCTCTAACGATAGCTCCATTATATCGATTATTGCGAAAAGATCAGAATGGGAATGGACGGAACTTCAACAGAAGGCGTTCGACGATCTTAAGCATATGTTTTTACAAACATGCACGATTTCACATCCAGATTTCACGCAGCCTATGTATCTACAAACAGATAGTAGTGATTTGGGTGTGGGAGCGATGTTGTACCAAGTCATTGATGGGGAGACAAAAATCATCAATTTGGTCAGCACTGCTTTAAAAGGGCCGCAGATCCGTTTTACGACATCGGAGAAAGAAGCCTATGCCGTTGTTTGGGCCCTAACTAAATTAAAGAATTACTTAATGGGGAGGAGTTTTGTCATCAAAACCGATCACAAAGCCCTAATCTTTTTAAATCGTTGCAATTGGCAAAACGATAGGCTGATGAGGTGGTCACTGTGGCTACAACAATTTGACTTTCGAATCGAGTATGTCGAGGGGCAGAAAAAATGTATTACCTGACTTACTCAGTCGTCAGTTCCCAGCTCCAGAGACGAATATCACCCATAAAGGCGTCGAACAAGTCAATGCAATCGATCTAAAAATTCCTCAAAGTTTTCTATGGGATTGGTCCACATTGGCAGACCTTCAAAATCACGACGACGAAATTAGTAAAGTCAAGCGTGTGCTTGAGGGAAGAGGGCAAACAGAAGACGAAGAAGTCGTGACGAAATTGCAGAGAGATCCCGAGAGGTGGAGATTGACCAATGACATGGTGCTGATTCGATTGGACACCGCTCCAATTACCTACAAAGTTTGGATCCCAAAAGCGCACGCGGAGGAACTAATTAACTATGTCCACGCTCAAGCCGCACATTACGGGTCCACAAAAATTAAAAGCATTATAAGCGAACTATGTTATTGGAAAAACATGGATAGGGATGTGAAACGAGTAATCAAGTCGTGCGAGACATGCATGAGGACAAAGTTTCCGAATCGATCGTATGCGGGTACAGTGACACCGATCATTCCCGAAGGGAAAAATGATATCATTGCAGTCGATTTGTACGGGCCATTACCAAAATCGAGGCGCGGGAATAAGTATATCATGGTCATCATCGACTTGTTTACAAAGTTTACACAAGTGTACCCCATTAATAAGATCACCACTAACCAGTGTTTACGACAGCTGGAGAAATATTTAGCAATAGCAGGACAGTATCGTAGAGTCTTGAGTGACCATGGAACTCAATTCACTAGCCAACTGTGGAAAACAGCATTACAAGA
Organism: Acheta domesticus; assembly: GCA_031308135.1. NCBI lineage: Eukaryota > Metazoa > Arthropoda > Insecta > Orthoptera > Gryllidae > Acheta > Acheta domesticus. Next base: position 208,417,186 of record JAHLJT010009419.1, read on the forward strand.
GAAAAATTTAACTCCAATTTACTCGTCCATTCGCCACCCGCAATCAAATCCAAGCGAACGGGTGATGAAAGAAATGTCGAGACTGTTCCGAACTTATTGCAGCCAGAAACATGACGATTGGACCGAGTTAGTGCCCCATGTGAATCGATGGTTGAACCACGTGCCGCATGAAAGCATCGGGAAGAGTCCATACGAGGCCCATTTCGCCCGCAAACCACCACATGTGTTGGGATATCTAGACCGTGAAGATGTGACCGGACCGGAACCCTACCACACGGAACAACAAATTCTGGATAGGCTCCGCAAGGCTGCCGAAGAACGGAAAAAAGAAAGTAAAAAGCCGACCATATGTGTTTAGGGTGAATCAAAAAGTCATGCTACGAACTCCAAAAGTATCAGTACCAAGGCTAAAATTATTTGCTAAATTCTTTCACCTGTACGAGGGACCGTACACAGTGACAAGATTGGTAGCTCCAAATGCAGCCGAATTAATAGATGAAGACGGAAGAGTAATAGGAACATATAACTTCTTCAACTTGAAACCTTACTAAATAACGGGTTGCTGATTCGAATGATCAGGTAACAGAAAGATGAAAAGTCGATGGGAAAAATAAAAGAATTCTTGAATAGTTCTCGTTGAAGATTCTTCTCCATCATTTTAAATGACCGTCGAAGAATCTTACCGTTATGGGGGCAATGAGACGAAAATGGACGAAATCCATTCGTCCCATAATAAATCTACAACCAGCCCGAACACCATAAGGCGCAGGCAGCTTTGAAAGCCGCGCGCCGTCGACGTCAGCGGATGACGAAGGCGTCGAATAATTTCGAAGCCTACAACCGGAACCGATGGTCGCCAATGAGGAGAGAGCCGAAAATCCCACGATAGCCATTGGTCGGCGTAGGTCACGCGAGGAGAGTAGGACAGAGGCAGCCTGGTAACCGATGTAGAATTTTGTCTTCTAGAAAGAGTTTCCGACGAGGCAAGACGGGTCTTCTAGAAAAAGTTGTCGACTAGGTGAGACGTGTAGGACGTTTCTTCTAGGAAAAGTTGTCGACGAGGCGAGACGTGTAGAATGTTTCTTCTAGAACAAGTTTTCGACGACGTGAAACGTTGCTTTTAGAAAAAAGTTAACGACGAGATGCGATATCCGCTAGGAGCAGTTTTGTTCTAAAACAGAATTCATGACCAAGTACAACGTGAGTCGGTGCGTAATTCACAACTTCCAACGCCACCAGAACTTTCAAAGTGCACGGGAGCAAAGTGAAACGAGCCCGATGTTCAAATCAAGAATTATTTAATGAACTGTTGTCCGGAATGGGTTTGTGAGGAAGGAAATTAAAGACGTCTGAACTTTCTGAACTGACGTGTAATTCGCATTGAAGGAGAACGAAGAAAGAAGAAGGGAGAAGATAGAAGAAGAAGGTACAGCCGAGAAGTTGGTACGTGACGTGGAATACAGCGAGTACGAGAGGCGCCGCGGTGCAATTCACCGTTGCATCCCGAGGTCGCCATCGGGCCCGCCGCTACCCCACAGGCTCGCCGAGGCTTCCATTTGTTCGAGCGGCCGTGAAGACAGCGAGGTCATCGCTACGCCCTTCCCGGCTGCTAGTGGGCGAACGGGAGGTCTCCGGAACGCGCGCGAGAGGGGGAGGTGTAACGGTATTTCACCGCCATGCAGCAAACGAGAGTGAGTACCTGTAAACTTTGACACAGTGCTGTAAAAATACAAGGTATTAGCAGAAATAGGAGAGGCTAATGAGGACAATTCTAGGTTTGGATTTGGTCTTTCTTTCATGTTCAAAGGGTCGTTCTAAACAGAATTTAAAATAGAATTCGATGCTTACATGCATCTAAACCAGAACAATAAGTAACTTTGTTAAAATCAGTCTTTTTCTTTACCGAAAGAGTCAGTGTACATGTGCTTTTATGTGAAAGGCAATAAGTAATGCCACACTAATTTAAGTAGTAATGAAAATCTTAAGAGAATGTTTAGGTAAATCCAGCTGGAAATAGGATTATCGAAATCTCTCTTAGGTGTAATGTGTACAGGCAGTGTAGGGCAAAGCAGTGGTTTGCCCGCTGCATGTTGTAATGTTATGTAATCAATTTGGTTAATGAATGAGATATAAAGCATTTGTGGATTGTGATTTTCCCTGGTCACTAAACCATGTAGGATTTCCTAGGGAGGGAGCATCCTATAAAAGAAAATATTTTGATAAACAACCGGCAGGGCCTGGCGACGAGGCGGTGACTGGAGCGCCGTGACGTCCTGGTGACACCCACGCCAGAAGCATTTGATTCTCGTGGGGTATATCCGCCCTAGCCCATCAAAGGTTGGTTAGTGCCGGCATGTCGAGAGATGGCATGTTCCGTTGCAATATATTACTCAATACACATTTTGTGTAACACAACAAAATATTTAAGTAGTTTCTCAATGCATATGCATACATATTCCTACATTAACACACATAAAAATTATTTTTACAGAATAGGCTATTTAAAATATTTTGGGAAAGAAAAGTACAGAAGCAGAATCATGCTGCATGTTAGATTTTGATTTGACATATCACGTAATAATTATGTAAATATTAAAACATATAAGACATCCCACATAACGGAATATTTGAAGCTCTGAACGAAAAACTTGATAAGGAAAATTCATTTAAAATACCGAATGAGGAGATCCTGCTAGCAATTAGATTAATGTTAAATAACAAATTCTTCATGTTCAATGATACTTGTTACACACAACAAAAACAGGGGACTCCAATAGGTGGACCCATGAGTTATCTCTTTTCTGAATCGGTTATGCAGCAGACACAGTAATCTTAAGTCAAAATGAAGTAATATTTTGTGCTAGATATGTGGATGATACGTTATTATTTGTTCATGAGGCAAAGATTGAATCCATTTTTCAACATTTCAATAACTATCACCAAAACTATCATGATCATTATCACCGTTTGCAAGTTTAAAGTATTTTTTAAATACCTACCCTTGAGTTATAGTTGGGTATGAAAGTTTTCTCTCTGCAAATACCTCTGATCCACGCACTCTCTTTGGGAAAGCCGAACACACTAACAGCAGGGCCGTTTCGGTAGTTGCCTTTACAATTGGGCACACAACACTTTAAAGTTATTGTGATGAGCTGTAAATGAAACAATGAGGGTTTGAATAGTTCCGAATTTGTTAACATCTGTTAACTGTGTAATCACGTAAGTCCTAAACACTGTATGATCAATATGCGCAATAACCTAAAAACTTCTTAACACCTTTTTAGAAATTGAAGCACAAATATATCATTTGCTTATATTTGCCTTAATTTTAGATCTTAGACGTAAAGTGAACTCAATCAGAAACTTGTACTTACCAAGTTCGAATTTCCGTAATTAAAAATAATCAAATTGCTGAAAAATCACATCATAACAACACGCATAACACACGGAGTAACCGGCCGGAGAGTCTCTTGGTGGGCCTACTCACAAAACAGGCTTACGTCACAAAATCGTCGCCAGGCTTTGTATTCCAGAGGGCACTGACTGAAGGCCTGTCAGGTTTTTAACTCTTTCAAGCACGTGGTCATTGAAACCGTTTTCGTACTAGTTGCAAAGCTCGGACCACGGCTCACTCCAACAGCTGACAATAAAATGTCTTGTAGGCTTAGTAAAAGTGCTCCCCAGGTGTTCCGGAAGCATTATCATGCCTACGTCATCTTCCGGTGCTTCCGAGAACTAGTTTCTGCAATACGTAGCAATGGTTCCTAAATTATCCTACTATACAACACACATGGAGAAGAAATGATGGTTCAAATTGTGTACCTCCATGCGACCAATTCTTAACGCACAGAGGAACATACTTTGTACCCTCTTGCTGGAAAGTTAACCTGTCCCGTTTCTACACGCCGCGAGGGCCACATCAACCTCTCCCGCCCAGGCTGCGCCCCCCTCCCAGGCCTCTTCCAGAAGCTCCACAAACGGTGCCTCAATCACGTGCGCCCCGCCCCCCCAGCCACCGCGCCAGCACACGAGCACCTCAAAAGGCGAGCACGAGGCCTCGCGATTCTTTTTCTTCCCCTCCGCCTCCTCCCCGCCCTCTCTTTCGATTCTTTGGGCGCCGGCGCTCCTCCGAATCGTCCCTTTCTTCCCCTTATTTGCAGAAACAAAATTGGAGTAAAAGGCCCAGAGAAGGAAAAGGGGCCGGTCTGATTAAACGATATCGAATGACGCGGCGCGGCGCGAGCGGGCTCAAGGCCGCAGACGTCTTCGGGGGACGGCGCATAAAAGGTGCTGCCAATGCTGCCCTCCCCCGCGGCGTGCAGATCCGGAGAAAGGAGCGAGAGGAAAAGCTACGCGGCCTCCGCCGGAACGCGAGCACAAGACCGACGAAGCACAAAAGCGCGGATGGCTCGGTGCAGGCAGCTACACAGTGCCGTACACTCCGGACTACCGGCGCACAGTGATCAATTTTGCGTTCCTAGGTGGACAAAAATCCTAGTGACGCTATCTTTGAGATTAACAATGTTTTTTGGGTATATGTGTGTTCACTACCAATACGAGTATCGGTGATTGTAAAGGCAACACCTTGCGGCCGAGTATGCCAGTAAATGGGAGGTCGCCAGTTCGATGCCGGTCAATGGCCGGAAGTTGGCTTCATGTGATAAACTCCAGCAAGTTTGTGGTCTTGCCGGAATTGAAATGGTAATCTAACAGCTATAATCGCGATCATTTCCAGGTGAATACTGGAACATCACTATATCCCAAGACTTCAGTCTGTTGCAAATGTCGAAAAATGATATTACGAGATAATTAATTACGAGACGCTTAACAAATATTTGTAAACGCTTCCAACATTCAAACTAATTTATTATTGATCTTATACTTCGAAATGAATAAAATAATAAAATGAACTTTCAACCTAGAATAAAATTGTTCGTAAATAAATACTTTTGATTCGGAGGCTAATTTGTTCTCAGCCTGCATGGTTGAGGGCATAAGACTTCCTTGTTCTGGACTTCATTTGCTATCTTTCAAATGTTTAGGTTCGAGCTGAATAAGGATGTGTTTGCAGTCTCGTTTACCGAAGGATATTAGTTACGTTGAGGTACTGAACATCAGTGACAGAGGAAGGAATCAGATGTCTCATATTTTGGGTTTAATCGATACTGCAGCAAGTAGGAAAATTACTAGTTAAAGAGAGAAGGAAGTTCTTACAAGACAAACGTTTCGGAAGGCAACCAAAAATAGTAATTTGGAAAACAACAATTACATGACAGATATGTAAGATATAAAAATAAGATAGTACGCATAGTTAAGAAATTAAGCATTTATTGTTGATGACAATATTCCCTCTTAAACCTGCACTGAAGGAGCAAATATCTACTTATTTCGTATTTTAAGACAAAACACCCAATGATATATTGTTTTGAATTTCGTAAATAAATAAATAAAAAATAAATAGATACATTCTTGAGCTTTTATAGTAAATCTAAGTTCCATTCACTGTCATTTGAATGTTAAACATTTCGTTTTCAATTTCATTGGAGTCGCGCATTCATAAGCTTGACACGTCATCTAGAAGACTTTCACCTCTTGTCTTCTGCGTTTTCCGCAGACTCGATATGAGGGGGTCTCAAGAAAGCAAAAGGCTGTGATGAATGACATCATTTGTTGCAGATAGCATCATTTTTCTGGAGTGATGTTCCCGTACTTCCGATAATCTTTGTCGGAGCTCTTGTGCATCTTCCGTCCGTTGTCCTATTGGAAGTATCATTGAAATTACGAAATCTTCTCTGTGAATCACAATATTGTGTACGGTTAGGGGCATATAAACCAATTATAAAGTTCCACAAAGAGTTTGCTGTCTGCCTCTTCGTCTCCCCTTCGTCAGTGCCTGCAGCACACCGCCTGTCCGATGTAGCTCGAACAGCTCCCTCCGCGTTACTCGGCGCGCCGATCCTAAGAAAAATCAACTTTTCTCAAAAAATCGCAAACAGAAGCAAAAGATATTTTTATACAGTTATTAAAACACATATTCAGGAATAGGATATCAAAGCGTTCATCCTTTCGAACGTCATGAGAAATAGATTGGTCTATTAATACTAAAGAAAACAAAGAAATGGTTAATTATATATATTGAATGTGTTGTACACACCCCGGGGAACAAGTTCCATGCTGCAAAATCTTCGTATATCGAGTCTCTGGACATTTACGAGGACTACTTTCATCGGGCCTCCGAACGTGACTAGTACGAAGGGAGCTCGAAGTTTCTGAAGAAAGGTCTCCCATGCCACCTCTGCTTATCAACTGAGGCTTACACAAGCTGTTTTCAGACGCTTTAGACATCTGGGGATATGATCATTTATGTTTCAAATTCCAATGACAAAGTTGAAATTTTGATTTTTGTCCACCTACGAACGCAAAATTGATCACTGTGCGGCGGTAGCCCGAGAAAATTACGAGAACAAAAATATGTCAAGATAAATCATATTAAATATAAGTATAGACCACATTCTTTTTCAGTGACATACATTTTTCCAGATTCTGTGTAAACTGTTCTGTTGAGCTTTGCATCGCTGGGTGGTCGGCGCATCCTCCTAAGAGACGGCAACGCCGAAGAAACCTCTGGCACCCAGTGGCGATCGTTGCGTGATTCACTCCCTTCTACTTGTAAGACATGGGCCAGCTAAGGGCTCAGTGCGCCGATTTCCCGAGCGGTCTTCACATGTTCGGAGACGTTAGGAGCCACTCGGAGGCAGAGGCCGGTAAACTGACACGAGTAAATAAGATGTGTGCTGGTGTGCAACCACTGCCTTTCATACTGGCCGCGACCACTGCTTGCAAATTTTAGCAGTCCTAGGTGTCCGCAACAGCGGGCCACATTTTGATGGAAAGAAGAAACGAAAATTCTGTAATTCTTGTTTTATTAGAAAAACTCATGGTTGACTGTGAGTGAAGAAAAATTAAGCTTATTTTGCTTTTATCGTTTATTATTTGCTGGTGAGGAATTGTGAACGACAGTGGGCTGTGTAACGTTTCGTACATTCCCACTCTTTGTTTACAGATTTACATTGTTATCGGTAAACAAGAAACATGTGATGTATACCTATCTTGTTTGAAAAAATTAGGTTAGCAACAGATAGATTGATGATATAGACGAAAGTTACAAGAGAGAATTAAGCGTAAAACGTGTTCCTCTAAAGAAATGTGTAAGTTCTAATTGTACAAAATGAGAAGGTACAATATATTGAAGAACATTGTACAATAAATTTAAATAAAAACTAAAAAAAATGAGAATTGAAGTGTTACTACTTTAAAAAAATAAGTAGCTACAGTAATTGTAACGGCAGATGCAGCAAGAAAAAGTGTTGGCAGAGTGCGACGTTACAGAACTGGTGGCAGCGGTGGGATCGAAGTGGTTTCGGATCGAAACTAAATACCAGTTACAACATAGGATATTGGTGGCCGCTGGAGTTCGACGGCAGCGGTAGTGGATCATCATTGAACATCATTGGAGCTACATTGAGGTAGTGGACGAGCGGTAGTGGATTGAAACGGTAGTGGATCGGAACTGAATATTAGTTACAACACAAAATATTAATGGCCACTGGAGTTGAACATCAGTGGAGTTATTAAATACCAGTTACAACGTAGAATATTGGTGGCAGTTGAATCCAGCCGGATTGGTGTGCGGAGTTACTCAGTGGAGTTACTACATCAAATTGAAATGTAAGTGGTCGCGGAATCAAGCCGTCATTGCAGTGAGTTCATTAGTTCATCATTAAATTGAACTAATTTCAAGAGAATATTGTAAGTTCTAATTGTACAAAATGTGAAGGTACAATATATTAAAGTACATTGTACAAGAAATTTAAATAAAAACTTAAAAAATGAAAATTAAAGTGTTACTACTTTAAAAAAATAAGTAGCTACAGTAGTTGTAACGGCTGATGCAACAAGAAAAAGTGTTGGCAGAGTGCGACGTCACAGCTGTAAGGATAGAAACATTTGAGCGAAAGGATGAAGAAACATGAAGAAAGTGCATTGCATTTAGAAAATGTTTGCAAATATAAAAACTTTTGGAACTGTGAACATTGTCGCACTGAGTTATTCGGCGGTCAAAATTTCAATCTAGAAACATAATGAACAATTCGCAAAAAAATAGACATATTTTAGGTAGAGTGATTGAGTGTTTAGTAAAAAACTGTAGTACTCATTAACTACCATTAAGAGGGCTTGATGAATCTGAAGATTCAAAAAACCGTGGAAATTGTTTAGACATATTATCGTTACTCGGCAAATTTTAGATGATCATTTAAACAATTTCTCTATTTATAAATATAACTTACATATGGCATAGAACAAGCTGCTAGATTGTATGTATGAAGTGTATTTGGAGGAAGTGAAGAGAGATATCGATGTAGCTGATTTTGTTTCTCTGCAGGCCGATTAAACTACTGACATACGTAATCAGTCGAAGTCAACTTGTCTTAATTTTACGATACTTTCGAACTCTCAGCATTCCGAAAGTTAAGTTATGGCATTACCGTAATTTTTATAAAAATCTTTTGTTTCCATTGACATACCAATATTTGATTAAACGTCTTAATAAAAATTCCTACTTCTAAAGGTTTAATTAAACTGATAATTAATATTAATTAAAATATTGATTAAAATACAATTCTGAAATTCAATAAGTTATTGATTCTGTGATGATATTCGTGCATTTGCACTTGGCCCCACCAGGAAAAAATGTCACGAGCTGCCACTGTCTATATAACTCTGTGTGTGTGTGTGTGTGTGTGTGTGTGTGTGTGTGTGTGTGTCTGTGCCTGTGTGTCTGCGTGTGTGTAATAGCATTAGCGTTACCTATTGTCAATTGGTAAGATTCTTTAAAAACGTAATAAATAACAAATAATATTGTATAATAAAAATAGTACAAACTATACAAACTACATACTCGAAGATTGTTTTGTTGAGTTTATGAAAGTTCCAAATGATTATACAGTCTTAATGATAACATATAATTATTATCTTGGCAATGTTTCGGAGACTATATTTACTCAACAATTTACAAGAGACAGTCTATAGTTCAACTTGTAAGATTATAGTATTTCTTTTGTCGCAGGAAGCCCATGGCATGAAATCAGTGCACGCTACTGCAGCTAGAGAAGACAGAGGAAATGCGGCGATCGTAAATGCGAAAAGGACAATTCTGTGATGAGAGAACGCGTCTTGTGCGGAGCTGTCAAGATATTTCAGGGGTTTGCAGAAACAGAAAAAAGGGTCACTTATCGAGACACAAGGATAAGGGGTTTGGAGACAACAAAGATGTCTCAGAAACATCGGAGATCTTTTCACTCATCGTCAAACATCGCGGTCACATTCTTATGTACATAATTCATTTATGTCAAAACCCTTTTTAATCGACTCTAATTATTTGTCATTTGAACATAAATTCTTAATGAGTAATATCTTTTCTACATTTGTCTGTGAATGTTTCCGGGTGACTTTGTCATTAGCAATTCACGCTTCACACAAAAACGCAGTGTCCATCACAGTGAGCTTCAGAGAGTTTTTACTTTCTCACTCACTATTTACACAGTATAGAAAGAAAAATATATTACCCGGAAGCCGACTGTTTCACGACAGAATAACTCGTACTATGGGACCCTGCTATCGAAGAAGTGGATGAATCTTGTTCCTGTTGGTAGTAAATTACTTTACCACGTTATGAGTAAGAATATGCGTTTTGAGAGTCCTTCATACCGAAGAGTTGGCATAGCATCTGTCCGTCTATAACCTCGACCGTTCAGATGCTTTTCTACAAAATTGATTTTCCCGACGATCAGGTTGAACCCGAGGCTCTGCTCAGCTACATTCCATTTTTAGAATTCTTTCATTAAAAAAAAATAATAATAATAAAAGAGAGAGAGAGAGAGAGAGAGAGAGAGAGATTGCTGATTGATATCTTTCAAAAGTTGAAACTCACTTTGATGTAATGAAAGCACCCTTATGTGAAATTATCCTTGCTTGTCTGTGTAAGTGCTGCGAATACTGCAATGGTTGTGATTTATTCTTGTTTGTTTCTTTGTACAAGAAACGACGACTGTTCCTGATTGTCGAAGTATTTATATAATAAGTTTATTATCTTGCAAATAGACTGCTGTCCGGTGGCAAGTTACAAATGCAATAATCTTAGACCATATTCAAAATGTAATCCAATAGTAAAATATGATTATTGTAATAATGAACAATAATATTAATAATACAATAATTATTAATACAACAGTACTCCCAGTTTTTATACAATTAATAATTTGGAAAGTAAACAGTACCTTACAAGTAATACAATAGTTATTTAATTATTTACAATTATATCTACGGCGCCAAGTGGACGCCCTCGCCCCGAGGCTGATAGTATGCACAGCAGACGCTGTGTTCGAATTGGTTTGCAATTCTCAAGGAATATTAGGAATGTTCCTTTCCTAATAATACGAGAATGTTCATTTGTAGCACGCTTCCTTTTATCGCAAAGCTACCGACATTAAAAGTTTTAACACAAAACTCTTCGTATAAGAAGGCAAATTCTACGCGAAATCAGTCTCAGAGCAAAAAGGAATGAAGGAAAAGGGATGACAACAATACTTTACCTAGTAAAAAAATCTCTGACGTCTGTTTATCAAACAGCAACAATTAATGAACATTGGGGTATAGGGTTCCACAACCACACACATTACATCGGTACTTCAAGAAATTATGAATATAAGTATAATTAACAGTACTAAATATGTGAAGCCGACACATGCTTGCACAAGTGCAATGCAATCGAACTTATTTATAATCGGGTAACATTTGTGTTGAAACGTCTATATAGAATGTAGATTAACAAATTACAAAAACGGTGGTTGTATGTTATTGAATGATATTTTTTGGGGGGAGGGGAACCTTTAAACCGCTGGTATCCCCCTACCCATACCTCATGTTGTGAGAACATGGTAATCCTGAGGTTGATATTTTGCAATACCGCCTACTACATCCAGATAATCGTTTGATAGCACATTATTCTAATGTTAGAGATAAATGTGTTGAAGTAATCACAACCACAATTTAAATATGTTTTCTTTGAAGACATATTTAAAAACCTTAGAGCAATCCTATATTCGCAAAAAGTTTGTGGCCAAGGCATGTAGTGTCGAGGTCACAGAAATTTTGATAACAGTAAAGTATGAAGAACTATTTTACCAAATACCATGGATGTAACACCACTGATGAGAAATATTTTTCCCAAAACTACTACGGTTCGAAGGATTGATATCTAACATGAAATAAAGCATATTTGTATTCTGGTTTAGATTGATTTCCTGAACATTTCCACGATGAATTACCACAAGATCTCAGCTGAAACTACTACTGAGATATTTATTCTAACTTTTGTTTCTATTTTCGAAGACGTACTTACGTAAATTGCACGATTTCTCGACTCCAAATTCGTACCTCATGTCACTATCTAAGCAATACCTAACTCTGCATAGCACTGTAACGAATATTGCATCATCCCCTGGAATCCGCTGCGCGGATTGCATCATCCGCCGCCGCCCCCAAACTAGACGATTCCAGGGCATTCGCGGGTCGCCAAGAAGTGTGACGCGAGTTCCCGAAGGGTCCAGGCGGGCGCCGGCCACTTATAAATGCGCCACCGTCGACGGCCGTCTTTCAGTCTGGTCTAGTCAGGAAGCCGAGTTGTGAAGTTGGTGTGTGTGCATCGCTGTGGACAGCAGTGTACTGAACTGTGGTCGGCACCGTGAACTGTGGTCAGCGCCGTGAACTGTGATCAGTGCATCGGACGGCAGTGAGTGCATCGGACTGTGCGACAGTGCAAGAGAAGTGAACAGTGAAAATAAATAATCGAGAGAACTGTGTCGTGTAGAAAGCAATAACTAAGTGAAGAACACAAGGGCTGTGAAGACAATCTGTAAATAAATCAAGTATTTTAGTGTAATATTAAGAAACATAAATAAACATCAATAAAAGAAACATTCGGCGCTCGCCCTACCCACCGCTTGTCGGTCATTAGGACACATCAAAGGGAGCGAACATTTGCCGAGCACATCAGCTGTTGGGGATCGGGCGTGATGCGCTGCACGCTGGCTGGGTGCGGGCGGGCGGGACTGCGGAAGCCAGCCTCTAACGGCCGCGCGTGAAAATTCACCCCGAATCATCCCCTGGAAGGGGACTAGCGAAAGAAAACCACACCGGGCAGGCATTCACGAGCAACCGTCACTCCTGCTAAAAGAAAACAGACAACAAAGATCGCCACAAATCTAGCCAACAAAGATTAACCAGGATACTCTATTGTACATAACTTGCACATAAATCCTTTCCGTAATTCCTTATCACACTATCCTTTCCTATATTCTTGTTGCATTTCTTACCGCAGTACATTGTTGTAACTCTGCAAAAACGTATATCATTCCTTATTATATTGTAAAGAATCTTAGTAAAACAGCACCGGAGTGGGGCAACGGAAATGACTTGCCAAAGCGGAGGAGTCGACGTATCATCACTTCTAAAAAGCAGCTAAATCTCTATAATAAAGCAGCAAAAACTTAAACTCAAACATGGACTCCCCTCAGGCACCCGAAACTGGAACAATCACAGGGCGACCTGAAGCTGAAAACAAATTCAAGGGCTGAGCAAATCCGGCGGAAGATCTCCCCGCCAGACTGATCCCAGGACAGGACGAACGAGCACGCGAATGGCCTGCGCAACGGTTTGGGGCATGCGGCGATATCAGTTTGGCGTCACAGCCGGGAGGCAGGGGTGAGAAAATTTCGTGCGAATGCGGCGGGTTGATCAAGTACACGGGTTGGAGTATCATGGACATTTATTAAATTTTTTCAACTTTTAATGGACATTGACATGAAACAGAAACTGCAGTTATACAAACATTGATCATTACAGCAAGGAAATATTAACGCACATTTCTACTTAGTGTTAGAGAATGCAATACATGAGAACAGTTAACACTAATTACAAATATCTCAAATGAATATTTTGAAGAAAATGTGTATAAAACAAAATACAAAATAAATCAATGTAAGAATTATATAACACAATTTCAGAAACACGCTATTATTGAAATTAAACATTTAAAGAAATACTATTATATTCATATCTGTCGTGTGAAAATTCAGGTAATAAACGACATAAAAAATTATAGAGTAATGATGAACATTCATTAAACAAAGTGCATCACCTCCGCACTCACTGCACACGATATCAAGACTGAAACTTGTTATACGTCTTCTTGCGTCCCGCCATGACTGGCCTTCTGTGCATCACTGACCGAGAAATTGGTGCGCGGGCTTCCCTTGGCCGCGGTCACTGCTGCTCGTTTTCTATTATATTAATACATAGAATTGAAATTTCCAACAAAATATTTTTCTGTCTCCTTTAAGGTAATTGAATTTGTTGGTTTATTGGTAAAATTTTCGTTAGCTGATTTTCCGTAAGTTCGAGGTAGTTTTTGCATTTTTTTTTCATTCTAATGATTTTTTTTTCTAATAAATATTATTTCGTTAAAGTATTCGTTATTCATACCAGCACACCCAAAAAACTGAGTAAAGAGTGAACAAAGTGGCGCAGCTAGAAATGCTTTGGTTTCGGCAACTTTCTTGAAGTTCTCTTTTTTGCCGCTGCAGGTTCATAGCGCTATTCGTCTTCCTGTTGGTGTTTGTTGTGAAGCGCGCGTCCCTCGCGTTCGTGTTCGCGTTCCCGTTCGCCAGCTATTGTAGAGGGGCCTTTAGCCCTCAACCGGCGAACTCATATTTTGTTTCACAAATGAGACACTGGGGTTGCACACACCCAAAAAAATAATACACGATTTAGAGGTTCTTTATGACTTAAATATTTTTATTTTACAAACCTAATGAATATTTGATTTCGCAAACATACATATTTTCATTTCAGAATATATTTTCACTTCTTTCTATTAGTCACTTTTGTTCATTTAGATTCAATGTGCTCCGCACATCTGCGCGATCTGTGCTCATCGCCAAGTCAATTTCCCTGACGAAACAAAACCGATAATACGTATTAACCATTGTATTAATATTTCAAAACATTTTTTTCTGAAGTTATACATCTCTCCAAGTGGATTAAATTCTCAAAATGCAAGTGCTTTAAATTAAAAATACTTACGTAATTGGCTCGGGGTGCGCGACACCTCAAATTCACTTGAAAACAACATTAACTGACGAGCGTAACACATTATCAACAATGAAACGAATCACTACAATAGAAGTGATTAAACGAATTTACCGGTGGGAGGTTTTAGTACAGGCAGACGAACATCCCGAGCAAGACAATATAACAGCACTTCCCCGTCTTTGACGTCTGAGCGTTTTTCCTGGTTTCCCAGCTTCATTTAATTTATCTATTTATTTTCCTATTTATTCAGAAATTGGACAGTAACACGTATTCGTACATGCAACATTCACAAGTATCTCAAGATTGACTTTTTTTTTCATGTACGAAAAGACAAAGTGATTCAGCTCCCAAGCACCTGATTGCTAGCGAATGAGCAAGAGGCCAGTTTCCAATGCCGGTGGGAGAGACTTCAATATGTAGCATCGCGGAATGTCCCAGTTGTTGCGGCTGGGGCACTGCCGAGCTCTTGGGATGGTGCGTAGTCCTGAGGACAGAATGACACTCGTGCAGTGAATGGCCACAAGCGCTGGCGACAGCGTAGATGCCAACGAGGACTCAACTCGACCATCATAACACCTGCAAGCGCACCTGGACAAGATAGAAGAGGGGAGCGAACCAATGGAGAGTAACCATAAACACAACAAAATCAAATATTACCTTTTCACTTTGAAAGGAACAGTGTCCAGAAGTGAAATTAAACTCGTCAGAGCTCTCAGTAACAACTGCTGTGAGGTTTCTTGGTTTACATCTAGCTAGCCACTGAACCTGGAAACACTATATCATAAAAGAGAAAAGAATCACAAATGAAAACAAGCAAATTATCATGGCTACTTAATCGAAGATCTAAGCTCTCCTTATACAACAAAATATTACTATACAAAGCAATAATCAAGCCAACACGGACTTACGGCATAAAACTATGGGGTGCAGCCAGCGAGTCAAACCTGGAGATCCTGAGAAGATTCGAAACAAAAACATTGAGATATTTATGCAACGAATAATTATGCATGGTTCATAACCAACAATAATTTGTACAAAGATTTGAACATCTGTGACATGGCAGAGACTATCACCGAGCGAAGCAAGAGACATCATACGAGACTGAACTATCATCAGTGAACATATGTATAGACTAAAGCGTGAACATAGTCTAGATTTACCCTCTAGATTCACTTAAAAGTAACTTATATTTTGTATACTATTTACTAATTGTTTCAAGTGAACAGATTGTAAATTAGCGGTACTGAAAAAAAATTAAAAAATATTCGTGCTCTGAAAGGAATTGTTCCAAGTGCTCGACGAATTCTTTATCTACAATTCATGGGTTTGGATTCTTCTAACGGGCGACGGAATGGTGAACCTTTAAGGCTTGCCGACCCCTAACAGTGGCTTTCCTCCCCGTTTGGTTACGCTAAGTCTATTGATTAATTTCATTGACTGATGTATCCGGGTCTATCAATTGTTACAGTCATTAGTAGACATTGGGTGTTAAGGCACTAAAAACTTACGTTTTAGACGCTTAAACAGGCATTAAAATGTTTTTAAACAGGCACCAAAAAGGCATTAAAAATTTAAAATTGGAGGAAAAAAGCACTAATATATTTCATTGCAGTTGCACCTAAAATTAGCCCATAGCACAAAAAAGTCTAGTTCCAACCGCCGAACCGTTCGCATCGCAGAGCGCTCGTAATAGTCGATATTCTACATCCAGCCAGCCAGCCAGCTCCAGTGACAATAGTGCTTTCTGTTAATCTACTAATCAGTGCATGCGGTTTGAATACTTGGAAGAAAGTGATCCGATGTACTCCGATAGCCGCCCCGATAAGGGGCAGCACATCTTCGCTGCGTTATCAACACTAAATAGTGACGGAACAATGGCAAGTGAAAACATTATGAACTCCATGAACCAACCATTACCACCACCCTCACAGCAGATTACAATGATGCAACAGCACATTGCTAACTGCAACAAGTAGAAAGACAACAAGAAGAAAGACAACGCGCGGAAACAAGTTTATTTATTTATTTAGTCAAAAAAACAGTAAAAACTGTATATGACGTGTGGGGAAAGAAATTTATCTGCGCACATTTTCTTGAGGGCCAGAATTTTATATATATATATATATATATATATATATATATATATATATATATATATATATATATATATTGCGATGTGTCGGGGACCATCGCAGTCCTCCACCCTTGCGTCACGCCAAATTACCGGACGGCAGGAAAGAACTACGCGCCCCCGAATTAGATATGCCCAGCCGCTCAAGCCCCCCATAAACTTTCAACTATCAATTATACCCTTTTTCTGACAATACCGCGATGCGTCGGGTGACCATCGCACCCTCTCACCCCCGCGTCACGCCAAATTACCGGAAGTTGGAAAGGGCCACGCGTCCACCGCGACCCGATTTAGTTCCGCCCAACGGCCCAAGTTCTCCAGAAGCCCCTAACAATAAATCTTACCCTTTGTCCAACAATACTGGATGATCGACAGCCGGAACAACCATTTTAGCGACTTGGCGATCGCACCCGGCTCAATAATCCTCTAAAAGCCTATAAAATCATCACATGCCAAAGCAGAAGGGACACGTGCGCGCTCCTCCGGCCTAACAATGCCGGCCAATGAACAACCAGAAGGCACCGTTGATGAAATAGAAGGTTCGAGAAGTTCAAATCCGACCAATAAAATCACTAGGCAGGAAGCACGTGAGCACTTTGAGATTTTTTCGAAAAAACGAAAGGGACAGACGGGCGAGCGAGGCGAGAGAGGAGGACGGGCGACAGACGCTAGAGAGGACGGTCGTGCAGGAGAAGTCGTATGGAGATAGAAACCAACAAGTAAAGTTTTGAGTAGATTAACAGTGGTAGTTAAGAAAGCCACCGAATATTAGTCAGTTAATGAAACCTGCGGTAGAAAGGGAACAGCAGCAGTGGGTAAGGCACACACTGAGCCGACCACTGCGAAACTTGCCCGGTCTTCACGGAATTAATTCCGAATAGCCAAAGTTTGGCTTCGAGCGTCATACGCGGTCCAGGTGTCGTGTGACGGCCTGAGACGCGCGCGAGCATCACGTCGCGACCGCCCGGTCATCCACCGCCGACGTCCCGTGCGCCGGAGTCATCACCCCGGAGGCAATCGGAGGCCAACCTTGCAACGTTCCGGCGTCGCCTCCTGAGGGTCCGACTACACTTCTCCGTCGCTCGGCGAGCAATCCAGTCGCGGTGACATTACCATCTAACATCACAGATTGTAAGTTGTCATCACCATCATTCATTAATCGGCTACTAAAGTGACAATAACCCAGCATCAACCTGAACAGTTTCTCTTCGTTTAATTTTTTGAATAAATTAGTCCCCGCCATTTGGTCGGGTGAACCAATTAATACCATAGCAAAGTGTTATTATTCTAAATCTTAAGAAACCACCAAATGCAACCCTTCGACCCAGGGCGCTCACCCCTGAGACGCTCAACGCCGGCGACATTAAGCAGGTAAGTGGGCATGCGCTTGGCGCCCTTATTAAATAAATTCAGCGCGTGTCCCCTCCTGCGACTTGGGACGACTGTCACACCATAAGTGTGTCGGCGCCTCCATTTTGTGAGCAGTTCCATCACATAAATTGGACGCCCAACGTGGTTGTTTTTATACGAATAATTGAGCTTGTGTAGACTCAGATCATAAATTGGACGCCCAACGTGGTTGTTTTTATACGAATAATTGAGCTTGTGTAGACTCAGATCATAAATTGACACCCAACGTGGTTTTCTATTCACGAATAATTGAACTTGTGTAGCGGGCATCTCATAAATTGGTTCCCCAACTTCGTTTGTTTTTTCACGTATAATTCAGCTTGTGCAGCGTGCAGAGCATAAATTGACACACAACGTGGTTTTTAACAAGTATTTTACTTTGTGTTACTCGCACCTGTGTATTTCTTATTGAACTCACTAATTCTTTCTTATCCATTTTCCGTTTACGCTTGCTCAATTATTGCCCAACTGAAGATTGCATTTGGTTTTAATGTGTGTTTCTTTTGATATTTTGTATTTTATGAGGTTTTCAATCACTTTGCTTGCGTGTGAGACTTAAATTTTATATTGAACTTCCGGTAATTTTTACATATTTTGTTTCAGTGAATGCTCAGAGTATTACAGTGATTCTCATAACTTAGAAGCCCAAAGTGTATTTATAAGAACATTTCACTCTCTTTTCAGACGCATAATTTCATTTTATTGTTATTTTCTTTTTACAATTTCTTAATGCGTCATATAGTGTTTAAGTGTGGTTAATTGAACTCTATTTTATTTTTTTTTCCTTTTTCATTATACGTGCTATTTCCGTCACGTAACAATTATATGTTTACTTAATAGTGTTTACTTTCTATTTGAAATTTTATGTTTATTTCTCAGTGTTATCCTCTAACATTTCATTGTGTGTGTTTTGTACTTTTCTTTTTATTGTGTTTGATTGTGTACTCATGTGTAACGCGCTGTAGGCGTCATTATCGTACTTACGTCACTTCGAGGATTGCTCGCTCCACGATGGCTGAAAATAATCCCATTCAAAACCCCGAGGTTTCTGACCCCGCTCCCGCAAACGCCGACGCGCCTGCCGAGCTCACGCCCCCAGCTGTTCTCGCCCCTACTGTCGGGGTTTCTTTAGAGCAGGTACTCGAGACGAGTACCGCCGAGGCCGGACCTACCCTCGCCGCGGCCGCTCCGACGCCACCCTCAGACCAAATGTCTCAATTTTTCAGCACTCTTATCGCAAAATTTGACGAACAGCGTCAAGAATTTTGTCAATTTCGATCACAATTTGACGAACAGCGTCAAGAATTAAATTCTAAATTTCAGGACTTGAATTCCAGATTTGATTCGAAATTTTGTGCCCTTGATAGTAGATTAGACGAACACCTCACTAATTTCACCCTTTTTCAAAGTGAGGTGTCTCAACAACTAAATTCGGTTAATTCAAAGGTCGATAAACAGAGCACTAAAATCGCCTCTCTCGCCTCTGCTGTTGAAAATAATTCTACGCAAATTTCTGACATCAAAGAACATTTAACAGGCCAACTAAAGAAATGCGAATCGCTCCAGTCTGAAACAGTTCAACAAATGACAGAATTTAAAGACAGCATAAACAAGGATATTGCAACCGTTTCAGAAAAGCAATTAAATTTGGGACATTGGGCTCGTGATAAATTTAAAGACAATGAATCCGAAATTTCCAACTTGAAAGGCGAGGTGACTAAGAAACTAAAAGGGGTTGACAATAAGATTGAAGGACTTCACGACTCCCTGAACAATAAAATTGAAACAGCAAAATTAGTTATCCAGGCACAGGCGGAAATGGAACGGAAAGAAATCGAAGTCAAAATAGACGAACTAGAAATTAAAGTAGCGGAAAAGACTATTTCAGCTTTCCCGGTTAATGCTATGCCACTGTCAATTCCTCCAAATTTAAAATTCTCTGGTAATCGCGGTGAACAGCCCATTACGTTCTTACGTAATGTTGAAAATTATTTTGCTTTAGCGAGACACATTCCTGAATCTTCTAAACCGAAGGTTATAGCCCAAATGTTGGTTGACCATGCCCAAGAATGGTTCCAAACATTGTTACCAGTTCCGGCTGATTTTCAGGATTTTCGTTCCAAATTTATTAATCGTTTTTGGGATAGAAACACCCAATACAATTTTAAAATGGATTTGGCTAAAGGTAGATGGGACCAGAATGGTAACATGTCTATGCGGGATTATGCAGTGTCTCGCATTGCCCAACTTAAACAATGCGAACCTACCCCCCCTGACGACGAAATTATGTGGCTATTAACTCGTCATTATCCATATGTCATTCAAAACCTCCTTAAAACTATTTTTGTAAAAGATCTTGAGCAATTTCAGATCTTATTGGGCGATTTCGACCAAACGAATGTGCAATTCGCTTCTTATCAAAATCAGAGTCAAAACTCTTCACGCCCACGTAATGGCAATAATAATAATCAGAATCGAGGATTTCCCCCACGCCATTCGCAAGGTCAAGAGCGTCCTTTTAACCACGGCCCTTCGCCGCACTTTCCCCCCGCCCCCTCCCCCCCGGCGCCGACCAGTTTTCCGCCTCCCTTCAATGCCGGTCAAGGCCAAACCGCGCCCCTTCTAGCGCCGCCTTCGACAGCCCCAGGTCAACCACCACAGAGGCCGTTAAACCGCTCAGGTCCGGAATAAATGGGAACACAGTTCTGGACCATTACCTAGAGGAAGATGTGGATTCCGCCATATCTTCGTAGTAATAGATGTGTTTACTAAATATGTTAAGTGTTTTCCTATTGTTAAACCTACTGCAAAGTCCTGTTTAAAACACCTAGTGCAAGGTTTCTTCAAAGAATGTGGGACGTATCAGCGTGTCCTCAGTGACAATGGCACGCAGTTCACGAGTGACCTTTGGCAGCAATCGCTAAATGATTTAGGTGTCCAAACAATCTTTTGTTCTATTAGGTCACCGAGATCAAACCCAAGCGAAAGAGTCATGAAAGAATTATCACGTTTGTTTCGGGTTTATGTGTCTCACAAGCATACCGCTTGGCCCGATTTACTACCGAAGATTAATACGTGGCTTAACCACATCCCCCATGAATCTTCCAGATTTACACCTTTCGAGGCTCAATTCAATAAGAAGCCGAAACCATTGTTTCCTATTTTAGCAAAAATGGCCACTCAAATTCCAATTTCCCCTGAGGATCGGTGTCAAATTATTCTCTCAAATTTAAAGAAAGCTGGTGATACGAGAAAACAACACCAGAAGAGTAAAACCCATTTATTTAAAGTCGGCGATAAAGTTTTAATCAAAGCTCTCAGAGTATCTAATCAGCCTGAAGGCCTTATTAGTAAATTCTTTCCTTTATTTGTAGGTCCTTACCAAATTATGAGGCTTGTAGCCCCCAACGCTTGCACTTTACGTAGCACAGATGGTTCCGAGGTTGGTCCTCACAATTTTTATAACCTTGTTCCTTTCAGAGATTAGACTAGATTAATTGGCTGAAAGAATAAAAGCCCTCATTTATGTCGCTCTGATTAGGTAACCTTATTTTAATTATATTCTTGTGGATCCAGCCCGGTTGCCCTGGCACGTCTTATTATTAATTAATTTCGTGGGTTCGCTACTACTTCAATGCTTTGGTTAAGTGATTGTTATAAGTGAACGTCGTTGTTGATTATAAAGAGAGAGAAATAATTCAGATATCCCTTAGATATATTTTGTCGAGAGTTGACGAGAGTTATAGCCATTGACTTTAATTAATGAAACGAATTCCATTCTGATATTATGAATTTAATGTTTTTGCAACCCAAGTCCTTTGTTTAATTCATTGGTTGTTTTCTCACGTCTACCATTCTATTTTCAATTCTCCATCGTGTTGATATTTTGTTTCCTCCTCTTGTGTTTTAAATAATTTGGCCACTGTTGACTATTATGCTTTTCTATTATTTTGCAAATGTCGCATTTATTCCACTTGTTTTTATACCTCTAAAATCGTATTAAAAGAGCGTCAAATATAATAATGATTAACAGGGTTCCCACTTTTGGCTCTTCCCTTTGCACAATTATTCAATTTGCAGTAGCGTTTAACTAGTTTTAGGTGCCCCATTGTTTCATTTTGCCAGTCTTTCTAAGTTTTGTTCCCAATTATCCCTCTATGTTATCTTCTTAATTACTTATTTAGTGCTTAGTTTGCTCTTAGTTTGAGTAGGTGTTGCTAATGGCCCACCACCATTTCTTATTTTTGAAAAATGATAAAGATTATTTTCATTCATTTTCTTATCATTAATGTGTTTGTATTACTTCTTAAAGATTTTGTGTCCTAATTTTATTGGTCATCTAGTTTTTTAGAGATAGCTTTAGTGTTGTTCCTCTTCATTAATTTTATCCTTTTGCTTAATTAACTAGTATTGTCTTATCATGTTAGAGTTGTCATTGAAACCCCTAATTTTCGTTCTGGACATGCCAGGTTTTTGTGTTTTCACAGCTTCATCTGTCGGCACATGCTCCCCAAATTTATTTATCATCTATTTTTGTAAATGTCCTTTTTTTGTTCTTAGATTAAAAAAAAACATGTCCCATGCGTTTTTTTTAATCTCATTGTACGGGGGGGTAATGCGATGTGTCGGGGACCATCGCAGTCCTCCACCCTTGCGTCACGCCAAATTACCGGACGGCAGGAAAGAACTACGCGCCCCCGAATTAGATATGCCCAGCCGCTCAAGCCCCCCATAAACTTTCAACTATCAATTATACCCTTTTTCTGACAATACCGCGATGCGTCGGGTGACCATCGCACCCTCTCACCCCCGCGTCACGCCAAATTACCGGAAGTTGGAAAGGGCCACGCGTCCACCGCGACCCGATTTAGTTCCGCCCAACGGCCCAAGTTCTCCAGAAGCCCCTAACAATAAATCTTACCCTTTGTCCAACAATACTGGATGATCGACAGCCGGAACAACCATTTTAGCGACTTGGCGATCGCACCCGGCTCAATAATCCTCTAAAAGCCTATAAAATCATCACATGCCAAAGCAGAAGGGACACGTGCGCGCTCCTCCGGCCTAACAATGCCGGCCAATGAACAACCAGAAGGCACCGTTGATGAAATAGAAGGTTCGAGAAGTTCAAATCCGACCAATAAAATCACTAGGCAGGAAGCACGTGAGCACTTTGAGATTTTTTCGAAAAAAACGAAAGGGACAGACGGGCGAGCGAGGCGAGAGAGGAGGACGGGCGACAGACGCTAGAGAGGACGGTCGTGCAGGAGAAGTCGTATGGAGATAGAAACCAACAAGTAAAGTTTTGAGTAGATTAACAGTGGTAGTTAAGAAAGCCACCGAATATTAGTCAGTTAATGAAACCTGCGGTAGAAAGGGAACAGCAGCAGTGGGTAAGGCACACACTGAGCCGACCACTGCGAAACTTGCCCGGTCTTCACGGAATTAATTCCGAATAGCCAAAGTTTGGCTTCGAGCGTCATACGCGGTCCAGGTGTCGTGTGACGGCCTGAGACGCGCGCGAGCATCACGTCGCGACCGCCCGGTCATCCACCGCCGACGTCCCGTGCGCCGGAGTCATCACCCCGGAGGCAATCGGAGGCCAACCTTGCAACGTTCCGGCGTCGCCTCCTGAGGGTCCGACTACACTTCTCCGTCGCTCGGCGAGCAATCCAGTCGCGGTGACATTACCATCTAACATCACAGATTGTAAGTTGTCATCACCATCATTCATTAATCGGCTACTAAAGTGACAATAACCCAGCATCAACCTGAACAGTTTCTCTTCGTTTAATTTTTTGAATAAATTAGTCCCCGCCATTTGGTCGGGTGAACCAATTAATACCATAGCAAAGTGTTATTATTCTAAATCTTAAGAAACCACCAAATGCAACCCTTCGACCCAGGGCGCTCACCCCTGAGACGCTCAACGCCGGCGACATTAAGCAGGTAAGTGGGCATGCGCTTGGCGCCCTTATTAAATAAATTCAGCGCGTGTCCCCTCCTGCGACTTGGGACGACTGTCACACCATAAGTGTGTCGGCGCCTCCATTTTGTGAGCAGTTCCATCACAATATATATATTGTAACACCCCCCGTACACACGACCACTCATCGGTGTCGGCGGTGTTAACCTCTCTCAGGGCGTGACCCGACTCACCTGTGGATTCCCGTCTGCTGCAGGTTGCCTCATGTGCCCGGCTGGAATCTATTTAGGACGCATGCGTGACTGGGCATATTCATGCACTACACAGTAAAACGCTCTTTCATGATTTCTGAGTTTAATTCAAAGCAAAAAAAATAATCGGGTGAAGCCCCCTACAGTTCTTAATACTATCTTAACCTAACTTATAACTAGCTTAACTTAACAGTCCAACCCTTCCGGGTCATCGCACGGGCGCTCCGCCCCTCCGGGCGTCGGCATCGGCCCGGGTGTCGGGCGGCAGGGCAGCGGCGCTTCCCCCCGTTTCCTGGACCGGTCGGGCAGCTGGTGGCCGCGGCGGCGGTGTAGCGGCACGCGGCAGGCGTTGGCTGCGGCGGCGTAGGGCTGCGCGCGGGCGGCATGTGCAGCAGCGCAGCGACGGCGGCGCGGCGCGTGGGCTGGCGCGGCGGCGACGTCGGCGTGGCAGCGGCCCGGTGCGCGGCAGCGTTGGCTGCGGCGCGGCGTAGGGCTGCGCGCGGGCGGGCGCGCGCGGCAGGCGTTGACTGCGGCGGCGGCTTGGGGCTGTGCGCGGGCAGGCGCGCGCGGCACGCGGGCTAACGCGGCGGCGACGTCGGCGTGGCAGCGCCACACCAAAGCGTCTTTTAGCGGCGGCCGGCCCTCAGGCCGCGTCCGAACGCTTCTTCGTTCATTCGAGTATCGGCACTCACACGGTGTTCCGCCTCTCCCTTCGGCGGCACCTGAGCGGGCGGTGAGGTGGCGACGATGCGTTGCCGGCGGCGATCTAGCGTCTCGCGGCGGTCGTTACCATCGGACCCAACACCTCGGTCGTCGCTTACATCGGAAGGTAATACTCGCGGTCGTCGTTCGTATCGGAATGGCCGAGTCTCGCGTTCGCAGCAACCTCCCTTGCTCGCGAGATCACATGTCTCACCCCCGCCTAGTCTTCGACCATTGGCGTAGCCAAATCGCGTGATGCGCGCCGTCCAATTGCCATGGGTCCCTCGACGGTTGGAACCCGATTTCGAGTGGGCGTTCACGTCACCACGATTTCCGAGAAGACGCGGGGTGTGTTCTGACGCAGCGCTCGGAAATACCAGAGGTGTGGCAAACGGTCTTGAACAAAGGGAGACGCTCCCATCGGCGGCCGGCGGCGACCCTTCGCGCACTCAGGTAGCGGAGAAACGCACATTTTCAGCCAGCTAAGTTTTCCCTTACTCCCTGTTATATAAAATATTGATCTCGCACACGCCGAAATTAGTACGTGTGCGACCGTCCCATTACAATATATATATATATATATAAACCGAAAACGAAAAAATTAATTTAGAAAATAATTATTTTAGAAAAATAAAGATATTTGAAAAATGTTTTTTCCCGAGTTATAGAAAATCAATTTCAACTGTAAATGAACTACAAGCAAAAGGAGTGCTCAACAAAACGTGCGCACAGTGAAGCTACATTTACGTCCAGAAGCAAAACAAGGGGCCATCTCAGCATTTGCTCAATGGATCAGGGAACTGGACAAAAAACTGATCGAGATGGGAGTCATTGACCCGGAAGTTCAATTACATTACTTGTCACAGGGTATTAAATATTTCTTTTTAAAAATGTATACAATACATATGTAAACTAATTCATTATATATCATTGTTTTGTTAAAATAAACATTAGTTTTTTTTGACGATCAGTATAGTCTCTAATTGTATAGAAACAGTTTTGCAGCAGAAAAGATTTTACTTTTAACTTAAATTTGTATACCGACTTTAATTGTTTTATGTCATCTGGCAATGCGTTGTAAAGTAACGTACATGTATTGTATGTTGATTTCTTGTACTGAGCTGTTGATACTGACACTTGATGCACGTGATTTCTACGGCGTGTGTTGTAATTATAAATATCAATATTGCATGAAAATATGTTCCCTCCGTTAAGTAGGTCATTTTTGACAAATATTACAGATTCGTAAATAAATAGACAAGGCAATGGTAGGATTCCCAGCTCAATGAAAAGAGGCTTGCAGGAATCACGTGGAAGGCATTTTTTCATTATTCGAATAATTTTCTTTTGCAATCTGAAGGTCTGAATACTACAGGATGAGCTTCCCCAGAATATTATGCCATATCTCAGGCGGGAATGCACATTTGCAAAATAAACGCAACGAGCTGCATGAAGGCTGACAGAATTTGAAAGAATTCTGAATGCATAGCATAATGAACTTAATTTAGTGTTTAATTCTGTTATATGTACATTCCATTTGAGGTTTGATTGAATTGAAAGACCTAAAAATTTTGTTGCCTCAACATCAGCTAATTGCATATTGTTCATTTTCAATGGAACATGCGATTTCCGATTTGAGATGCAAAAATGCATTGAAACAGTTTTTCTTTCGTTAACAATTAATTTGTTATTATTAAACCAATTTGAAACTTCTGAAATTGTACTATTTACTGCTTCTTTTTTGCAAAGAACATTCGTGTCATCAGCAAACAGAACCGTTCTTTCATTTTTAATAGACGAGGGCATATCGTTTACATATAACAGAAAGAGAATAGGACCTAAGATCGAACCTTGCGGGACCCCATGCACAATTGGCAAAGAATTGGAAATATAAGTATGTAATGTCCTTTCCTGCCAGTATGGTATTTCTACTCTTTGAGTCCGATGTTTAAGGTAAGAAGTTATCCAATCTAGGGCAATACCACGAATTCCATACGAAGGTAATTTTGGGAGCAAGATCTTATGGTCAATAACGTCAAAAGCTTTCGAGAGATCTAAGAATATTCCAATGGGTACTTCATTTTGGTCTATTGATGAAGCAACATCTTTGAGAAAAGAAAAAATGGCAGTTTCCGTAGATTTTGATTTTCTAAAACCGTGTTGTGAGTCTGAAAACGCTCTGTTTTTCCTGAGAAATGATTCCATTCGTAAGTAGAAAAGCCTTTCTAATATTTTTGAGAAAACTGACAAAAGAGAAATTGGCCGTTCGTCGCAGCCTTCAAATAAAAGTAACGACGCGAGAGGACAGGGCCGAGGAACTTGGTGTGTCAACAGCCAACAAAAAGCAGAAAATAAGCGATAGCACATTACAATATACCAACTCATTCTAAATGTCAAGATTTAGAAGATATGTCAGACTCTAAATTGCAACAACAGGAAGTTGTACCTAAAATCCCACCCTTATTCCTATATATAACACGAACTGTTACACAAAACAGAAATAGAAACTGAAACCGGAAATCGTCAAATTACCTCAAAGGACTATAAACTTAAATTCATGAAGGACTCTCAAATAAAGATTAACCCCGAGTCTCCGTTAGTACACAGTGCCTTTGTCCACGAGCTAAAACAGAAAAAAAGGTAGCTTTCCATACGTACCAATTAAAGCAAGAAAGCCTTTAGAGTATTTCTACGAGGAACGCACCCAACAACAGAAACAGAAGACATTAAAAAGGAACTTGAACACGCGGGGCATCAAGTACGACAAATCTACAATAATCAAACACAGGGTAACCAAAGATCCTCTACCGTTGTACTTCATAGACATTGAACCCAGTATGAAGAACAAAGAAATTTACATCATCCAAGAAATGTCAATTTACATCATCCAAGTTTTCAAATTATGGGCGCATTGTTGATGAACGAGAAAAATGGGAGTCCTTATCTAAGAGAAGGGAACGGGCGCGTTTATGCATAATGTACAAGGCACACAGAGGAGACACAGCATGGGCAGATATCGGTAAGAGATTACATAAACCAGATTATAAAAGCAGAGGAGACCATCCGTGGAAAATACGATGTAGAAAGCAAAGAACTGGTGTAGGTAAGTTCTCCTTTGAGAATCGCACTATAGTATTTTGGAACAAACTACCTGCAAAAGCACTAAAGGCTCTTCCTTCTAATGTAGGCAAATTTAAAAAGATACTAAATTCCATTTAGATCACTATCAATACTGAGACAATTACCTTATTATTATTATTATTATTATTATTATTATTATTATTATTATTATTATTATTATTACTGGTATTATTACTGTTATTATCACCATTATTAACACTACTTTTAGGTTTGGTATAATTCTTAATTTACTATTATTATTGCACATATAGTTTTTGTTATTTTTATTATTATTGTGTATTAGCGTTATACAGTGAAGTGAAGTGTTAGTGAAACTAGCAGTCAATTTAGAGATAACTAGAAATTAATTAGAACTAGGATATCATCCTCTAATTTCAATGGTAATTATAATTCTTAATGGTTGTTATTGTTCTAATTCTAATTGTTGCCATGTTTGCCACCGAGCTTTAGTTCAAAGTGAACTAATAAATCTATCTAAATGTTGAATATGAAAATCAGATTTGAACCCCCACATAAAAAACGAGAAATACCACAGTGTAAAAGATGTGAACAATTCGAACACCTGGAAATACTGTGAAAAACCATACAGGTGCGTGAAATGTGTCGGGAAACACTGTTACAGCGAAACATCAGAATTCAGTAAACATGGTGCAATACCCAAATGTGCCAACTGTAGAGGCAATCTCCCAGGAAGTTATAGAGGGTGTTAAGTTTATTCAGAAATCAGAAAATCAAGGTATCCTAAACACAGTAACGAACAAAACACTCTTGTTAATGAACAAAACACGAGTTCAGCTTACGACGCTGTAAACAACATTAAAGATTTTCCGCATTTAAGTGGATCAGAACTACACAATTCACCGTGAACCAGTAATTCAAATTACGCAAGTGCAGTTAAAAACAGTATCAACAAGTCACGGACAAATAACATTGAACCCAACCTAACAGAAACAATCAAGGAATCATTCAAGCGTTTTGAAGATATACAGGGAATAAGCAAGCAGGACAAATTGCTACATAATTGAACCTCATGTCCAAATTAGTAACCAAATTATGAACAAAAGATTCAAGATAATAGCTTGGCATGCACACGGTATACTACAACACAGGAGAGAATTAGAAACAGTTCTAAACGTGCATGAAATTGATATAATACTAATAGCAGAAGCAAATTTGACCAATAAAAGCTACTTGAATCTATCCGGATAAAACGTGTATCATGCAAATCATCCTGACGGTACCGCTCACGGCGGCACAGCCATAATAATCAAGAAAAAGTATCAAACATTTTAACGCAAAGCACCCCCGGGGAGGAGATCTATAGATATCTATAGATTATCAACTTTCAAGGGAAAGCAACTGTACGAAACTACCGTTGGAATGTGCGTGAATGCCCTATCTACGGGGCAACCAACGTACTGGCCAACAGATATAAGTAAGAAGTAACGAAGTTAAATACTTAGTGTTTACTTGGATAATAGATTAACGTGGAAGGTCCATATAAAAAAGAAAAGAACTACAATTAAAAACTAAAAACTACCAATGGCTAATTGGTAAACACTCCCAACTATTCTTGTTAAAGAAAATACTTTTATATAAAATTATTCTACAACACATATGGACTAACGGTATTTAACCTTGGGGCTCAGCTAGTGTCTCAAACATCGAAATTCTTCACCGATTCCAGTCAAAATATGTTCGATGTGTTCGAATGTAACAAATGCACCCTGGTATGTCAGCAATGAAGTACTCGACAACTACCTTCAAATCAAGACCATCAAAGAAGAAATAACGTCCCCGAGTCAGAAATACCACACAAGACTAGAAAATCATTCAAATCATCTCGCTATTAATCTATTAGACAATAGTGAAGAAACACGAAGACTGTAGCACCATAAACCGCTAGATATAATGTACCGATTTGTTTAAATAGGAATGCTACTGTTGAGTAACATTTCTACTCATATAAACATTATTATTAAACCATTTGCCTAATATTTCTGTAGAAATAAATTTCAAATTAAGAGAATTCATAAAAAAAATCAAAAAGCAATGTAACAAGACGGCAGAATGAAGACGCACCTCACGCCCGGCAGAGATATAGGTCCTAATGATTGGCCTACACTGCGCACTTCCCAGAAGAACATCTGGCACGGAAAAATATCCATGTCGGACCTCGAGATCATCGCCTTGCCCTCCGACACATGAGTGCTTCGATTACGTCGCAAATGTGTGCTCAGCGTTCACCTAAGCGCGCCCTCCGCTGAACCAAGTGCCCAGAGCACACCTCGTGCTTTTTTGGGTGTATGTGTAAAGAAATGCGATCTGAAGGCACAATGCAAGCTTTTCGACTGAAAAAATTCAATGTGATGTGTAAACCCAAATGAAAGCTTCAGTCTAGCCAAAAAATAGATTCGTTACCAGTACCATAGCCCGCTAGTATGCTTTAAAAGCCTCGGCACTCCGGCCCCGTCCTTGTTATATGTAAAAGTTCCGCTACTGACCGCTGGAGCGCTGCTCGCCGACCATTCCTCGATCTGCTGCTACACGCAAATATACGGAGATGCGCATTACAAACAGAACTTTTCGACTGACAGGCTTTGAATTCAAGTATTTAGGCATCTCCATTACTTCTTTAGTAAAAGCAGCAATGTTCTTCAAGACCTCTGATAAAAAAAATGTTTAAAATTATGTCAATGATCGTTATTAAATCTGTGCACTCGTCACACGCAAGGAAACTGTTTCTTTGCAAAGCTGGCTTAATATATTTTTGAAGGTTTCTTTTCACAACAAACCTTGGAAGTGGAGGTACAGCTTTCACAATAAATTGTTCTACCACATATAACAATCAGGGTCTTTTAAAGATGAGACTGATTTATTTATTTATTTAATATCCATCCATGCAAATTATCTTCATACAGTAAATAAATATTAACATACATTCTTAATGTTTCTGAACGTTATAAAAATATGCAACTCATGGTGGAAATAACTTCGGCTACCTAACAATTCAGTTTATTCTCAAAATTCGATACAAATTTTGAAAATATACTCACAAATAGCACAAACAATTTCTGTTTATGTTCAATAAAAACATACTGACTCCAAGTACTGGAAATGATCGTTTGAGTCAGCTTTAGATATTTCTCGTATTGTAAACTTTTCAATCAAAAGTGACACATTTTCTCACAAACGTCATTGGATATCACGAGAAGTCTGATTGTTGATTTTTATTTATGATGTTTGATTTATTGTTCTGTCATTGTTGTGGAATTTGGAAGCGGACTACGCAAAGAATTAGAAATAATGTCTACATTGTACTTTAGTTGCTCTTATTGACAATATCTAATAGTTTTTTCTGGTACCTCCATGAGAGCGCCAATATGAATTTCGCTAGTCGGAAATAATTTTTTGATTCTATCTCTTGGTGAGAACGTTTTTACCAGGGCAATAGTGATTTGGAGTACTTTTTTTGAGTGAACTTTTGTGAGTATTATTTACAACAAAGTTATCATTTATAACAGCGTCCGTAGTCCGTTTTAGAACTAGTTTCTTCCGGTTATTTAGATATTTTTTCACGAACAATTATATCTTGAATTTTTACTTTTTTGAGCGTGTAATATAGATTAAAAAATAAATACAGCTTGAAATATAAAAATAGATAGTATAAAACTGATAAAATAATAGTTTTCTATTCATTTCGTTTTCATCCAATGTCTTTAACAACCTTATAGACATTATGTGCATTATAGTTCTCTTTAAACACCTAAATATCAGAAATAATTAAGAATAAATATTGCATTTTATATGTCAAGAAGAATCACTACTGGCTCACTAACCAAGTAGATTTCACGCATGCTATGTTAATTTCAAGCATTCACTCCACAATTTCTTTTAAGCAAACTGCACAGTGAAATATAATTTCAGTATTGTTTAATATTACCACCAACACGAGTTTGCAATGCCTCATATCACAGTCGGTGACCAAAATCGTCCGAAATGCGGGCATTTCCCTATGCATTAAAACGGCCCGAAGGTCTCGCGAATGGTCGGCGACCAGCGCTCCAGCGGCCACAATGTGAACTTCGTCCGTTCGCTGGCTTCCATAAGGATCGGCGAAGTGCCGCGGCTTTTAGGCATACTAGCGGGCTATGCCAGTACACAATTAATGTGTTTGATAGAACTGAAAATGATTTGAAGGTGTATTTGAAAGCAAGGCTAGAAAGAAAAATACATCCATTTTAAAAGAAAAAAGCATTTAAAAAGGAAAAAATGTCTAAAAAGGTATTACGTCATCATAGACCCAAAAAGGCAAAATAAAAATTCGTCAGTAAGTTTAATTTTCAATAATTCATATTCATGATATGAATGTGCTGCTGTTGGAGTGATTCCTTCCAGCTGGATGGTGGCATCCGGCGCCGACCAGCTCGCACGGATTTCCCCGTCCAGGTGCCTCCACCCAGTGCAGGCCGTGTGATTGCGATAGTTTGAATACCCAGGAACACCGGAAATATCCAAAAACAGTGAAACAATTTCGATTTTGTCTGAAAAAAAAATTCACTGTGTTACGCCGCCCATTACCATACTGTGTGTACAGATGGATCCAGTCTCGTACTTCTCGTACCCAGTGTCACTGCTTACGACATGGCTGATGACAGGCAACAGCGACGCTGCAACCAAGGCACCGACCGTCATTAAATATTTGCCACTCAAGCGTTGCGATATGGAAATATACTTTGTGTGTAAAAGAACTGTTGTACTATACTGTAGATACTGTTACTGCAGTACTTGTAAAGACTGTTTTTGTTAAAATATTTTATTTATTACAGTGTTACATGAGACTATTATATTTGTGGTTCTTGAAGAGTGTGAGAGCTAGTTTTTGGAAAACCATTTTGAGTGGTTTTGTTCAGGAGCATTTTATTGCTGCAGGCCACCAGCATGGAGCTATTCTTCTGAAAATGTCTTCGATTTCTTTTTTTTCTCGCGTAGCTTTGTAGAAACCATAGCATTATGTACGAACGACATCAAACGGTTTTTTGCAGATCACATTGTCTTGCGATATGATTTTTAAGCATTTTCACAACTAATTATACTGAAAATCCGTCGAGTATTTTCGTCTGGCATCGAGGCCCCTCCATCCGGCAGCTAAATGGATGTTATCGCCCTCAATTTCTTTCATTTATTTCAAAGTTTATAGTTTGTAACGTGTTAAGAGATTCAAATGGTACAAAATTGTATAAATGAAAGAAATAGTAATTTACAAAAATCACCCATTGGTTATCTCTTTTAGCGTTTATCTGTAAATGATATAATTCAATTCGTAATGCAAGAGTAGCTACTTCAAATTCGAGAACATCACAGTTGGTGTAGATTCTACACTGTAGAATCTAAGCCTCAGTAGGACCCCGCGAGCAACGTTTTCTTGACACAGAACTTAAATACATAATAAGGAGGTCGTTTTCTGCGGGAAGTTGTGATATTTTCATTATTTTCATGCCACTATATTCAAAATATGAATACAAATGAGTTAAACAATTTCTCCAGCAACTTTTTTTACTTTTGAGTTTAATATTTTGATGCGCTTTTCTTCTTACACTCAGGATACGTATAAAGTATGCGGTCAAAAGGAGGAGTATTTCGAGTAACATAAAAATATTCATAAAGAGCTAAGGAGTATCTTCGGCCTCGATGATCTAATGGTTAGCGAATCGAACTGTTATATTCAAGTTCGCGGGTACAAACCCGATCGAAGCCGTGAATTCTTTATGGGGGAAAAAATCTTTTGGAGGGGAAGTGAAGCCGGCTGTCCCATGTTAGTAGATTTACTGCATGTGAAAGATCCTCAAGCCTAAAAGAAGCCTCTGAGCTAAATTCAAATCGCCTGTTTCGTTGCACAAGTGATACCTTCTTTCTCCGCCAGTTGATGAAAGGAGCGTAGCAAAATTTGTGTGGTCAAACGGAAGAGCAGGCCTCATGGCCTGAGTCTCGCCACATAAAATAAGGAATCAATTAATTCACCTCCTGTTTTTAAACAACCAGGTATTTGTTGTTTGTTCCAATGCGGCACACTGTGCCCCCTCCACTCGCACTGCGCCCAGCGAAACAGATGTTCCCAAATTACCGAATCCCCTCTTGATCGCATGATGATGGAAAGCAGGTCTTTTTTGAAGAGCAGGCCGTCGTCGAGTGAGGGAAGGGGACGGGGCAGGAGGGGGTGGGGGAGCAGGAAACGAGGTGGAGGGGAAGGGGATTGAGCGAAGAAGTGGTGAAAGGTTATGGGAGATCCTGTTATTATATCCCATTAATTTCTTTCGGAAGACGTTACGGTGGGTCGTAAAGAGGGAGGAAATTGTTGAGTTGAAAAAGCCCTTTCACTCTGCCAAGCAAATATCAACGTCGCTTACGCTCGTATTTTTTAGTCGTCTTCTCCAACAGATAAGGTATCACCAAAAATGCATGGAGTCACAATTAGCAGCGCATTTGATGTTTAGAAGAAGCGGGGACGACCCATCAAGTACACCGCTTCCCGTAGGTATCGATCGATCGAGGTTGAAGTCCGCTCGGCCGAACTTAAAATTGGAGTGGCCAAAGCTGGTTCACGGCGTGTTTTCTCGGAGTGGACCCAAGTTGATGTTGTTTGGCTTAGCCGAAGATTAGTGTGCTTTAATGTGATTACAGTTCGCACGCATTTTGCGTTTTACTGCTATGTGTAAGTTGCTGGTGTGGGTTCGTGTTGGACCGTGTGGTCATTAGCCAAATCAGCTTTTGTGCTTGGGAATTGCTTGTCGTCTTTGTTCTATAGAAAGGACACGTCGAGCCAGTTGCTTAAGCGTCGCTAGTGCTTCGCTGGTTTGAAAGGCTTTGTTGGTACTTCGGCACCGATAAATGATTCAAATTTGGCGCCGAGGCGGGAGATTGGTTTTTAATAACCATCTTTGGTCTTAATTACCAGCTCAGAATTTGCATTTTAAAAAATTCCCTCCCAAACCCGCGTGCTGGTGGCGATGAAGAACGCGTAATAAACTTCTTTTCTCTGAGTGTTTGAAATAGGTTTGACGGCATTTGCTTGTTAGTTCAGCATCCCTCCACCAGGTGGCACCTCCTACTTGGCCCATCGCAAAACGCTATATATACAAAGAAAACGGCATGGAGTTTTCCGTTGTAACCTACAATGGCATTATCGCCAAATTCAAACGCCGATACAGTAACTTTCCAGCAATTTCATTCTCGCATACGGAATAAGTTGCAATGAGCGTGTGTTAACGTTCCACGAGGACAGGTTAAGCTCTCAAAAGTTGGTACTTGTGCGCCTTCTCGTCAAAGAACATACTCTCTGGTCAAATAATACTCACATTTTTCGACGTGAAGTGAGCTAGGCACGAGCGAACTTCTTACAGAAAAATTAACAAATGGAGGTTGCTTTCCCGTGAGAATCAGGTAAAAGGATGAGACTTATTCAATGGTTGCTAGTTCCTTCATATGAATCTTCTAATAAGAGGGGTACATTGTGTCTTTTCAGAGATTGAGCGAGCGTTTTCTAGAATGTTCGTTCTCCATATCCCGATCATAGCTCTCCCAGCGACATCATTCTGAAGTTATATTTGCTGCATCAACAGGCGTCGTTAAAAGATAGCTTTCTCAAGCATTGAGTCAAGAACTCGATATCGAGTTCCTTCCTGAGACCTTTCAACCGTTTCCAAACCGGAGGGCGCGCTATGAGCCTCAGAACTCTGTTCTGAACTAGCTCTAGTGTATCCCTGTACTTCTGTGCTGTAGTCCACCACGTCGCTGCGGCGTAAGTGACTACAGGCCGGCAACACGTTTTATAGAGTGCCAGGCGAAGTTCCAGGGGGAGTGTAGGTTCCCTCAAAAGAGGTTGTAAGAGTCGAACTCTAAGCTGAAGTTTTGATTGAATTCACCTGACATGTAAGTGACAGCGACGCGTGTGTCACCCAAGCCCTCTGCCCCTCATCCTATTATTACTATATCATCACCCATCCATCAAATCTTTTGTCAGGTATGGTCGAAAAAACGCCCATAAAATGTTCATACAATTATTTCTGAATACGAATTTTCGTTGTCAAGAAAGTGCCGTACGGTAGGGAAGCGTTTCCAAGGTTCGAAGGCCACGAGCTTCCAACTCAGACAATGCCTTTGAATTTACTCGGGCCATTGGAGAGAAAGACTTTGGCTAGACGCGGATGACAATAATGCACTGATGCTTGATAAAATGCTTGCCTCGAATGCTGCAATTGCGGAACTGCGCTGAGTACTGGAAAATCGCCGCTTAACGACTACTGATGACGTTAAAGGAACTACAATTATTTGCCCAAAGCTCGGCTTCGAAAACTTAAAAACAATTCATATTTTTCAATTCGACAAAATTTTCGTGAGATTCCTTGCGGAGACGAATCGTCAAATATCCAAGCCTCCAGAACGGTGAATGGGGGCAACATGATCCTGAAGCACTTAACACTTCTGAGAAAATACAGCAATTTTGTGACAATGTGATTGATTACATATAAGATAAATGAGGTACGATTTGTTTATGATTAAGCGTTAACATGTCCTTGAACGTATTTAATTAATAGCAATTAAATTTTCATCAGACTCGGATTGATTGAGAAAGATCTCAAAACGCTTCCTCATTAAACAAAATAATTATTATCTCCTTATTAAGAAATTGTTAAATGGAGAATTACCAGCGTAGAAAAAACATTCCAGGTACCAATCCTCTTTCGTATAGTGAGATCTCATCAGGAAAGGGTAAGTAAAAAATTTAAAAAATCCACGGCAATAAATGAATATCTGAGTTTTTAAGAAACGTATAAACAGGTTGAAAATAATGAAGAATTCATTTCTATAAAATGAACAATACCTCTACGTAACTTAAAAATGTATCAAAAGAGGGAATATCGAAAACCATTACTGAAGTGGTACTTTACTTGACGTTTGTAAGAAGACGTATTTTTCGCAGCAATCCGAGAATATTTTTTTTCCGTTTTATACTGAAATAGTGATGAAGATAATGAATAACCATGCCACCTATTTCGAGTATTAAGCCATATATTTATCAACAGAATAAGGGATAAATATTAAAACTAATCAAAATTATAAGTACCGTATCCCCATTTAGATGTTACTTTTTTTTTGGTTCGACTGTAATGAGACTAGATAACAAAATCTCGAATAAACATGAGACGTTCTTATTGAAATTCATGAGACTACGGAGTTTTGTATGAAATGACTTTTGGATAGTATCCACGCAATCTCGTAAAAGGACTTACATCTCCCATTCTAGCGAACTAACAAATGCGTAATTTGGCTACAGCGAAAATATTTTTTAAGGTGACCAGACATTGCTTTAATGGCCCTTAGAAAGTCTTCCCGCATTAGCTTTTAATGGTGTGTATGATGACCCATTGTCTGGCACACAGTATATTTTCTTCAGTAACGTTTGCTTCTAAATGCTTATTTAAGTTACATTACGCAAAAAACGCCTTGACATCCTGTTCTTGTGCTCTCGTTCAATTTAAAACTTTTTTCACTTGCAACTGAAATAATAATAATAATAATAATAATAATAATAATAAACAAAACGTAACCGATTATTTATTACATACATTTCTATACGACGGTGGTATCACCTAATATTAATGATAATTGAACCGTATTTTATAACCGAATTATTTCATTGGAATAAATTTACCAAAAAAGAACGTTTCGCGACACA
Organism: Acheta domesticus; assembly: GCA_031308135.1. Lineage (NCBI taxonomy): Eukaryota > Metazoa > Arthropoda > Insecta > Orthoptera > Gryllidae > Acheta > Acheta domesticus. The sequence continues at coordinate 208,454,694 of JAHLJT010009419.1, forward strand.
GGTGGCTGGTGAAGCGACCACAAAATTCTTGTTTTGACTGTCTTTAATGTTAGAGGATACCATCGTCATATAAAAAATAATAATAACAATTATAATAATTATTATAACAGAACTTCTTATTCGTTTATGTTTGACCATACACTACAACTTGATCACAAGATTGTTTACTATAGCCACTTCTTGAATCTTTTATGGTGAATCATTCCTTTCAACATACCTTTGGCAGGTAGGAATAGGGAAAATAAAAACACTCCTGCAATAAATATTGGAATTGATGTTACCGAACCATTCATCACGACCATCTTCGGTTATCCACATTTGTCTACTCTACGTTGTAACACTTTCTCCAAATATTCAACGTGCAACGAAACTTTGTAAAATAAATACAGAAGGAAAAAAGAGTAAAAAAAATGATTGTTTGAAACAACTGCACCCGTTAGTGTCGACAAATAATTCATGTGAAAAGTCGCGTGTACAACTGGCAATGGATATGAAAAGAGTAAGCTTAGAGCCCGAAGGCAACCTGCAACATGAAAAATATTTCACGTGAAAACTCGCTTTCACGGGCTTCGCAGTTCTCAACAGTCACAAAGGGTCCACGTGGGCGAATCGACAGCTTTTCTTGTTTTGGGCAAACGTTCATCACAACATTGTCACTTACTTATGCAACGCCAAAAGGCACTCTAAACCGAGAAGGGGTAACAAAGTATCGACGATCTTTTCAGTTACAATCGACATATGAAGAGAAATAACTTGAGACTGAAAAAGGAAGATGAACTAACGAATTAACTTAAGTAAGTTTAATTATGGATATCCCGAGGAATTGCCGTGACAATTCTCAGAAATGATCAGCTTCAACCACATATCTTAATACTAGACCTTGAAATGCGGCGTTTATATATATATATATATATATATATATATATATATATATATATATATATATATATAGAAAAGACGCTGAATGCTATTGCCTCCGTAGAAATGGCCTACTTGACGCTTCCAATCACGCGCAGGGAAAATAGACTGGCGAAACGAGTGCGCGCCGATGGCTCTGCACGGCTCCCGAACCTGGGGCGTCAGCACTTCCTTTGCGAATCTGGAAAACATCTCACGCAATGTTTCAGAATGGTAGTTAATGCAATTAGTTTATAATGTTAAGCGTTACTGACTGAGTACGAGCTTCTTTTGAACCACTACTTCTGAAAACGAGCGACGTTAGAAGCGAGTTTTCAAATTTGTACGAATGCAATTTATAAACGAGTTGCATACGCTATTTTCTGTATGAAAACGCTATAATTTTATAAGACAAACTTAATTTTGAGAAAAACAACTTTCCTGTGATGTCGCGGGTACTTGACATTCGTGCGAGAAAACGATGGTCGGCTTCAGTTTACCTTTACCTCCCCCATATTTGCCGCTGCGCTTGGCTGAATGAGAGATGACGCAATCATTCGTGCAGTAATATTTAATACATCATTTATGCCGTAAAATGCCCAATTATGAACGATTTCTTGCAACAGAAAAAAAAGATCGTGTACAATACTGGAATATAAAAAATTGTTTTTTAGTATTTTTACAAATGATCGGCGCACACAATTTTGACAATTTGAAGCATCGCAGGGTATTTGTGATCCGTTTAGGTTACATTTTTCACGCGTCATTTTCTTAAATGTGTCAGGCGGGAATGTTTTCTCGCTCTGAAGTGTTTATTTTTCTTGAAGCCCGCCAAGTTCATTCCCATTTTAATGAGGACGTGGTTTACGGTTGATATGTGTTATAATGTGAATTTTATTAGAAACACCAGTAAAAAAAGACTAAGATAAACGACTAAGATAAAAAGAAGTCTTAATTTGTGGTCGTCCTCGTAAATCTCTCTAAATATCTGGTACAAAAGAAGATCAACTTTCGGGGAAAAACTTCAACTTTACTTTCAAAAGGTAATGGTTTAAGGAATTCCCGTAGTTGTGTTCTACCTCCAACTCTACAGAAATTTGGTTGGACATGCTTGATTTTAGCACTAAAAGCAATGTTTCGAAAAGAGAAGGATTTGTTGCTCTGTTGAATACAACTCGATTATATAACCACTCATGTTCGGCAGAGCACGTAAAATGCCAGGTTAAATCGTAAACGTTTGAAAGAAGCGGAAATACAATTGGAACTTAAGTAAGCAAGAACTGGTATTTTCTAGTTATGCTAAATCAATAGATTCAATCAATCGTGGGAATTTTAAGGAACGGCTGGAATCAAAGAGTCATGGAAAAATTCAAAAATTGTATTCTAAGATTTAAAGAAAAGTACTCAGAGATAATTCAAAATCAATTAATCGAAAGCATTTCAGACTCATAAATGGTTTTGTACAAACAATTGGCGAGGCTGATTATTTGTGTTAAGTAGAGAATACGACAGATATTAACAGGTGTCTCAGTGTTCTGTAATAGTAAACTTCGTTAATGCTGACGGAGCTGGATTGGAGTGTTTCTTAGTTTTCCATGACATACGTATTGATAAATCATCAGACGTGAGATACTTGTTTACTTTGTTGAACAAACTCATGAAATATTTGACTACGAGCAAAATTCGGTCAGTGCTATGATGATAGAAGTCTGACGACCGGCCATTGAAACTGACTCCACAAAAAATAAGGAGAAAGCCTGTCGTCTTTTTTCACAGTTTGGCACAGCTAAATTTGATGTAACAACATATATTTAAAGCAATCGTATATTTTTTCATCGATTATTGGAATTTTTACCGAGAAGAGAATCTACGCAATTACTTTCGAATCGAAACCACGCATTGCTTAGATAGCGCTGGAAGTGTTAAAAAAATTCGGCACTAAACTACTTAGACGAGCGACGTAATGGTAAATGCGCATTTACCTATAAGTAATGGTTAAACTCTTACGTAAAGTGTCACACGATAGAAATATAGAATTTCTTAACCCTCGACCGCCATACTTATAGTTTCACCAATGGGACACTGGGGGTCTCACACACCATAAAATAATACACGATTTAGAGGTTCTTTATGAACTAAATATTTGTATTTTACAAATCTAATGATTATTTTAATTCACAAACATACAGATTTTGATTTCAGAACATATTTTTCACTCTTTTCCGTTACTAACTCTTGTTTAATTAGGTTCAGAACACTTCTCACATTTGCGCGATCTGTGCTCATTGCAAACTCCATTTCCCTGACAAAAAACTGATATTACATATTAACTAGAAAATTAATATTTCAAAACATTTATCTGAATTTATACGTAATTATAAATGAATTACATTCTCAGAATGCAAGTGCTTCAAATTCAAAATACTTAAGTAAATGGATCAGTGGGGTTCGCAAATTCACTTCAGAATAATAGAAACTGACGAACGTGACACATTATCAACAATGAAATGAATCACTACGATAGATGAACTGATTAAAAGAATTTACCTAAAGTTAAGCGGCCAGAGTTGCCAATATATGTTCCAGTAAAACAATATAAGCATTGAGTGGGTTGTTCTGCACCCCAGTGCACCGTTTGAGGGTTAAAGTTATCGGATTTATGATTCTTAAGCCCAAAGCAGGCGATGGTTTATAAACTGCATTTTTTATAATCATATTCACGAGAGGGCTTTTAAAGTCCGGTAAACCCTATTAAAAGGAGTCGATTATAGGAACAGGGCTGTATCGGAAAATTACAAAAGAGTGGTGCGTAAATTGATCGGACATTTAGGGATGCTTATTACAACTAAGTCGTGGATAATTGGGTCGAGGGTAGCAAAAAATTTCCATAACCTTTGAAAGTGGTCTCCGTAAGGCCTGATCTGACGTCTGATAAGGGACAGACGACAGAGAAGCTTGCTGTAACCACTTCAAGCTGCTCTGAAACGCTATTTACTTTCCCCTATACGTATGTATATACGGAGTAATATACGTAGTATATGGAAAGTTATGAAATGATGCGGCAAATCGATTTCGAGATTTTAACGGAAATACACGTTATGTTCTTTATGAAGCTAGTTTTCATACTTCATCGGATTTGCTCTCTGTACTTGGACCTCGCTTATCGTCACGCTCCTCCAGGAACCTTAACTCCTCTGCAAATCAAACATTTTGCATTCAGCAGGGAAGCAATTTCAATTCGTGTCTGCTCTATTAAGCACTGCCGGTAGCGCCTTATACTGGCAGCAGAAGGCATTACAACGAACTGTCACTCACCGCTGAGTTTCGAACTGCCCGTCGGCCGCCGAGTTCAATGAACGTTTCATTGTGTCCGCGCGCGTCGCTAATAGGTCGTCGACTAATTGACAGGTACAAAATCCCGAGCGCGTCAACGGACAAGGGCATTATTAGAGACCGGAAAAATATGTACATAAATATGTAATGAAAACAGTACGAATATGTAATATATATGTAAAATCGTATATAAAATGTAATATTAAAATTCTCTAATTAGAAACAATTTACATACCAATAAATTACATTTAGAAAAACTGCTCACTTTATATCACACAGCTTTCTCGTCAGTAGTAAAAGCTTAATATAGTGTAATCCAGGACAGTAGTTTAGCGGCCAGCCAAGTCGCAATAGAAGCTATCGCACTACCTGGCGAGATCTACGATTAGCAAACATACACTAACATAACATCTTCATCGAAGTGTTACACGTCGGCGATCGCAAATTTTTCTCGGAAATTAAGGTTACAGGTCACAAATCGCGATTTCAATGATATTTTGGACACTTAGATTTTCCCAATAATGTAGGAAAAATTCCGAATTAAAAAAATACATCTTTTCATCAAAAATATGGAATTAAAGTAAAGAAAATTGATAAAATAAGAAAATTTATTGTGAAAACAGCAAAATATGTAAAATATGTAATATAGTACTAAATATGTAAAAATATGTAACGAAAAAATCGGATACTGTGTTAGGAGGGCGATGATTCGCCAAGATTACAATTTTGAGAACGGTAAGTAGAAAGACAGAAAGTATGTAATTACATAAAAATCCGGTCTCTAGTCATTATACTTGGGTTTTTATTTTTGGCGCGTTGGGGTCTGTCTTCATGATGGAATATCTCACGATATTTCGCATCTTTCTCAGTCGTATCGATAGATGTCGCATGATCGCCAACACTGCTTGATACAGTTGCTGTCATGGCACTCCTAGCGGCACGACCGAGAAACACGCGAATTGCCGTTAGATATTCCATCGTGCATACAGGCAATGAGAGGTAAAGTTAGAAAAATCGCAGTATTGTCACGTAATACCTTTTTATCCGGTACAGAGCCACCCATCGGCTAGCGGGTTTTCCCGCAGAGGTATCTCCCAACAGAGGCGTGGCACCATCGCGGTCCTGGGATCAGCTCTAATCTCCCGACAAATGTGAAAGTGTAGAGCATGTAAGTATAAATGTTCGTAAAAGGTGAGGAAAGGACAAGGAAAGATCGCACGCGGTTCGTCAAGCACTGGTCCAGCATCCTGCTGGTGCTGATTGCAGAAACTACAGAAAACTACCGGTCAGAGCAGCCGGCCGCTAGAATTTCCTCCAGAGAGCGGCTGAGTCCGACCCAGCGATGTAGCCAGTTTGGAAACCCCTGCCACCGTCGGGAGTGGAACCGTAGGGCCTGCCGATCGGAGGCCCTGCAGAGCCATCAGCTGATGCCAGTGCTTGTCTTGGAAGCTTCCTGGGGTGGAGGAAGCGAGCAAGCGGGGCGTCCCGCTCTTGCGGCTGCGGCACCACGTGTTTCATTTTACATATTCCTCACAGAGAAAAAGCTGTTATCGAGTGCATCGAGCGATGGGGGAGGGGAGGGGGAGGGAGGGACGGACACCCAACACCCGCGCAGCCGAGTCCACTTCCGGCGGCACAAGGCGGCTCTGTGCTCGGCGAGGCTTCCCCGCCGCCCGCGAGCAGCTCCCCCGACGACTTGGCGGAATGGCCCTTCCTCCGCCCCGTCACCGAGCATCGCCCGACGCCGCCGCGGGATCCTACAAAGGAGATGGAGGGCGATAGGCGACAATTTGCGGGGAGCAGTTTGAATGAGTGTTGTTCAACTCCGTGTTGAATTTCGTTTCAGTGGAATGATCATGACTGTTGACGCTCCCCCAACGCAAAACAATCGTACAATCAATCTCAACAAGTTACATTTGAAATAACCGCCAATTCGAAAATCGTGAATCAGATTCATTCCCTCTTTGTTTGAGAAGTTGGCGGTCTTGACAAGTTGCCTCCAAAGTCCCTCAATTAGGAATTTGGTTCGCCCGAGCACGCTGCCCCGAGTGTCCTGTGCCATCTACCAGTCCAATTTAATAGGAAATAAATACGTAATAAAACCTGAGAATCCCTGGGTGGGCAACGGCCTCTCCTTATTGAGGATTGCGCTTAGTAATATTTCCACAACTGATCAATGTTTATGAAACCGATTACAGCAAAGGAAGTAATAACGTGACTTAGTATATTATTTATCCCTTTATACACAGTGTATCTAGTTTCAGCAATATCTGGAGTTCTCCCTCTTACGAATGCTGCCTTCGTATGTATGGAGCGAGAAAAATCCACTTTTCCAATAAGCGGGCCCTCAAACGCGTTTTTCTAACAAAAAATACGCCCCGTTTTCTGCAGCATGACCTTTCTCATACAACGTAGTAGACATGGTAAAGTAAAATATAAGAAAAGGAAAGAAGTGGTTCTGACTGCTAACCTCAATAAAAATGGAAAACGCTATACAACGCCAGGAAATGAAATTAAGAAATCTGTGAAAAGTGCATAATCAAGGAAGAATTATTACATTTGTTGATAGAGTACATATTATAAATTGATGTTGTATGTATTGTATTAACATTGTGTATTATGCTCTATAAATTGTAAGTACGTACACACATCGTTGGATCAGGTCACTTCAGCTTTACCTTCTATTTATACAACATTATAATTTTCGAATACCGTAAACCCTCATTAAAGCGAATTCCAAGGGGCCAAAATAATTTGAGTTCGTGTTGTAAGAATTCGTTTTATCCGATTATAAATTACCGTATTACTTGTATCCCTTGCCGGTTCCCTAGTTTTGTTCGTATACAGATAATCCCGTTTTTTTGATATAACCATTTCCATTACCCCACGCTGGGCAGACGTTTGAGATATCCCGCTAATTTTGATAATAAATCAATTTTGGTATTATTTACAAGCAAATCTTATATCATAAAGCAACTACTTCCTCTGATATTATATTAGTAATATTTTAATTGCCCTGGTACGCACATAAATAGTACTCTCGATGTTAATATATTATTACATCAACTTCATTTTCAATCGTAGATTTCGACATCCAACATTTGTCACCTTACTTGTTGCTTGTGGACGTGTAATTCTATACAGTATCACGACTCTTGGATGTTCTGTGGGTTTCAAGCTAACTATTGAATTGATGACTTTATATTGAGCTCGTGAATAATGTGAATAACTTTGCGTACGTACATCAATTAAGTTCCGTACGCTTTTTTCAGCAAATTGAATACGCATACGTGTACGTAAATCTTCCGTGATGTTTTCTCGGGTGTCTTCAGGGTGTTTGCCGTTCGTGGGGTGTTCTCGTTGATGTCCTTCAAACAACAGCACGAGAAATTTACGTACATCCCCAGAATGTTGGACTTATTCAATAATCTCTACAATTCCCTACATTTACTTAAGGTAATTCGCGGTCGCGACTGGCTCTTCCTGAGCCTCTGATGAGACACCTGCTTGCGACTGTCTTCCTCCAATCCAACTCGTCAAATCATCCCCATTTACGAATCGTATATATTATTTGTGTAAGGCAGTTTCGATTTAGAACTACTACGGATAAATTACGCGACCGATTTCGCTCGGGAAGCATTTTTCTTGAAGCTCTTTTTTCATTGTGTCGGCCCTGGGAATAACTTTTTAATTTCTTTTATTATAACAATAAATATTTGGAATAAAATGAGCAGACGGGCAATAAGTGCGATTCGATGGTGATCACTGTTTCTCTTTAGAATCGATTCTTGAATCGACGGGAACAGCGGCATGAGAAAGCATGGCCGGCCCAGAGAGCAACGTTACGCGGCGTGAAGCAAATATGACGTTGCACATTGGGACGAAAACTTATTGTACCGTGGCAGCATGCTTCAATACTTCGTAAATTCAAAGTATGTACGGATGAATTCACTTAGAATTTCATGTTTTGTATTACCAGTTTCACATTATATTTAACCATTTACTATTTCATGTTTTAAAACATTGCAGTTGCTGAATATTTTTCAGCAGCTTGCAAAAGCCACGAAAAATCTGTTCGAGCGTGGCAATGAGCTTTGAAATTTGTGAATCCAAAATAGGTAGGAAAGGTACGTATTAATACAATTGGGATTTTATGTGTTATGGGTTTTATGTGTTACGTTCGCGCCTAACCAAACCTAACATAACCTAATTTCTTCAGTTGTATTTGTACAAGTAAATTTGTTTCAACTACGAAACCAAACTAATGTAAATAATTTATTCAAAGGAGTAACTGTGTTGCATTCCTTTTTTATAAAGATAAAAAGTAACTTACTGTATCCATAAATGTGCTTTTTGCACTATTTCCCCCCTTGATTTATTCTGTTGATTATGTGCATTTGTTGCAGTATTTTTTTCTTGATTGATTGGTTTTATTGATCTTTATTACATTAACATTTTCAGCTGTTGTCCATGTGAATTGGTTTCATCTACCAAACTTAACTAAAACATGTCTGTGCTGCAATAACGTTATATCCAGTAGTCTTACTATATAACTGAATTGTTATGATGTGTAATTTGTAGATAGATTGGCATGTATTTGTATACTGATATTGATGAATCATTTTCAGCAAGCAAAGCTAGGCCACTGACAAATTGTTTGTGTGGGAGTGCAGTATAACTTTTTTCAGCATTACATTTTTAAAGAAAAGAAAAATAGTAATTTACTTTACCCATAAGTGTATTTCTTTTAATATTTTCTCTGATCAATACTGAAAATTACTAATAAATTAAAAAATATCACAATGCTGTAATATTGTTAGTGCTAATAATTTGTTTATATGCAACTGAATTATTATGGTTGATCATTTGTAGATATATTCTATCTACAATGTAGTATCATTTGTAGAATTTGTATATTGATGTTCATGAATTATTTTTCAGCGACTTGCAAGGTCACTGACTAATTATTTATGTGTGGCTGTTTGTGGAGCTTTGAAATTTGGAAGTTCAAAAGTACGCGTTAATTAATGAATGAAATGATATAAAATTGTGTGTTATGATACAGTATATCGTCATTGCTACAGTAACCTTTGACACAAGTTTATTGTTAGGACATAACTGAGTTGATATGATTTGTAATTTGTAGCTACAATGGCGTGTAAGAGGCGTTTGACTTTGAAAAGCTAACGTAAAAAAAGGAAGAAAGAGCAAAACAGAAACAGTCCTCCACGCCAAGTTGATGTTGTCAGATGATCAGGGAAAGCAGATGTAGCAGTCTGCAAATTAGTATACATAGTACAGCCAAACCGTAGTGTGAACAGAAAGGGTATGATGCACCAAACATAGAACATGATGCACCAAAACGATAAAGATGTTCAGAAAGTTTATTTTGAAGAAATGTCTGTATTTTTTGAGTGCTTTAACTAGAGACATTTTGCCTCCGAAAAAGTACAAGCGGGTTTATTAAGCCAAGCAAAATCTGATATTGTTTCCCCGATTGAGGTTCCTGAACTCCTAGGAAAATTAATTACAAAAAATGATGAAAGATCAAAACATTACTTGAGTAATATTAGAAGTTATTTGTACTAATGTCCTAGCATTTGTCTCTGTATAAGCAAATCTTTTAACATTTAAAAACCATAGGCCGTACTGTTACGCATTCAAGGGCATATATACCATTCAGTGATAACTGTACATCTCAATAATGTCAATCCTTTAAAGTATGCAAATCTCTCTTTATTCGAGACTCGGACAATTCTTTACAGTTCAGAATAAATCAAGTTAGTAATAACGAATGCGAAGCAGATTTAATATTATTGATGCACAGGCTTCTCAATGTCAATCCGTATACCCAATTGTTTCAACATAAAGTTGATGTGAAACAAATTTGAAACAAACCTATTCTCATTCTGTTCCTATTTACCATCTCATTTTTTCTGCGGAATACTTTTGATAAAAGACATTACGATCTATCAACAACTGTAGAAATTGCTTCTGTATTTCTACGTGACGATAGAGGTCCCTCCAACAATATTTCTTTCACAATTCATTCTGAAGTATTTGGTCATCGAATAAAAATAATATCTGCTCTCGACTCCGATACTGAACCCATTTCTTATCCATTACTTTTTGTACGTAGAGAATCATTGCGGAAGCTTTGGATGAGTCTTGATTCTGTCCATACAACTTTGGTTTGTAATGTAGTTACTGAGTTGCAGTACTATTCTTATCGCTTAGCAATAAGAGGTGGTTTCAGCCCTTTGCCCAGTTTTGGAAGACTGTTCCAACAATATGTTGTAGATTCTTACATCAAAGTTTTATCAAAAACAAAATAAACAAAATATTTAGCATCCCTTATAACCTTTTAGATGCAAAATAATTCTGTATGGTGTTGAATTCCATTATATTCTTAAGTGTTCTCCGAAAATAATAAAATATGAAGTGTAGAACAGTAATTGTGAATAGTTAAATAATTGAGTAATGTTGAGTAATGTTTATTTAATATCTTGCATCTTCATGCATTTTGAGGAATATTAGTTAACATTTCACTTACAATACCAACATAGGCTCTTGCTTCTCTAGAGGAAACAAATATTTTTCAATTTTGAAATTGAGTTGTTTCTGTGCAATTTCAGATAATCTCTCTTAATATTAATACCATGCATACATACATTACAATAAAGAGGGAATGATTTAAACAGATTTCAAAATCGCGCATGGAACTACAAAATGTATCCCCCCTAAGAACTACATTGTACATTGCAGAGCTAAAAAAGTGTATGACCTGCAATTGTCTCAAGTTAGATTTAATTTTATATAATTAAGAGGAAAAATATTGTTTTGGGAATACTATATTTTAGAGGATAGACAATCCTGAGAGCTTAGACATTGGATGTGTTATTGTATCAATATAAATTTCATTACTTGCGTTGGTTACATTTTCCACTTTGATGTGCAACGTATCATGTACCGGTAAACTGAAATTGAAGTTTTATAATACATTTATTCATGTTTTAAACTGAATGGATTTAAAAAGTGGTTTCACATGGATTTTATTCATAATTGCATAAGTTACGTTTTAACAATGAATACAATCACTTTAATATAGTAGAAAAATAATAATGATTCACGTTCATTCATTACCATATATGTATGGTATATCGTAACAAATTCTATACACGTAAAATTTTAATCACTCAAATAAATATAACTCACGTAAAATTTAATCACTCACGGAAAATTTAATCACTCATATATCTAATATATCAAGAAATTGTTTAAAAACCATATGATAAATGTACTGTCATTGAATTGCCAAGTCATTTTTTAAATTTTGTAAACCGTTCAATCCATCATCTGAAAAACCTGCTTACTTTTGCAAGTTTCTTTTCTTTACCTGATCGCTTACGGAATGGAGAAAAAGGAAACCGCTCATTTAATGAGCGAGTATACCTCTAGTATATTCTATTCCCTCGAGGGAATAGGATTCTATACGGATTCTATTTTCATTTAAATTACAAGTTTTAAATTATAATGCACGTTCAAATGATACCCATGAATTCTAACTTATCTGATACAAAAATCTTCACAATTAATTACAAGTTCCCACTTACTTAACATTGAATGAACCCAGCTTCCACTGAAATAATATTCGTACCTTCCTGGTCGGGTTCTGACGAAAGAATGAATATTTTAACACATTCGCCTGATCACAGTTCTCAACACCATCTCCATACTTCTTGCATGTAATGTTTCCGAGACAATGATGTATATTTGTACTCCTAGATAGATGACTCTCGCCTTGGCAGCGAGGCCACCCAAGGCGCCATTTTGCACGGCAAAAACCTTGTCCGTATTGCCGAAAGCGGTGTATTGTAGTGAGTTTTCTCCTGAGTGATTAGTGAAACATTTTTTGTTTTGATTTTTTAAATGTTTTCATTTTCATCTTGACTTAATGTAATTGTTATTTTCAAAATTGGCCCAAGAAATCAATTATTTTTTGCCTTTGTTTTATCCATGTTTTACCACTATGAGGTGGGTTTCATAATATTGTGTAATGGAATCTTAGTCTTAACTGTTCATGTTTTGAAAATATAATTATAATATAATTAGAATATAATTTTAATATATTCATTTATTCTGTAAATGTATGTGTTGTTCTATTTCCTGTTATGTAAAATGAAAAGAAACATTATTTATTATTTGAATATTTTCTTGCAATGGTGATAGGTATCATTTGAATGTTTGTTCCCGCAAAAAGTTTTATATTCATACGTAAATAAAAATGTCTGCCCATAAAAAGTACATATATACTATAATTCTCTACGTGTTTTCATTTTAAATATATTTTTTGATATCTTCTGAAGTAGTATAAGAAGTTTGTACCTCTAAGTCATAATAAAAAAAAGTCCTAATTTTTGCGAGTCTCCGGTTACAGTATGTCAATGCTGTTCGTAGTTTTATGTAAATAATAAAATATATTTCGACAATTTATTCTTGCCTACAGCTTTACTTTCTTATAATGGAACAGAACCATGTTAATAAATACAATATATACGTGTTACACTCGTAAAAATCTACCGAAGTGTCATGGGCTGCATTTGACATTCGAATCTTTTGCCGTGCAACATGGCTCCCTGTACGGCCTCACCTCGGCCTATTGGGAAAGCGCGGAGTCAGCCATCTAGTGGTGTGTGTGTGTGTGTGTGTGTGTGTGTGTGTGTGTGTATACACACACACATCATTGATCCGGGGCCGTGCTCTGCAAACGAATATGCTTAGATATCAGTGGCGTCTCCTGGCAAGTAGACGTGGGGATGCGATCATGATATTACAGGTTGAACGTATAAATCCAGATATTTAGTCTACTTTATTCTGAAGAGTTTTAGAATTTTATGTTGCTAATTAGATACCTTCTGATTCTTACTTGAAAATCATTTTCCCATTGCATGCACTAACTTGCATAAACAAAACATTAAAATAAAAAAAAAACACAAAAAATACATACCTAATTTTTGAACTCGAGATCTATTCGCGTTGTCTTGATGGTCCATTACTATTTTTTCAGAATAGGAGAAAGAACTACATGGAATTTCACGAATCCTATCTAAAGCACAATGAAACATTTCACTACTGTTCCTTGCCACAAATAACTCATCCACTACCACAAATGAACTGGTTGAGCTCGCCATGTCGCGTTCTTTCACACAAACACACACACACACACACACACACACACACACACACACACACAAGTTTTATTCTTTCGCGTTACAATTCCGAATTCACGATTTTCTTTAACGCATCACTAATTAGTCCATTTAACGCATGCATTAAGTAGGAAAGAGCATTTACGCAAGACCGCAAGACACACATGAACGAAATAACATCGCACGAGTTCACGGATTGTCTCTGTCATACCATTTTCTTACATGAAGGGAGTGACCTTGTTTTGTCAGGCCTGCTAACACACATCGAGTCACCCAGCTGTACTGAATCAGGTTGAAATGTACCTAAGAATAGTTGGCAGACATGCTTGAGATGTGAAGAAAGACAGTCCTGCCGTCTTCCCCCCGCCCCCGGGTCCCAATCATGGCACGTGACTTCTGGGATTCCTAAACGTGCTGCCGAATTATGACTGCATTAGAGGAGGGGGTAAGGAAGGTTATTGGGAGGGGATACACGAAAGCCAACGAGAAGCCTTTGATGTGATAAGCTATGTCACATCTCCGGCAGTCGAAACCACGCAGCTTGTACACAGCGCATGGCCGTGAGTTCAATGACCTCGCCAACGAAATGAGGTCGTTTAAGGGATGTTTTTCGGCCCATCACATCCAGCGAGGGGACTAACGCCTATTGGACCGCGCACGTAAATGGCGAGAGGGAATAGAGAAACACAGGGAGATACTTACAGAAGAAAATATAATACTTTACTGAAAATATTTGTAAGTGATGGAAAACTAGGGAATGTAACACATCACTCGCATACATTAAGCCTACGCCACTGTTAGATATCAAGCATGGAATTCTATACTTGTTGATGTGTTGCCTTCACGTCTACTTTTTGGATTTCAAGCGTTCTGTATGCATACAACCCGATCATTACTACATGCTTGATGCCAATTTCCTTATAAAAATCTCGTGCGGGCTTTTGGTATATCGCAGAATTTCAGAGAAATTCGTGATAAGCGAGTTCGTGCTAACGAAGATTTACTATATTACGACATATGTACATCATTCTTAACAGAAAAATAATACAAAATATACTGAATTCGTGGGGGAGATGTTACTTCGCTAAAATAGCACTTCCAAATTATCAGAAGCTTATCTTTCTTTCAAACCTTTAAAAGGGAGAAGTAAGAAATTTGAAATCAAAACGAAACCAAAATCTTCCAGCCTCTAATTTAAGTCAATATTAAAGGATCATACATGCTTTCAGAGATGTTGATCCAAATTACTTGAGAAATATCGGCTGCTCGAAATATGCCGTGTCTTCAGCAAGTGCGATTCAACCACCAAGGAGTGGCATTCCAGAACGTATGCTGTCGAATGGAGAAACGTCGGCTAAAGTGGGAAGGATGAACTAAAAAGTCATGTACTTCACCCGCTTAAGATTAGGTTCCCTTTCGCAATAAGCGCTCCATCTGAACTATTCCATCGCTAGCCCACTGGCCCCTAGGCAAAGATAGAATGACTGAGTTGCGTGTCGAAGGACTCGGCCGATTCTTTCCAATATTTTCGTAATCAAACGGTGCTTTCCCAGACGAATGGACGGCCTCTCGCAGTGGAACGCTCTCTCGTAATCACGAAACCTCAATCAACCGCTTAACATAGGGGGTGCCCTATGTTCGTACAGTTTGCCCACATCCTCTCCAACATTCAATCAATCCGATAATCAGAAGTCGCTTTCAAAAGTCACCTTTCAAACCAGCCGCTTCTTCACCATTGGGCAGGGTTACCTGATTGGGGAATTTTGACCTCAAAATGGGGATTTTTTTTCGCTGTGGGGGAAGAAAGGGAAACATTAATAGACGGGGAATGTTTGGGGATTTTTTAGGGAAATTATTTTCATCCGGAGTCGAAATAGCAATATTACTCGGTTAATTATTAAGAGTATAAAAGTAACAGACGTTATTCTCTCTAATTTTTATGTGTCACAAAAAGGGAAGGAGAGAAAGAAAAACATGAGAAACTAGGTGCTACAGAATGGCACAGACTTTCCCGTATTAGTTTTCTATTTCCTTGGGACAGGGCTAGCTATTCGGAATTGCCACATACTCATGTCTGCTGCGATCTATCGCGGCTCAAAATACATTTTATTGACATATTCTTAATTTTTCTGTTTCTTAATGACAAAAAGGATATCTGAATTTTCGAATATAAAAGAACAGTAAAAATTCGTCCTCAATGGTAATTTTCTTTGACAAATTTGGAGCACTTCTTAAGAAAATGGCGTTTAAACGCTACAAAAAATGCGAAATTTGAAGCTATTTTTCACAGAAAATGTTTCAATTTTTGAAAAACCTCATTTGAAGCACGTTGACTTACAAACACAACAGAGTTTACAAATTGCTGGCAATGTGCATATTAAATATGTGAGTGATCTTTAAAAAAATACATTTATGTAATTTTTGCAAAAAACATAAACAAAAAAACACCCCAAATTGAACTTTACGTCATATTATAGAGTGCAATCAGCAATATCCGTTCGAAAAGTATGAAGAAAAAATTTGAAGCCATTTATGAAAACATACTGCCGACTTGAGAGACAAATAAAAAAATTATATTTTTGTAATTTTTGAAAAACAAAAACAAAAAGAGAAATGTGGCGTTTATGTCAGCTCATAGAGTACATTAAGCACTATCTCTACCGAAAGTTTAAAGAAAAAAATTGAGCCGTTTTTGAGAAAATCTTATTTTTGTAATTTTGTAAAAAATTGCACATGTTGCACGCAATACTGCGCCAAAACTACTAAAATTTTCAAAAAAAGTACATGACGTTAATGAAAGAACTCACTTTGGAGAATAAATTTTATTTAAAGGAAAAATCTTCATCTTCAATTTTCTTGTTGTAGGAAAACGCCGAACAAAATTAAATATTTTGGAAAGTTCGAAAATTCAGAGTTAACCTTGAAAATCGGACGCTACCTTAATAACTGTATTCTACTCTATTCTTATACAATTGCTGTACTAAATGTTACAAAATTTGAATATAAAATTCCATTTTTTCAGACGAGTTTTTTATATATATATATATATATATATATATATATATATATATATATATATATAAAAAACTTTTTGCGGAGAGTCTGCTGTTGAATATTTTCCCCTCCCATTGTCCATTATCAAGTGAGTTCCGACTTTCTGAATCTTCATTATCCTTTGTGACCTAATCGCTCGGCGTCCATTCATTTCGGAATACTTGCTCACAGTGCGTGTAAGCCCTTCGGACATTCCAGCATGTGTACCGCGTGGTTAAAGTTTATAGTAAAGCGATAAGAAAAGAAAACCGCTAATACCTGTCCCTAAATTATAATATGCTTTCTATACAAAATATGCGTCAATTTTAATATTTATTTATTATGTAAAATATTAAAAAAGTATTTAATATGCTAGATACAAGTTTAAATATGTATTATTAATTGAAAAACGTCCAAATATGATTATGCAAGGATTTTATCGAAAAAACAACAACAGAAAAAGCATGCAAACATGCCCGGAAAAAGTATGGATTATTAAAATGAGTTTGCCAAAAAATACATTTACAACGTGTGGAAGCTGTACGAAGCTTAAATAAAACCATGCTTGCATGGAACTCATCACATACTTCCGCACATCGACATCCGCACTCAATTCGTAGGATACGTATGAACCCTTTGTGGGTACAACTCCACACACGTTCTTGTTCTACCAGGGAGGCGTTCACCCCGGGATGGGCCCCTAGGCTTTTCGCTTTTATCTTCACCCGCCGGAACACAGTTTGCCCTCATGGCAACCTACCCATACAACGCCAGGGCAATGGGCCGCCCTGCCAGCGCAGTGCTACTAGCTCTCCAAGCTAGTACCGGAGACTAAACAATGCGCCACTAAAGCGCCGGGAGAAGTCCCTTCTCTTTGACCAGAGTATCGGGCCGCTGCCACGAGGAAGGCGAAAGCCCATAAGGCGGGGACCCCCTTCCCGTCTCCTCACTGCCTTGAGGCTAACGACGTGAGTACCGCAGGCTACCTGACAGAGGGTAGCATTGTCGCTGTCTGACTTTGAGATGAGCGTTCCGAAGAACGTCCTTCGCCAAACCCCGCCCAAAGATCGACGCGCCAGGGGTCCAACTGGTGGGTTACCGGGCGAGGCCCGGCAACACGGAGCTTAGCATCGCCTATTCACTGCATCCACCATGAGACTAACAGCGCGAGCGTCGCCTTGGCACTGAGTCCTCAACTCTCCCCCAGAGATCGCCGCAGCCTCGCGGGCGCGATCCCCCCGCGGGGCTTTGGGAGGACAGTAGACCCGTGCGCGGGGCAACAAGCCAGAACTGGTCGCCGGCGAAACGGCCGTCTACGTCTGCCAAACCACATTCAACCAATCTACAGTGGGACGTCGATTCCTGATATCATCGACAGTAATAAATTATTAACGAGATACTGCACTACAGTCAATTACACAGGCCGACGTCAGTTTAGTTACAAAAAGGAAAACCACTAATTCCGATTAATTTTAGGATGCTGCATTCGAAATTGAAAGCCGTTTTTTCTAGATTAGCTCGTATTTTTGTGTAACGCGTAGTTGCCAGTTTTTGCCATTTTGGCTTCAGTTATCATCAAAGTAACCATTTCCACAATGTTCCTAGAGTGAGAAATAGTATTTCGATGATCGAATAGAGAATAGATGGTTTCGATCATCGAATAGATTCGATGGTGTGACGGTTAGCGTGCCGGACTGTCATACCCAAGTTCGCGGGTTCAAACCCGATCGAAGCCGTGGATTTTTAAGGGCGAAAAAATCCTTCGTCCGCCTTCCGCGGAGGGGAAGTAAAGCCGGCTGGCCCATGTTAGTAGATTTACTTGCATGTAAAAGATCCTCAAGCCTAAATGACGCCTCTGAGCTAAATTCAAATCGCCTGTTTCGTCGCCCGAGATAATACCTTCTTTCTCCGCTAGGTGAAAGGAGCGTAGCGAAATTTGCGTGGTCAGACGGAAGAGCAGGCCTCATGGCCTGAGTCTCGCCACGTAAAATAAGGCAATTCAATTCAAATTCAATTCAATATTTCCCTCAGAACGAGCCTTTTTCAGAATATTACAGAATGGAAGATTCCCTTTGCGTATGTACGAACATCAATGAGATGATGAATGAGTTAGGAATCCATCTGATTGGTGTCTTTTCATAGATTCATCTAAGTACAGTTAGCTTCATAATGGAATAAGCTGCCTGTGGCACATTCTGTTTCAATGAATGATACTTACGAGGATCTCGCACTCATTTTAAATCGTATCAAATACAAAGATCATGGTTGGCAAATTGGTGGACATGTAAAAGTATTTGCAATATTATAATGTCCAATGTCTGGACCAGACCAATGTCTGGAAGGTGGATTTACAAAGAACTTTTTTTTTGTGTCTTTGGGACTCAAGAGCTACAGGAAAAAATTCTCACAAAAGGAATGGCCCCCAGAGAGTCATTTAAGCCCGGTACCAACAATGTCAAGTATAAGCCTCTGATCGATCCAGGCAAGATACTGCTTCCAACTCTGCACATTAAGTTGGACCTCATGAATTTCTTAAAGGAATAGACAAAGAAACTGAAGGATTTAAGTATCTTAGACAGTGTTTTACTAAGTGGTCTGTATACATCTGTGAACATTATTAACTTATAAACTATTCTGAGTATGTAAATGCTAAAGTATAGTGCTAGTAAACTAACTGATATATAGTTTTTTAATTCCTTAGATTTAATAAATTAATTTATAGAATTTTAAAAATTGATTGTCTTTGACACAAGTGCCAAAACGAAATTGATTCCCTTTTTGCAGTCAAAAAAACTCACTCTCCTGTACTTTCAAGATAGCTCATTATGCCTATTATGGTAAATTTGGCAACTACGCGTTACACAAAAATACGAGCTAATCCAGTAAAACGGCTATCATATTCGTATTCAGCGACCCAAAATTAGTCAGAATCAGTGAGTTTTGTTTCTGTAACTTTTCAAAAGTTTAAAAATGTCGGCCAGTGTTATCTGACTTCAGTGCATTTTCACAAATCCTACAATAAATGCTTAAGAATTCGGAATATCTATTGTTGGCAGAAAAACGATTTTCACCACTGCTAAGTGCAAGAAAACTAACGGCACATTATCAAACAACCCATCGTAAATGCTTAACAGTTGTCACTCAGTCGGAATGTTCATTTTTGGCGTTTTAGTGCATCGCCTTTTAGTCCAACGGTAGCCATCATAGACATTACGTTCGGGAATCCGAGTTATCGAATAACCGAAATGTACCTGGTCCCAATTCGTTCGGATAATCGACGTCCCACTGTACTTCTTAAGGAGCCATCCACTAAAAACACGGCGTTCTCCATCCAGCCATATACATCCGCAGGCGAACGCATCATCGGGAGTTGCGGTGAAGCACAGAGCGTGTTATCGGCGCAACGAGCCGTCGTAGCGCCACAGACGCTCATCGTCCGCGTCTAATCACCCGTTCGCTTCAAGCGCGCTCCCGGCCGCAACGACCCGCGACTCCACGCCCGCTCGGCGGAGGCGATGGCGCGGGGGCGGGGGCGGGGGCGGGGGCGCAGCGGGCCATCCGAATTGGGCGTAGGGTTGGCACAAAGGTTTTCAGAAAACACTCAACCGGGAGAGGTAGTGGATCTATAAATATTAATGATACGTTCTCTTCATTATTTCAAACATGTGTGATGTTTCTTGTGCGATTATTTAAAACACGTGTGATGATTATTTAAAACACATGTGATGTTGAGCTTTGTATTTGCGTAAAATAGAATAAATATTTTATATCAGTTCAAATCTTCAAAGAAATGTCGATGTGTGCATTGGGGCCAGTACTCATCAGTTCGTTTAAGTAGTATACGCATTAAGGCATTTATGAAACACTTGCATTTGAACAAAGACATACGTATTACGAGTAATTACTAAACGACAACTGCATGGACCAGCGCCATAGATGGGCTACAGAGTAGTCAGCTATCTGCACTTGTAATGCACTTTGAAAAACTGCATTACTTTTCGGACACATCTTGTAATTTTGTGAATCTCATATGCTTATCCTCCATGGCTACAGACAGCTTTTACATTTAATCGAAAGCAATTTGTGCAACTTCAACATGCAGGAGCAGTAAGGGTTACATCGAAGTTGCATCTGCAAAAACGGTCATGTGAAACGAATGTCATGTTACAGCAGAACAAGAAAAAATCTCAAATAAAAGACTTTTCTTTTATTCCTCGTGTTAACACGCCAATTTATTCCTTAGAATGAAAGTATGATTCAAATAATTTAGATACCAATTCCAAGCAGAATGTTAACTAGTCTCTCACTCTTATTTAACGTAGAAATCATTTCGTAAAAATCATTTTCATCGAATTTCAATCACTCATTTTCGTAGAAAGTGCACATAACCGGTTTTGCAGACATTGCGATAACATACGAGTTTCACATGAATCGTTTTATGAATGTGACATGAATTTGAATTATTATCAGCTCGTTTACGCACGTGGTATTCTTTTAGAGTGATAAACATTCCCTCTTGTATTTAGGGGCTCACTTTAATGACTTTTCACAATACTGTTCTGTTACATCGACATAACGCAACCAGAGAAACGATACACAATTCTTAGTTAAGAGTTGGCGTCGTCAGTTAGAGTTAGTTAAGAGCCGGCGTCAGTTAAGAGTTGAAACACAGTCGTTGTAGCAAAAAATGGTGTAGCATGATTGGCTTTCCTTCCTAAAATGAATCCTTCCATACCATGTCCGTCCGAGTGGCGTATGTGAGCACTCCTTTGAAGCAAGTATTCATTGCATTGTGCCGGCATGCATGACCCGTTCCGATTATTGGGCCAATCGGCATGTGCATGCGCGTCTGTTGCCTACCGGTCGGAAATTGACGTATGGCAGGTGCGAAACAAAATGCAAGCAATTTAGACGTTACATTTGTGTGCTTTCCTTCTCCAGTTTACATCTTTTAATACAATGTAATAATAAAAGGAAGAAGTAAAAGAAGTCGCATGGTACAGCACAAGTCATGAACAACAAATTTAATTCTTTACTTTTACTTCATATTACTAAATGTTATTTTATGATATTTAATAGAATATAGCCTCAGTGCTATATTCTATTCAAATCATATCCTGGGAAAGTTAAAGGCCATGGACGTGCATAGGAGTCAATATTTCGGGCGTCGACGATCGACGGATAACCAGAGCCACTTCGTCTCAGAAGATTTTCTTCAAATTTTCTTTATATATGTGGATATCCAATGTGTGGATCAGAAGTTACTGCCAATTTTATGAGCCTGTCGCATTATGAACATATCACCATCTGGTAAAAGAAAATGCACGACACAGGAAAATGTGAAATTTTTGGATTTCGCTGTCAGAAACCAATCGGAGGTCACTCGGAGGCTCCGATTGAAAAGGCGGGAAAGAATCGGAGGGAATCCTATGACAGTCGCCAGCACTGACTTGGTGCCGTTCCTCAATCCGCGGAAGTTGGGGTTACGGACCAGATCCAACCACCAAACTTCATCCTATAAAGCCTGGATCTTTCCTTCCAGACAGACACCGATAACCCGATATCAGCTAACTTAGCCTAGATGGCCCCAGCTCCCTTCAGTAAGAATACAAGGAGATTGACCTACGTGCTGCCTCCGAAAGCCGATTAGGGGCGGATTTTATAACGAGATAATGAGAGATGAATAGAATCAATGCATTACTAACACTGCAACTAGTGTGTTAGCGAGACTTGTGAGTGGACGAGAAGCGTAAGGCCTTATCCTGAACTGTACAGGTCCAAAGATAGATCTAAGATGTATAGAGATAAAGAGATATCATCTTAGATAAATTCTCTATACATCTTTACTCTATGGCATAACTATAAAATTACAAACGAACAACATAAACCTGGAAAACGTGGTGCGGGGTCATTTGCGCCGCCTGCTCCTCGTGTTCTCCTAAACCTCGCTCCTCGCACACGGCAACGCCCAGCAACAATGAAGCTCACGTGAATGGGAAATTGCATTTAACTGAAGCGCCATCATGTGCTCTAGAGCTATCTAGTGGAGTTACAATAATTGTAATATGCCTATGTTCTTCCCCGCAAGTTCAAGCAATACGTTGACACATTTTTATCGCAATTGGATGCATGGTACGACAGCGTATTAAGCAGGAACCAACAAACATTGATTTTTACTTTTCCGTATACAGAGAAAGTTATGTAATTCTGCGCGAAAAAATGGCGAATTTTCGGCAGAAAAAAATTCGTTGCCGGGCCGTGATAACAAGTGGCCGGGCCGTGATAAAAAGTGGATAAAACCAATTGCTAAATTAAGGGAAAAAATCCCCTAACACATGGCGTAGCCAGAATCCTTGTTTT
Source organism: Acheta domesticus (assembly GCA_031308135.1). NCBI lineage: Eukaryota > Metazoa > Arthropoda > Insecta > Orthoptera > Gryllidae > Acheta > Acheta domesticus. The sequence continues at coordinate 208,477,526 of JAHLJT010009419.1, forward strand.
GTGTTCGTGATACCGAAAAACCAATTTCAAGAAAAACGTCCGTCCGCCTGTATGTCTGGTGTATGTGACAACACTAGCGCCTGAACTATGCGTACGATTTTTTCCAAATTGAAGAACCCCCCCTGTCAATCTGGCTCGACTCAAAGCTTTGAGATTTTGATAATAATTCAGTAAAATTTTGGGGTACTTTACAAGAACCCCCCGGACATTTTCAAAATTTTATCGAAAACGGCTTCAAATTTTTTCTTTAAATTTTCTGTAAGAATACACTTATTAAGGTGGTATTAGTTCCATTTTCATGGTTAGCCCTGAATTTTCGAAAATTGCAAAAATTTGAATTTTATTCGGCGTCATCCAACTACAAAATTGCAGATAGAGATGTTTCTTTCAAATAAAATTTGTTCCATAGTGAATTCTTCCATTAAGGTCATGTACATTTTTTTGAAAATTTACGTATTTTTCGCGCAACATTGCGTGCAATACGTGCAATTTTAAATAATTACAAAAACAAGAATTTCTCAAAACGGCTCCAGATTTTTTCTTTCAACTTTTGGAAGGGATTATGCTAAATATACTCTATCAGATGACAAACGTCATATTGCTCTATACTTTTTTTTTCCTCCAAAAATTACAAACATAATTTTTTGACTTGTATCTCACGTCGTCAAAATTTACATTATAGATGTATTTTATTGTTCAGTGCGTTTCTTTTCAAGCTTCAAAGAATCTCTAATGATGGTTTTTCAAATGTTCAGAAGTGGGCCATAATACAGGAACAATTGGCAAATTTTCTGAAATGTTCAAACCAAACGTTCTCAAAAACTATTGGAAATTTTTCACCGAAATTCTCAACAATGGAAAAGAGTTGAATTCCCTCCCATATCCCAGAAGCTTGATTTCGTCCAAGATATTTGGGGCCCAAAAATCAAAATTAAGCTGAAAAATGTACGTGTTTTTTAATCACATACAGTATGAAAAGTATCTTTTGCACAGAAACGAAAAGTAAACCATGGCGTCAATTGAAAAGTTTTCTAAATATTTTGTTTTATAACATTTTCTCGAATTATTGTAAATATTCCCGCAAATGTGATTTTTTCCACCTGTTCTATTTGCTGACAAAAGGAAATGGAGAGTGATTTTGAAATTAAATTGGTTACCTAGAGAAGAAAGTTGTTATTAAACAATGTGGGTTTTTTTCTCGATTCATATAAAATTCGATAGAGAATTTATCACTGACATTTAGAAAAAATATTAAGTGTGTGTGTGTGTGTCAGTCATAATACATATTAGTTTCGTGGATTTGGGGTCATCGTAGGGCAGGGCCGTACACAGGATTATTTCTCGGGAGGGGCTTCCAAAATTTAATTATGGATAGTAAGATTTATTATATCTTTATCGGGTTTGTTTAAAAGTGATGCTCTTACAAAACGAAACACCAACATGATTTTAAACATATTTTAACATTATTTCCACATAACATTATTTCGAAAGTTTAAACAATATTTAATTTATTATTTTCTATTCCAATAATCCAAACTACAGGAGGCGTCTACTACAAAAGCAATTTTCTGATCTTCTTTCCACCCATAATGTCAATCACTTTGTCTGAGTCTACAGTGATATCACTATTAATTGAAATCATGGCTGGTGCACTGAGTTAATAAATTATTTATATAACAAATTATTTTCACTTGGAATTGTTAAGTTTGTGATTTAAAAAGAACATAAGCCTGATGATGAGGTAAAGAAACCTCGAAACTGTTGCTGGATGTATTTACATTAAAGTTTACAATTATTAAAAAATAAAGTCTGTTTCAATAATAATTTGACCAAATTAAATACAATTAAATAGATTTAAATATAAATAGACTTGTATATGATAAATAATTTCATCTGAAAGTTGCGATGCAGAGTTGAAAATTTTTATAAAGATTTTGTCTGCGTCTTTACGATGGTTTCTTAAAGACCCGAGAACCTCTTTCGTATGTTGCAGGGCTGATACTAGATTGAGAGATTTTTCTTGAAGAAGCACAGAAACTGAGACTGAAAAATTTCTTACAAAGGAGAAGACTAACCGTAATGAACCATAAATGGTTTAATTAACCCGACTTTGTTTTATTTACTTAGATTCTGCACGTCTTTGAAAAGGTCGAGTAATATTGAGAAGCGTCGGACCAGCAAAAATGAAATAGAATGTTCAAAAAGATCTCCTGTAGAATACATTATAAGAAATCTTTCTTGGAGGCCTTCGGCCTCAAAATTTTAGTTTTTAAGTTCCTAGAAGGCTTCGTTTAAAACATTGGTGTCAAGGTCTTCCACTGGTGGCAGTGGTACGCGCCGTGGCTCCGTAGCACGCCACGAGCTATTCTGAGCAACTAGCATCGGGAAAGGAAACTATTAGTAACTCCACCGTTTGACAATAGGGATGGCGTTGTCTCTGGTGGGAAGATGACGAACTAGGTGAAGGGGCAATTTCGTTGTGGCACTCGTGCCACGGACTCGCGCTCGTGGCATCGACCTTGACAACACTAGTTTAGGAGTTATTTAACGTTATAGATTCGAACTGTGTAGCGGGTTGCGTTTGCATGAATATCGAGTTTTTTTAAATTCTTCAGCGCCATGTAGTGCCATTTTTTTTCGATATTTTATTAAATATTCTGCCATTCGGGAGAGAGATGAATCCAACAAAACAGAGATAATTAAAATTGGTCCAGTCGATCTTGAGTTGTAAATTGTGTAACTACCACAACTTTGTTTTGTATATATAGATTATTATATATAACAATATGAAAGATTATAAATGAAAATAACAATCACAATTATTTACAATCTGCGTTAAATTTAAAGGCATCTTTGGCCCGATCATCATAGCTGTTATTTATTTTCCACAAAAAACACTCTATAACAGAAATTATGTTTGATTCTTTCTTCAAAAAGTTTTATCGTCGGTGGCGACTACAACGCCAAGTACGTACACTGGAGCTCCCAAATATAGATAGATACTCCAAAATTTCAACTTTATAAATGTATTCGAAACAACAATCTTGCCACAGTGTCTACTGGATAAACGACGTATGGGCCTTCAGACGTAATTAATATTCCTGATCTCCTGGATTTCTTCATTACGAAAGGTATTGCTACAGATAAAAAGCAAACAATCAAACTCCGATCTATCTTCGAATCATAGATTTATTTTTTGATGATCAGCTAAAAAGAACTGCAAAGCCGAACTTCTTCCGGTTTCCTAGCCCCACATTATTTAGATACAACACTTGTAAAAAGTTAGTGCATTGTTTCAATCAATATGCTTGTGGTTTCATAACATGTAAATATAACATAATGATTCGCTAAATATGACATAAATAACTCATAAGGGGGTCAGTTATGACATCTCATTTGGGGACGATACACCGTTTGCCTATTCTGGACTGGACGAGAGATAAACAGTACGTTATTCTAAAAACGACGGAATGCTCATGACGAAGTGTGTGTGTGTGTGTGTGTGTGTGTGTGTGTGTGTGTGAGAGAGAGAGAGAGAGAGAGAGAGAGAGAGAGAGAGAGAGAGAGAGATCACAGACGGCTCAGGGAGAAATTAAAAAATACGAAATATATTCTCTATTCTCAGGAATATTGTCTTCAAAATAAATGTAAATTTGATATTTCTTAAAATACAACTAAAATATTCAAAATATTGAATACGTTAGGAGAATCCGTGGATGTATGCAAAATGTCTTATGTTTACTGTACGAATGTTGAATTACGCATTCTCCTATTACAATTAACTATTAAAAATTAGTGATGTGTTATGTAATTAGGAGTAATGTAGGATAGTATTATTGTTCAATTTTAAAGGGGCACTGAAATGTCAGGCAAAGATTTCTTACGGGAGACTCTCAGTAAAGTGGAAGCAGAAAGAGGAGAGGCGCCGATCTCTGGTGGGCGGGATCGCTAAAGCAGTAGAGTCGTAGCGATCTCGGAGCGAAGGGTCGCGGGTTCGAGTCCCGTCTCGGGCATGGGTGTATTTTTGTTCGACCTTTCACTCCTATCATCACCATATCATTTTATCTTCACAGTTATCATAATGTTAAACCCAATAGTGGTTGCTAATGACCTAGATTTTGATGCGACCGTAAAAAATAAATAAATGAAGGGGCACTGAAATGTCAGGCAAGGATTTTTTCAGGGAGACTTTGATGAGCAAAGTGGAAGAAAGGAGAGGAGAGGAGAGGGCGAGTGGGATCAGCGGAGGGGTGAGGGACCAGTTTCGCAGTGAGAGCAGAGCGGAGCAGAGCGGAGGTGGCGCGTCGAAGGGAGCGCCCAGAGCCGGGCCCAGCGGCGGGCAGAAGGCGTGGAGGAGCGGCGGAGTGTCACGCGGAGTTAGCGCTCGGAACGGAGGCGCGCCAGGTTCCGCAGGTAACCCGACGCCCGGCGCCGCCCGGCCCCGCCCCGCCCCGCCCCGCGCACCGCCGCCGCGGGCGTGAGAAGCGGCTCGGTCCCGGTCCAGGCGCGGCGCACTCGCCGACAAGGGCCCTCACGCACCCGCGGACACGGTGCCAAGTCACTTGCATTTCATCAATACTCTTGGTCATTCTTCTTTTGGTGCCTTACTCTCAGCAACCTTTGCTTTAATTGACCGATCATATTGAAAGGAATAGAACCATTTTACTTCGGTTTTTCTTTCTTGGCGCACGGGGGTATGTAAGAAATGGACTATCTCACGATATTTCGCGTCATTCTCGGTTTGTGCTTGTAGAAGTCGCATGATCGCGACTGTATTGAGCAGTGCTGGCGATCATACGATTCCTGGCGGCAACGCGAAATACCGTGAGATATTCCATTTTATTGACACACCCCCGTGCGCCAAGAAAGAAAAACCGAAGGAAAACAACAAAATTCTCATACCCGATATGGTGTATAAATTATACATGTTGGAAAAAGATCACTGTATTAATTCAAGAAAAATAAAATTATAAATACAGAGGTAGCACCAACGTCATCTGTTTCGCTTTTTCGTTAAAGAAATACGGTACATTTCATCCAACAAATCAAAGTTATACTCACTGATTATTAATACGAAAGTATGCCATTTTAACGCCTGCTCCAGTCTTACATTAGTGCCAATGTTCAATCGCCAAATCTGACGGATGGTCCGCAGATGGTTTTTTCTAGGGGGCTAGTTTATAATAAAACGTTACCACACGCCCCAACGGCATTGCATTTTAAAACAAGCCAGAAAAGGTAAAAGAGACATATGTCGTAATGCTGATCTATCTGTCGACATTTCACTTTGTCTGAGCAATGAGGTGTTTTCTTGCAACATATTAAAATTAAATTGTTTTTAAAACGCTATATAACGTCGCATCAGCAAACGCTCACAGACAGAAGTCCTAAAACAAAAGCTTCATTTAGCTTAATTGTAAACAACGTGATATTGTTTCGCCAACAAGTGATATGGGTTGAATAGCATGTTCAAGTTTATGGGCAGATGTTCAGAAAAGCGAATTTAAAACCCAATTAAGACAGACGTGCATGTGATCACTTTGAAACTTTCGCAAAAATTTTGTACGGAAACTATTGAGACTGACGTTCTTGACGTCGCAGAACAAATAAGGCTTCGGTGGCTGCTTCCAACGACGGCGTTGTACGGGAGAGTCCCCCCCCCCCCCGGGAGGTCCGGCCGCTACACTATACAATACCGATTACTGTAGAATATGCAGTAACAGAAAACCATGAACTGATAAACGATTGAGTTGTGAGACAGGCGCAATTACAAAACACATGTTATATCCAAACAGACATTTCACAATATATCATTTTTTCATATTCATTGCCCTGTTTAATTTCTTACGATTAATAGCATTATGATCTTTACTAATTAACGTAAAACAATGAAAATGAAATTATCGTCGCCTTTATTTCACTAGTATATCTTCCCTTTTTACTGTGATATACAAAGTATAGGGAAAGTTATGTAATGCTGCGCGAAAAAATGGCCAATTTTCGGCGGAAAAAAATTAATTGCCGGGCCGTGAAAACGAAAAAGTGGATAAAACCAGTTGCTAAATTAAGAAAAAAAAAACCCTAACACGTGCTGTAGCCGGAAACCCTGTTTTGTGGGTCCTTGATACCGAAAACCCAATTGAAAGGAAAACGTCCGTCCGTCCGTCCCTCCGTCGGTCCGTCCGTCTGCGAACATTGCTAGCGCCTAAACCATACGTACGATTTCTTCCAAAATGGATATTCCCCGGTCGATCTGATTCTAGTCGAAGTTTTGTGATTTTGAAAAAGATTCTTCACAATTTGGGGGTACTTTATATGAAGCCCCCCCCCCTGGGTATTTTCAAAATTTTCTCAAAAACGGCTCCAAATTTTTTCTTTAAATTTCTTGTACGAATAGAGTAAAATACACTTTTTAACATGGCATAGGTCCGATTTTCATGTACAGTTCTGAATTTTCGAAAATTGTGAAAGTTTGAATTTTTTTCGGCGTCTTTCTCCAACTACAAAATTGAAGATAGAGATTTTTTCTTCAAATAAAATTTGTTCTGCATATTGAGTTCTTGAATAAAGGTCATGTAAATGTTTTTCAAAATTTTGGTAGTTTTCGTGCAATATTGCGTGCAATATGTGCAATTTCAAAAATTACAAAAACAAAATTTTCTCAAAAACGGCTCCAAATTTTTTCTTTAAACTTTTGGTAGGGATAGTGGTAAATGTACTCTATCAATGACATAAAAGCCATTTTGGTCTATCGGTTGCTTTTTTCAAAAATTACCAAAATGTAAATTTTTTTACTTGTCTCTCACGTCGTTAATATTTACATTATCGGCGATTTTTTTACATTATTATATTTACGAGTATATATGCTTTAAATAATGTCAAGTAAAGTTTCTCGAAAACACTACCGTTTTCTGTGAAAAGTAGCTCAAATTTGGGCATTTTCAGAAATGCTCAAACGTCATTTTCTCGTATATGGCTGCAATTGTTTCTTGAAACTTTTGTAACGGATAGTGCTAATTACACTCAATAGTATAGCGTAAAGTTTATTTTGAGTTATTTTTTTGTTTTTTTCAAAAATTACATAATTGTAATTTTTTTGAAAGATCTCTCACATCTTTAATGAGCATATTACGAGCAATTTATAAACCTTATTATATTTCTGAGTGTAAGTGCTTCAAATAACTTCAAATAAAGTATTCTGAAAACTCAATCATTTTCTGTGAAAACGAGCTTCAAATTTTGCATTTTTAGTAGCGCTAAAACGCCTTTTTCACTTGAACGGCACATCTTTTTTAAAAGAACATTGCCATTTATGACTAGGTTTTTGTGTTCTTTAATATTCTAAAATTAATATTTCTGTTCTACCAATAGGAAACCGAAATATTAAGAAAATGACAATACCATAGTATGCAATTAGTTTAAAACGTTGTCCTTTTTACACGAATAAGAAGATGTTACCAAACGAACGACGTTAGAAGTGAGTTCTGTAATATCTTCTTACGAGTGCAAAAAACTTAACATTATAAACGAATTGCATACACCATTTTTTGTATAACAGTATTATAAGGATTTAAGGAAGCGAAATTAATTGTGTTAAGTTGTAATTCGTAGTTGTAGTAGATCTCAAATTCATGTTTTGTCATGAGTGTTACCTAACCAACAAATTTGTTTACTAATGGCAATTAGTTTGAAAGTCGTGATTCAAACATAACGGATTTGCCTAGAGAAATTGAGGTAGAATCTGCAAAAGCAGAAAAATCTATGATACCGAAAAAGTCTTGCAAACTTTATGAGAAAAAGTACTTAAAGTTTAGGAAATGGATGGACAAAATATATGCAAATTTATTATGCAAAGCTGCTTTTCTTTCGTATCTATCGGAGCAGTTTGGTTAAGTGAGTATAATGAACATGCTAGAATAAAGACGTTTGTTAATTTAATGCATGCTTCTTTAAACATTAAGTCCACAGCATGTAAAGCGTCGACACTATGGTGCACTTATTCCAAATTAAAGGAAATGCTAAAGATCAAAGAGAATATTGATACTGGAACTTTCTATAAAGTAAGTTTACTTATAAAACAGGCAAATGTGGGATACCAACCTATAAAGGCAATGGTATTTTCCCAAGAAGATGTAAACACACTTCTTACAAAAGCTGATGATGAAACTTTTCTTTTAATGAAGGTATAATAATGACATTGGCAATAATAGTTAAGTTTTATTTATTAACTGGAGTATTGTATTAATAACTGGTATGATTTTCAGGTTGTTGCTATTTTGGGCTTGTTGCTATTTGGTGCTTGTAGACGTGTCGAATTGTACAATTTGTGCATCAACGATGTGAAAGAAGAAGGTTCTGTTTTGATAGTGAACAAAAAATGAAGGTTGGCAACGACATGTACCAACACAAAACGAAACTACCCTAAATCGAGTATGAGTACATCTTCTCATCCGAGAGTGGCATTTTTCAAAAGCTGTCACGTTAGCTGGTCTTTTTAGCTGGCCACAACTATAACACGTCAATTTTTTTTTTAACCTGATGACATTGAGATGCATTATTTGGAATCATTTTACACTGATTCCACACTTGTTCACGGGTGCGATGATGAATTCTGACATTAGACAAGCCAGGAGGATTAGCACATTACCAAAAGACATCCGCAGAGGAGAAAATCTGACCAGCAAACAAGAAGAGGGGAATGTCAAATGCAGTGCTTTGAGTGCTGTCGTGAGAGGGTGTTCTTATTCCTAGTTTCAAAAGTTGGTTGTTCTGACTGGAAGTAGGTTCAAACCCTACAATGTTTAATTACTTCTTCCTTTAAGGTGATGATAACAATAGTTACGTAATTCTGATTTTGTGGAGTTCCGAGTACGTATTAAAGGAGTCAAGAACTTCCAATAATTTGTACAAGGGTTTCCGGAATCAGAGAATATTGTGCGGACTGTGAGTTTTTCTTTTATTTCAATCAATAATTAATAATAGTTATTTAGTTTGTCTCTTTCGTGCATTTTCTGGAATTACATATAGGCTGTTGCATGTAAGTTTATTACTATAACAGTCATTAATAATTTTAAAGTTCATTATAAATATTTCAACAGCTGGGTTTCATTGTAATATTTTCAATTTTATTTCTTCAAGTAATTTTAATAAGAAAGATGACATTGTTTGGAGTTGGAAAGGGGAAGAAATACAAAAACCAAACATTAAATTTTTCGAAGAAAAAAAAATAATAATAATGATCGGAACGGTAATATTGTTATATCAGGAAATATTTGTCAAGGTAGTATGATATTTGATGAAAAAATTCGTAATACACAATGTACTAGCAATTGCGTAGTTTCATTGTGCTATGCATTTATGAAGGTTGTTCGAACATGGACACAAAATGATATTGATAACCTTCTAATGAAAGGAAATGAAATTCATAAAATTTCACTTGAAAAATTATTTTTGGAAAAGAAAGTAAATAAAGTTTTTCTAGCTGCCGATGAAGTCATTTCAAGATTTGTAATAAATGAGAATAATTTTCGAATCACATACGAATTATTTCCATTTCAAGGAACCGTCGGTGAGAATTTATGCAATCTTAAAACGGAAAAAAGTAATTTTTTTAGTTGTCATAAGTATGGCGTTTTTACTGCAAAATGCTTATCAAAAGCTTTAATGTGTTATGATAATAATGAATACTGGATATATCATCCTCATAGCCGAGATAAAGAAGGTAGAAAATGTGAAAATGGTTTTGCAGTAGCTAGTCGTTTTAGTAGTATGGACGAGCTTATTTCATTAATAAATTATAACTTCCGCTTTATGCAAAATGATTTATTCTCTATCACGCCAGTTACTATTGAGTGTGATTGCTTTCTACAAACCAGCGTTGAAAATGTGATTCTTCAGTCTCGTGTAAATGGTGAAAATTTATTAACAACACCAACATTTCCAATTGAAAATGCGAGGCAATTTTCTTGTACTAAAATATGTGTGAAAATGATACTAGAGTAAAAGAACACAGAAAAATTGAAACTTCTATCAGTCTAAAATCGAAAAAAGGAAAACTAGTGGTGCTACAACAGTACTTACTTTCCCGTATTAGAGGAAACAGCTAAGTAGTACTGTAATATTGCACTTTATGCGCTACTAACATCTTCGCTTGGAACTCACTATTTCCATTGCAGTGTTGTCAGAACTATGTGAATTCTACAACTTCACAAAAATAGAATGCAAAAGTTTTGTAACCCTGTATTGGAAAAAGAAGCCTGATACCCTGGAAATATAGAAATGCCTTCCATTGGGCCATGATTAGGGAAGAGTATTTTAAAACCATGCAACAAATTCTCTACTCACTACAAATGGTACAGCATTTGGTGCAAAACTAAATATTTGCCTGCAAATATCAACATAAATTAGACAATTATAACTCCTTTTCATACAGTTCCATTAGGTCACAACAATGACACTAATTCACAGATATTCGCGAGCGCAAAGTGAATTCCATTGTTGCAGACCCTGCATTGTCGCTATTTGAGAGCTATTAATTCTTTTTACTTATTTCAAATATTTCAAAATAAACAATTTCTAAAATATTAATGTGTAAGTCTATAACAAAGTTCGAATGTAAGAAACGAAGAAAGAAATAATATACAAAATTGCACATTCTAATTTACGACGCATCCAGCTGTCCGAAGCGCAGTAAATTTACAGCGGCCTATTACGTTTGTCACACAATTAAAGAAAAACTACTCGTATTTTGAAAAAATAAGCATGACCGTATTTATTTTATTTATTTATTTGTCAATATTCGGAATTGCCACATACTCTTTCTTGCCAGCTACCATCTATCATCGCCAAAAGTACATTTTTTTGTCATTTTCTTAATTTTTCGGTTTCCTATTGGTAGAACAGAAACATTAATTTTAGAATCTTAAAGAACACAAAAACCTAGCGGTAAATGGCAATTTTCTTTTAAAAATTATGTGCCGTTTAAGAGAAAATGGCGTTTTAGCATTACTAAAAATGCGAAATTTGAAGCTCAGTTTCACAGAAAATTTTTGAGTTTTCAGAATACTTTATTTGAAGTTATTTGAAGCACTTACACTCACAAATATAATCATCTTCACAAATTGCGGATAATGTGCATATTAAAGATGTGAGAGATCTTTCAAAAAATTTACATTGATATAATTTTTGAAAAAAAACAAAAAAAAACTCAAAATAAACTTCACGCTATACTAATGAGTGTAACTAGCACTATCCGTTACAAAATTTCAAGAAAAAATTGCAGCCATATACGAGAAAATGACGTTTGAGCATTTCTGAAAATGCCGAAATTTGAGCTACTTTTCACAGAAAACGGTAGTGTTTTCGAGAAACTTTACTTGACATTATTTAAAGCATATATACTCGTAAATATAATAATGTAAAAAAATTTACATTTTGGTAATTTTTGAAAAAAGCAACCGATAGAACAAAATGGCTTTTATGGCATTGATAGAGTACATTTACCACTATCCCTTCCAAAAGTTTAAAGAAAAAATTTGGAGCCGTTTTTGAGAAAATTTTGTTTTTGTAATTTTTTAAAATTGCACACATTGCACGAAAACTACCAAAATTGTGAAAAACATTTACATGACCTTTATTAAAGAACTCAATATGCAGAACAAATTTTATTTGAAGAAAAAATCTCTATCTTCAATTTCGTAGTTGGAGAAAGACGCCGAAAAAAATTCAAACTTTCACAATTTTCGAAATTTCAGAGCTGTACGTGAAAATCGGACCTATGCCATGTTAAAAAGTGTATTTTCCTCTATTCATACAAGAAATTTAAAGAAAAAATTTGGAGCCGTTTTTGAGAAAATGTTGAAAATCCCCGGGGGGCTTCATATAAAGTACCCCCAAATTGTGAAGAATCTTTTTCAAAATCACAAAGCTTCGACTAGAATCAGATCGACTGGGGAATATCAATTTTGAAGAAAATCGACCGAACGGTTTAGGCGCTAGCGTTGACCACAGACGGACGGAATGCCGTCAATCGATTTTTAAGTATAAAGCAGCAACAAATCATGGATTTTGTCCACACCACGTGTTAGGGGATTTTTTTTCTTAATTTAGCAACTGGTTTTATCCACTTATTCGTTTTCACTGCCCGGCAATTAATTTTTTTCCGCCGAAAATTGGCCATTTTTTCGCGCAGCATTACATAACTTTCCCTATACTACGTATATCACTCCGTGTATACGTACGTATACGGGAAAGTAAAAAGAGATGATTGAGGAAAGGAAGAAAAAAGAAACGAATTAATGCAATTAATCTATTCGTACGAATTAAGAATTAAAACTTCTGTCTAAAATCGAAAAAAGTAAAAAAAGAGATGATTGAGGAAAGGAAGAAAAAGAAACGAATTAATGCAATTAAAAGAAAACATCAATTTTCTTTTGCACGAGACCACATAGTCTCGTACGGAGATTTATTTTGTTTAGTACAAGACCATGTGGTATCATGTGTCGGCTGGTCTCTTTTATAATAATACTCGCCACTAGTCTCATTATAGTGTAACCAGTTGCAAAAAGTCCATCCCGTCAGTCAATTTGGACTCTGTAAATAAATTTAATTCTGTAAAGCAATATGTAAATATTAGAACAAGTTTCAAAGATCTAGTATCTAGTAAGTGCGCCAATTACCGTTGGCACCGAGACGTAGTATGGAAAAAAAAATCTTGTTTGATACCGACATGTGAGAATGCGCTGGGTAGTGAACGTGTTTAACTTCAGTATTTGCGGTATTATCAGTATTGTTTTCTTCGGTTCTGACCACGAGAATTTCGCATCACCAGGCAACTCGCAGCAAACTTTACCCCTCTGTCTCTTGGCACGCAGAATACGTAGACGCGCAGAACCCAAAAATGGCGCGTCCAAAACCCTCAAACTTGATTCTATAATCTACAGACCATAATTTACAAAACGATACTCTTAACGACCTATTATACTTTTCAGTTCATTTGCTCTCTCCCAAAGCCTCTGATAGAAGAAAAGTGTAGACTTCTAATTCTGAGAAAAATTAGATCGAAAAATTGAATGCGTCAGGTCACGTCGTTAATAAACATTTCAAAGCTTTAGAATTATTTCCGTCATATTAGTGGGACAGATGTAATCTACTGATATCTACAATCTGCTGATCGTAAAATGAGCGAAATGTTTGCGCAAGTTCAACTAGAACTTACATAATTTTCATAATTTAATAACGAAGAACGTCGGTGAAGTATCATATACAATATAAAGTCCACGATCAATGTAAGTTTTCACCAATGTCATTATCATTCGACAATGTTTGATAGTTCATTATTATTATTATTATTATTATTGTTATTATTAAGTGAACTCTTGCGAAAATTTCGCACATTTTGAATTGAATTAAATAAATTGTATTGCCCCGCGATAGACTACTTGTCTTGAGTATAGCGTCATAGAATCAATCAATGCCATTGCGACTATCCTCAACCCCCCAAAAATTGTATCTCCGATCTTGCATTTGAATTTGAGCGTTAAGGCTAAATGTACCGACACTAGTTCAATTTGCCGCCACCACGTGGCAGCACCAAAATTACTCAGATTTACTTTACCGATAACGTCTGAACAAATGGTCCGATTTTCGATCTGTAAACGGCATTTGATTCCTTTTTAAAATAGAATTTACGCTACGAAGCCCTTTTTCAAAAAAAACTAGCAGAAACTCGTTTTTTAAATTTTTTCTCGTGCTTCCGGGAGCAATTTCAAAAATATGAGCTTAGAGCGCGATGGCGACAAGTTTTCAGAATCCAACGCCGTGTCAAACACGCAAATCGGATAAATAGGAGCGTCGGAAAGTCACATTTCGAAAAACACCTCACCCCATCCCCCTTCCACGCCGCAGGGACACCCGTCCCTCGTGGGCGGCGCGGCCACAGCCGACGAGCCGGCTCGGCGGAGCACCGGCCGAGGGGGCCGAACTTTCGGGCGCAGCAAGCCAGGCACTCGTCTTATCCTTCCGTCACTTAGCATCTCAATATATTTTTTCCCACATTTGAAACTAGTGATGCTGTAATAGGGGCAAACGGTCTCGTATCATCTTTAATAGTAGTATAAAACTAGTATCTTATTCACATATTCCGACTTCCTTCGAATACCATCATAAGAATGTCTGAGATATCACTCAAAATACCGAATCTGATTTGGAACTGATTTCAAAAAGAAAATTGAACTAATTGTGTCAATATCACCCATATTCCGTCTCCTCACATCGTATTCGAGATATATTTTACTTCTAAGTGTAAGATCTTCCGTTATCATTTCATTACCGGAAAGAACAAGCATAGATAACGCAAGAGCTCTTGTATCCTACGACTTGATTTTTCACTTCAAAACGGTGATTGTCACCTTGATAGAATTCACCTGGTTAATCCCTTTTCCCAAGTAAAATAGCCGAATCAAATTTTAAAATATTTTTCTACTTTCGGACAAATTTGAAAAAGTGGTGAAATAGCGCGCTGGCGAGATGCACCCTGAATCTAACGCCACATCATACACTGAAATCGGGTAAATAGACTTCTCTAGTCATGTAGAAAACAGATCTTCAGTAACCTCAAAATTCTCTTTCGCGGTACTGCTCGACGATCTCCGGGTTCTAATGTAATTACATACGTTTTGTCTGCTGTTCTGATTTTGTGATCTTGGCAAACTGTAGCAATCCTAACAAAATATCTAATTTTTTCGTTACATATGTATTACGTTGTAATGTATTACGTATTTTACATATTTTGCTGATCATTTAATATCCGTTTACCATTATGTTTATTATTTACTAATCATTATATTTTTACAAATCTACCAATTTTTCTTGAAATTATTTCCGAAAATATATTTAATTAATTATAAAAAATAGTTTTTATTTAAATACGTGTTTATATTTTAGCAATGAGCATATTTTGTCTTGTACTAATTTGGAATTGTTGACATCCCTAGATGCTGCACGTAAAGATTTCGAACAAAGTGCTTCACAGATACTGATCGTCCCTGAGTTTTCTATGTGCGTCTCTTTGCTTTCTTTGCTGATAGAGGAAAGTACAAAAACAGTTGGCAAAAAAGTATTTACTTTTAAATTCGATATAATTAATATTTTATTAATGGAATTTCAAATTGTGAACAAATATCTCTCTTCTCAATCTTCCTACGAAGAGAAAGCTATACCGTGCGCAGGAAAACTCACATTGCCGGATCCTGGTAACGAAAATGTGGATCAATCCTGTTGCTGTATAGTAAATTACTTCCTGGAACTCGTGGTGTAGCCAGAATCCATGTTTTGTGGGTCCTTAATACCGAAAAATTGATTGACACTAAAACGTCCGTCCGTGTCTCTGGTGTACGTGAACAACACTGGCGTTTACACTATGCGTACGAATTTTTCCAAACTGAAAAAAAAACAGCTGTCGATCTACTCTGAATCGAAGTTCTGCGACTTTCAAAAACGTTCATTACTTTTTGGAGATACATTACACGAATCCCCCCGGATATTTTCAAAATTTCCTCAAATATGGCTCCAAATGTTTTCTTTATATTTCTCGTAAAAATGGAATAAAATGCACTTATGAAGATGGCTTAGGTCCGATTTTCACTGATAACTATGAACTTTCGAAAATTGCAAAAGATTGAATTTTTTAGGCGTTTTCCTACAACTACAATACTGACGATTGAGATTTTTCCTTCCTAAGAAATTTGTTGTACATAATTAGTTCTTTCATTAGGACTATGCAATTTTTTTAAACAATTTTTGTAGTTTTGGCGCAATCTTATGTGCAATTTATGCAACTTTAAAAGATAACAAAGCAAGATTTTTTTCAAAACAGGCTCCAATTTTTTCCTTAAACTTTTGGTAGGGATAGTGCGAAATGTATTTTAAGAGATGACATAAATGCTATTTTGCTCTATTCTTTTGTTTTTGCGAAAATTACAAAAATGAAACTTTTTTGACTAGCCTATAACATTGTTTATATTTACATTTATCGGCGATTTGTTCACTCTATTACATTTATGAGCACATGTGCTTTAAATTATATCATTTAAAGTTTTTCGAAAACCAAAAAGTTTTCTTTGGAAACATACTCGAAATTTCGCATTTTCAGAAACGCTCAAACGCCATTTTTTCAAAAATGGTTCCAAATTTTTTGTTCAAACTTTTTGTAAGGAAAGTGCGAAATGCACTGTCTAAGGAAACAAAAAATGTTGTGTTGTATTATTTTGTTTGTTGTTTTTTTTTTCAAAATTTACCCAAATGTATTTTTTAAAATATTTCGCATGCCTTGTATGCCCATTTGCAGCGATTTCTAAACATTATTGCATTTATGAGTGAGTGCAAGAGCTTAAAATATCTTCCAATAAAAAGTTTTTAAAAAACTCTCAAGATTCCTGTGAAAAAGGGATACATATTTCGCACTGATAAAGACGCTTAAACAGCCTTTTCTTTAAAATGGTTTCAAGTTTATGAATGAAAATTGTCTTAAAGGACAAGGTTTCAGTCTTCTTTAATACTCTAAAAGCAATATTTTGAATCTAATAGGAAACCGAAAAATTGAGAAAACCTCAAAAAATGTAGGGCTGCGTTAGACGGCAGGTGGCAAGATGAGGCAAGACCATAAAGATAACCCATGCCAACAAAATAGAAAAAATACTACGATAAAGTGCTGGGACACCACATGCTGGGAGACCAGTGGGAGGCTTGTAACTTGTCCCGGCTATGGGCGGTGCACTGCTGGTGGGAGATACCTGGTTGAGAAAGAACCCCGCAAGCCGACAGGTAAATCGGTAGGTTATTTGGAGCTTGTCTCGGCTGGGGTAGTGCCCCGTTGGTAGTAGATACCTGGTTGAGGAAACCTCGCTAGTAGAAGGAAGGTCGGCGCTGGAGCTTCCCTGTAGCTTTTTCTTTATTCATGTGATATATATATATATATATATATATATATATATATATATATATGTGATACATATATATATATATGTATATGTATATATATATATATATATATGTGATACATATATATATGTATATGTATATATATATATATATATATATATATATATATATTGGAAGAACGAATGGGAAAGCTATCAATTCTAACATTGCATTTTTCATTGACAATATTATTTCTTGCCCATTATCACTGACAAATATATTAGTTCTTTGGATGTCTTTATGTTTGAAATGTAAGTAACAAACCTGCAAAAAAATTTTAATAAAAGTGCATTGTTAGACATTCATATAACACTTTCAAAATACTATTTAAACTAAATTCTACTTATTACATTAGCAAAAACAATACAACTATCAATTGAATTTTCTTAAAAAAAATGTTCAATGAATACTGATAAAGTGTATCAAAAATGTTATATGGCATATGTGGTTAATTTGAACATTTTGCACCCTTTTTTTGGCACGTGAATAACTCAATTATTGATATAACATAATAATGTTTTTAAGGACTCAATATGCGCTAATCTTCAAATACACATACGTTTAATTGTTTTTCAGAGGCATGTAATAATAAATATATCAAGCACTCAATTTCTCAAAAACGGCTCCAAATTTTTTCTTTAAATTTTTTGTAATAATAGAGTAAAATACACTTATAAACATTGCATAGGTCCGATTTTCGCGGATAGCTCTGAATATTTGAAAATTGCAAAAGTTTAAAATTTTTAAGGCGTCTTACTGGAACTACAAAATTGAAGATAGAGATTTTTCCTCCAAATAAAATTTTTTCTTCATAATGAGTTCTTTCTTTAAGGTCATCTACATTTTTTTGAAAATTTGAGTATTTTTCGCGCATATTGCGTGCAATATGTGCAATTTTAAAAAATTACAAAAACATGATTTTCTCAAAAACGGCTCCAAATTGTTTCTTTAAACTTTTGGTAGGAATAGTGGTAAATGTACTCTATCAGATGACATAAAAGCCATATTGCCCTATAGGTTTTTTTTTTCAATAATTACAAAATGTAAATTATTTCACATGTTTCTCACATCGATAATATTTACATTAGCGGCGATTTTTTCACATCATTATATTTAGGAGTACATATGCTTTAAATAATGTCAAGTAAAGTTTTTCGAAAACAGAACCGTTTTATGTGAAAAGTAGCTCAAAATTTCGCATTTTCATAAATGCTCACACGCCATTTTCTCATATATGGCTGCAACTTTTTTCTTCCAACTTTTGTAACGGATAGTGCTAATTACACTCTTTAGTATAGCGTAAAGTTTATTTTGAGTTTTTTTTTTAAAAAAAATTACATAATTGTAATTTTTTTGAAAGATCTCTCACATCTTTAATATACACATTACGAGCAATTTATAAACCTTATTATATTTGTGAGTGTAAGTGCTTCAAATAAAGTATTTTGAAAACTCAAACATTTTCTGTGAAAATTTCGGATTTTTAGTAGCGCTAAAACGCCATTTTCTCTTAAACAGGACATTATTTTTAAAAGAAAGTTGCCATTTATGACTAAGTTTTTGTGTTATTTAATATTCTAAAATTAATGTTTCCGTTCTACCAGTAAGAAACCAAAAAATTAAGAAAATGACCCAAAAAATGTACTTTTGGCGGTGGTAGATGTCAGCTGGCAAAAAAGTGTTTGTGGCAATTCCGAATAGCTAGCGAAGACAAGGAAATAGAAAACTAAGACGGGAATGTCTGTGCCATTCTGTAGCAGCACTAGTTTAAATTTGTCATAGAAAAAAACTTTTCACAGATTTTCTTATTGTATTTAAAGCACTTTTTTGTATTTAATGTTTTAAATGATCGTCTATTTTTTAATGCTTATTTATTGGCTTTTCATTCCTGTGTATTTAAGACAATCAAGCAATTCAAGATTTTTAATTAATGTTTTATTCATGCAGTGTTTCAAGGCACTAATAGCCTCATCTTCAATTCATGAATATAAAATTTTTGAACACATTCAGAATCATTTATCAATTAAAATACTATATTATTAAAACCTCACATCAACACATATTTGAGCAAATGACTGTTATAATATGTCATGTGTATCTTTGATCAAGAATCTAAATGAATCTACCACCCACAACTATTGAATTACATAAATGATTTTCTTTGTTCCTTCAGCAATTATTATTTGAGAATTATATTACATCCAGTGTCAAAAAACCAAATGTTGAGGTCAAATGTGTCTTGAAACATTGCCCAAATAAAAAAATCAAAGATTTACTAAAAATCTTGTTTGTTTGTCAATATCTAATGATGAGCAAACAATAAATATATTTTTGTAATTTGGATTTAATGTAACTCTAAATTTATTTTTCTGTAACCAGCTTGATTGCTTCAATCATCCTTAAAATAACAGAACTGAAATAATAAAATTATTACTTTGTGAAGAACAGTTTAAAAAATGATACTAATATATTCATTATATTTCAACAAATTCCATTCTCCATCTGAGCATCCAATTGGAGTGCACTAAATGATACGAATAAGTAATTTTGTTTGATTATGCAGAGTACTATTGTCGATTCATGAAAATATTTTAACAAATAAGTGAAATGCAACAGCTTATAATTGTATTAAAAATTAGTTTTCCCCCAATTTTTAGTTTTTAATCCTGTGAGTTTTAGGATTAAAATATTTTTAATGTCAATGAAGTTATTTCTTCATTAATACAATATTCTGTTAATGCTGCTTCTATTTTTTATTAATAGAAAGCTAATAAAATTTCTTCATAATGAACTACATTTTTTCTATAAATGATAATAAATAATTGATTGGTTTCATTCAATTATTATTCAACAAATTAATATGGCTGGAAAAAATATTGTATAAAAGTTAATTATAACAATTAAAAATAAATAAAAAGAGCATTGCTTATTATTTACTTTATTTTCTTTAATTCTTCTTTAACATTTCAATTAATTTTTCAAACATAGTTTGCTTCCTTCTTTCCATCTCCATTCGATGCTCTCTCTCCTCCTTCTGCGCCTGCAATCTTGACAGTCTCTCTTCCTTATCTAACTCGAATTTTTTTCCTCCAACTCAATTGTCATTTTTCTCTCTCACTAAAGCTCTTTGTAGCTCGTGCTGTCCCCTTTCTTTATTTTGTTTTTCCTGGAGAAACTGTAGGCATTCTTTCGAAAGTTGCCCTTTTCTCTTTCGATACGTACTGCCTGACGTAGAAGGAGTCCCTATGCTCTGGCAAGGTGATTCCAGATTAATAGATTCAAGCGTTTCTAAGGCAGTATCTCTTGCAACAATGCCAAGTGACCTGTCATTTTCAACCACCTTTCTATTTTTATAATTCTTTATCAGGTCACTTAGCTCCTGTAGGAGCTGCTCTTTCTCTGAATATTCTTCCTCTACCTGATCTGGAAGTAAATAAAAATAATAAATGAAAGTGTTAAGCAAAAACACTATTGATAGGAATACAAATAGTTTATTGTCATTTTCATTTCTTTCAGTAGCTTGTTCAACAGTTGTGAACCACATTTTCCAAAAGTAGTCCATGGAAAAATATTAAAATTTCCAGTTATATTATAAACACTATCTTGATAAATCCAAATATTTATCAGTAAATTGTGAGGCAAAGTGACAAAACACACAAAAATTGCCACAACTAATACTGTTGACACTGAAGGAAAGAGTTTTGAACAGTTTTTTGTTTGTAAACTTATTTACATATCGGTAAAAATATATTTCAAATTTGTCATTTTCTGTAATTGAAACTAATAATTTTTATGAAAAACTACATAACAAAGTTATATTGAGACTACAACAAATATACCAAAAACAAATAAAATTCACTTCCATTACAGGAACATTTCATCAACAAATAAATCAATACCTAAAACATTTCAGTAAAATAATTCAGGATTTGTTTTGTTTATGGACTATCAGATAAGTAAAACGGTCATTATATAAATAAAAATTTGAATGAAGTTTTTCTTTCATAATAAAATAGGTGCTCTTTATTTTACAATGCATTTCCACTATCAATTCTTCCTTGAGCAAACACTAATCAACAATAAAATTATTAGAATATAGTATTGCTGAACAACAATAAGTTCAATACAAAAATATATTCTTGTAATTTACAACAATAAGTATCTCCTCATATTTTTGTGTTACTATTGTTCAACATGAATGTCAAAGATTTTTAATAATGTTTATTACAGAATATTCGAAGGATTTGTGGGAATTGGTTGTAAAATAAAATGCACCTACTATATTATGGAATAAAACTTTAATTAATATGTCTATTTCTATAATGATTGTCTTACTTACCTGATTATACTTAATTCAAAGAATTCTGAATTAATTTATTGAAGTTCACTGGACAATCATTTATTTCAAAATTAGAAAATACAATATTTATAATGTATTTCAAATCCAGTCATTTCTTGTATTATTTAATGATGAATGGTAATTATTCAGGTGGCAAGCAATAGTTTGTACATAGGAGTACATAGTCAAATTGAGGTTATAATTATTTGTGTACTGTAAACACAAAGTGTGATTCCAACATTAACACAGAATAGCAAGCACGGACAGGTCGCAAATAATAAAAACTATAATTGTGAAGTAGGTATTGAAGTGCATCGGAAAAGCCCTCAATTTTCGTGCACTTCAGTACGTAATTTGGCGTGAGAAATAGTACATATATGAGAAAATGATATATATTTAATTCGAAAATGGGGAAAATTGTTTTATTAATAAATTATCGCGAAATATAGCATAAAGAAATAGGAACATTATTGACAAGAAGAGATTAGTCATTTATTGATGGATTAGCAATAACATAGGGATTATAAACACGACAAGGACTATGGGACAAGAATAGAAACAAGAGGCTTTTGAAAAGAAGAACAGAGATAGAACATTTTGGAATTTTTACAACACTTCGTGTCAGGATCTTGTAGCGATCGGATGTCGGACTGTGTACTTCGAAGTTATAGTTTCTCGAGATTGGCGCGTGATAGGATCAAGATGTACAAACAGTAATCGTCATTTTTAAGATTTAATTTTGAGATTGGAACTCGGTGCAAGAATTACATAATTAAAATTCAGGAGTATCGGGGTCGTAGGAAGTTTTTTTTAGAATAATTAATTAACCGAGTGTGGATTGAAGCGGACACCGGAATCCAGGAGAAGATAGGGTGCTGTGAAGCTGAACTGGTATTCAACTGCTAAGTGTGCTGACGCCGGAAGGGCAAGGAAGTATTTCCGCGAAGCCCGAATTTGAGAGAGACATAAAACAGTTAAATTTTGATGTTCAAGCCCTAAGAGTAATTACAAATTTGGTTAAAGCAATAATTAAAATTTAAAATTGTAATAATTAGTAGATGGCCATCAATAGGGAAAATTAATTGTCAAGTAAATAATATGATAATGCATGAAAGAGATTGATGAAAAATTTCTAAGAATAAAAAAGAGACGTACGACACTTCATGTCGTTACGTGCATATATAAATTCTCGTTTCATTCAATAGAAATTAGGTATTTCAAAATTATTCCCTTTGTATTATTGGTAAGCAAAGCGTAAGTATAAGATCCATCGACCGAGTCCTCGAAGAGCGGTATTTTCAGCCCACGACAAATGCAGAGAGTAAGTATTCTTATTTTTCAGGAGCATCCAATGGACGTGGTGATGAGCTAGCCACCCACATGTACCACGTTCACGTTTCCAATTAAGATTTCTTAACAAAAAGAAAGGAAGACGGGGGTGTTACAGTGGTAAGCCTAATGTGGGGCGTGAAATTTGATAAGGAAAGACCAGATTAATACAGTTTATAATCACTTTCGTAGATTGCTTCTGTCCTTTTTGGTCCACAATTTTAAAAGATGCTGGACATGCTCCTTCAGAGTTCTCACGGAGAATGCCTTTTCTGTCTCTTCACCGACAGTTTTGGCAATTTCATCCTATCTTGCGGTGTCTTCATACGGATTGGATCCCAGCACTTCTCTCAAAACGCACAAATCGTCCTTCATCGTAAATCGTAGTCGAGAATTCACGGTACAACAAAAATACGCGATCACGCTTATGGCTCCGCTTAAATCACATGAAATAAACGTGTCGGCTATACGTAATTGCCACACGGTTATATTGTGGCCCCTTACGATTGGTTCCTGTGGTTATGACGTCATTTGGACCAATACCGTATAACCGGAGGCCGGGGTGCGAAAACTCTCTAATAATGTGAAAAACTCGCCGCTAATGTAAATATTGTCGAAGAAACATGTGAAAAAATTTACATTTTTGTAATTTTTGAAAAAAACAACCTATAGAGCAATGTGGCTTTTATGTCATCTGATAGAGTACATTTACCATTATCCCTAACAAAAGTTTAAAGAAAAAATTTGGAGCCATTTTTGAGAAAATCTTGTTTTTGTAATTTTTTAAAATTGCACATATTTCACGCAATATTTTGAACTACTAAAATTTTGAAAAACATTTACATGACCTTTATGAAAGAACTTAATATGCAGAACAAATTTTATTTGAAGAAAAACTCTCTACCTTCAATTTTGTAGTTGGAAAAAGACGCCGAAAAAAATTCAAACTTTCACAATTTTCGAAAATTCAGAGTTATCCGTGAAAATCGGACCTATGCCATGTTAATAAGTGTATTTTACTTTATTCACACAAGAAATTTACAGAAAAAATTTGGAGCCGTTTTTGAGAAAATTTTGAAAATCCCCGGGGGCTTCACATAAAGTACCTCCAAATTTTGAAGAATCGTTTTCAAAATCTCAAAGCTTCGACTCGAAGCAGATCGACCATGGAATATCCATTTTGGAAGAAATCGTACGTATGGTTTACGCGCTAGCAGTGTTCACAGACGGACAGACAAACGGACGGACAGACAGATGGACGTTTTCCTTTCAATTGGGTTTTCGGTATCAAGGACCTAGAAAACAGGGTTTCTGGCTACACCACGTGTTAGGGAATTTTTTTTCTTAATTTACCAACTGGTTTTATCCACTTTTTCGTTTTTACGGCCCGGCAATTAATTTTTTCCGTCGAAAATTGGCCATTTTTTTGCGCAGCATTGTATAACTTCCCTATACTATGTATATCACTCCGTGTATACGTACGTATACGGGAAAGAAAAAATCAGGATCGTTTCATCAAGATAGAGAATAAAGCCTTGATAAGGTAAAAGAATTAACATTTCTCAAAGGAAAATTATATTACATGTTGGTGAACCTCGCATGGTTATTTTGTTGCCTGAGCAAAGTTTGCCACCTTATTAATCCAAAACGCAATTACGCGTGCCCCGAAAGAGCTTGTACCCACGTTCACAGAAGCCGTTCTTTTAAACTAGAGGGATTTCATTGCGCAGTACCCTGAACATTACCCAAGGTTCTAAGCCCCGGCCAGAAGCCACCAGACAAGACGAGTCAATGAATATCAGAGCTCATGAAGCCTGCCCCGTATGTCCCACGTAACACCCCCCCCCATCATTACCCGGCTGAGAAAATATGCACACGGAGCATTGTTGTGAGCGACACTGTTCAAAGAAACACCTTCATCTCATCGGCGTCAATGCTGATCGATATCCGTCAAACGTATACTGCGAAGAAACAGATTCAAACTCGTCAAAACCAGATGCTCATGCCGTGTTGTGCATCTAAACAGTATAAATAGTACGGAAGATCAATATCTCAACACCACAGCGCAAACCATTGCTTTCCATTAGCTAGCACTTCTGACATAGCAGATGCAACCTTCTGGATATACCGTCTCAACTGTTATTGTGAGAAGAATATTTATATAATAAATATTACACAGCTTTACATTTAACGATAATTAATTTTAATTATCAAATCGTTATCATCCCCAATGGCTAATGTGTACTCATTCCCCAATGGCCTATTTTTTTCGACATATTTAAAAAATTGCGCAGTGCAACGCCGACACCTACAAAACCTCCATACTTGCGTTTCCTTGTTCCTCATCACACTGGCTACCTTCTCAAAACGTTTTAGTTTTGAGCTTATCATACGTCGATTTTCTTGCTGGCTCCCGGTCTATTTACAACATATTGCCAGATGACATAAAACAATTAAAGTCGGTACACAAATTTAAGTTTAAAAAAAAATCTTTTCTGCTGCAAAACTGTTTCTATACAATTAGAGACTACACTGATCGTCAAAAAAAACTAATGTTTATTTTAACAAAACAATGATATATAATGAATTAGTTTACATATGTATTGTATACATTTTTAAAAAGAAATATTTAATACCCTGTGACAATGTAATTCAACTTCCGGGTCAATGACTCCCATCTCGATCAGTTTTTTGTCCAGTTTCCCTGATCCTTGAGCAAATGCTGAGATGGCCCCTTGTTTTGCTTCTGGACGTAAATGTAGCTTCATTGTGCGCACGTTTTGTTGAGCACTTCTTTTGATTGAAGTGGTAGGAGTAGAACTGATGTTCGTTACTATTTTGTTAGCAATGCAGAAAAATTAAATCAGCAGTTCATTAACCGTTGAAATTGTTTTTCTATAACTCGAGAACGAAAAAGTCTAGTTTTTCCAATGTTGCTAATCTCGCGTTTTTTTAAAAAATTTTATTTATTTATTTTATTCTGGGCCTCAAGAAAATGTGCGCAGATAATCTCGTCCCCATATGTCATACATAGTTTTACTGTTTTTTACGAAATAAATAAATAAACTTGGAGTGTTTGCAACACCCGCATTTCCTACGCCCTCCCCATAGTGGTGTTGTTCAAGTTCGTCAAATGTTCCTGACTAATTTGTGGTGTTTGCAACATCCGCGTTTCCTACGGCCTTCCCATAGCGGTGTTCAAGTTCGTCAAATGTTCCTGACTAATTTGTGGTGTTTGCAACATCCGCATATACTACGGCCTCCCCATAGCGGTGTTGTTCAAGTTCGTCAAATGTTCCTGACTAATTTGTGGTGTTTGCAACATCCGCATTTCCTACGGCTCCCCCATAGCGGTGTTGTTCAAATTCGTCAAATGTTCCTGACTAATTTAGAGTGTTTGCCACACCCGCATTTTCTACGGCCTTCCCATAGCGGTGTTCAAGTTCGTCAAATGTTCCTGACTAATTTGGAGTGTTTGCAACAGCCGCATTTCCTCCGGTCTACGAAGGGCAGACGAGGGCGGGCGGGCCAGCCAAGCGCGAGACCGCCAACAGGTGGGCCAAGGCGAGCTGTCGGCGACATGGCCCGGGGCGAGGGGCCGTAATTCGAGGCCCGTGCGACGGCGGCGGTGGCGGCGGGCCCGTCGCCCGCGCTCGCGTCACCTCTTCGCGCTCCGCTGCCCGCGCCCCCTCCCCCTCCACCCGGGACGGGCGGCGAAACGGCCAGTTGTGCCAATGGACGTTCTTCCTCGTATTATTGTCCCTAAGAAATTACGTAACGCAAATTTGGAGTATTTAAAAAAGCATAACATCCCGGCCATTTCAACATTCATCATCCAAACTGCATCAAAACAGCTCGAAGAAATTTTCACAAACCCCCTCCTACAAAATTCCTTCCAAAAGTACCAACAGTATTTCAATAAAAGACCCTCCCCTGGCCGAACCCACTTCCCCATAGATGCTCGCTTTCTTAATCCTCCTTAACTTATATACTATCTCAAAAAAATTCTTCAAATTATATAACTCCAAACCTGAACAAACCAACCAAGCCAACCCCATCAGAAAAGTACCGTTTTATCTTAAACACCATCTGCACATCAATTAACAAAATTTTTGAGTTTTCCAGGGCTTCCTAAGAGGCAGGGCTCATCAGGGAGCCAGCACTTCACCACCTCATCCTCTGGCAGAAGAGCGCCAATCGGCGTAGGCCGCTTATCAAACGAAAGGCCCAACTACGTATCTCTGGAGTATTTTCAATACCACCTCTCCCTCTTTTTTTAACGCACCCTTAACTTTGCGCTCAACCACCACTAAATAATTCCCTAACGCTTGCGATAACACCCCATTCCCTTGTAAATGCAAGGACTGAAAATAAATTTAGCTCAGTTAAAGTAATTTGTATTTATTTTACTTTTTTTGTACATTAAAATTAATGAAAAAGTAGGAATTAGTTGGCGATGCTGGCTGCACCTAATAATAAGATTGGGGCAAGTTGTGAGTGAAAGAAAAATGCTTGGGCGAGAAATGGTTGATCTCAAGTTGTGTACAGCAAGATGGCGCAAGAGCGAGTCTACAGCGCTAATTTAAATGGATTCTAGAATGTATTTCTTATCAGTTTTCAATATTTTCTTGGTAATATTACAGATTAAAAAAATATTTCAAATTATTGTAACTTTATTTCTTTTTAAAACAAATTTATTAGTTAATGTTTTAATACAGGACTCAATACTGGACTACTTTTTTTAACTAATACCCCGTCCCCCTCTTTAGCGTTACGTCATTTATGGATGACCTGTTAGGTCCCTTGCCTCCTCTAGCCAGCTAGCCAGTGGCGTGTGGTGAAGGGCTTTGTTTGGGTAAGCCATTCATTAGTTTCAAAACGTTGGCCATTAAATTTTCATACACTGATTATCGAAGTAGTAGTTATAGTAATGTCCGGCGTTTGCATTCCTGCTTTAATAATGTTTTTCTTATCATATAGTTCCGCGAAACAAAACTCTTTATTAATAAATCTCAAATCACGCACGTGTGACCGCTCCCTGTATTAAGAAGATCCATGTTCGTACTCTTCCTGCAGAATCACTAGCGGACGCAATCTTACTCATTACTAGGGCCCGGATAATTATGTACTAAAAATTGGGAAAATATGTACATATATATGTATCATAAAATACAGAAATATGTACTCAAAAGTATGAAATATGTAACATTAAATATCATTATATCAATATTTTTTTATTAAAATACCTTTATCTTAGTATATATTGTTCTGCAGACTTAATACAAAGACTAGAATTAAACATTATTGTTCTCATAATCTTATTATTTACAAAGATCCCGTATCAATAAGAAACATATATCGTCTCCGATATTATTTCAGTAGTATATCTTCCCTTTGCTGCTCTAACACGCAAACAATGAGATCTCATAAATGAGGACTCTAAAGAAAGAGAACTTCAAGATGTGACGAGTTGCATTTTGACTTTAAAAATATGAAGGATTTGTTTAAAAACGTATCTAAATATTCATGTCAAATACACTTTCTATTCTCCGTGTTTTCTGGATCCAGTGTGACAGAATTGTCCCCTCATAGCACCGCAGTAAGAGCACAAATTGTTTCGAATCCTGGGTTTTTCTCCAGAACGAAAGACCTCTTTTTCTTCAGTAGATCCCCCTATTGACCTTCGAAGCAACTGCTGATTAGGTAATTTCAAAGCTACCAGAAAGTTTCAGGGAAGATGTTTACAAAAATTTAATTGTAGTGCTTACTGAAAAATGAGGCAATATAGTTGTTCAGCTTTTTGAGTATCAAACAATTGCTTCGATATGCCTATAGATGCTGCAGCTTCACAATCAAATTGATGTATAACTTGTTTTACAAAATCAAAATTTTGAGTATTGTGGCTCATAGCGTCGATCCGGGACGCATGTAAAAATCAGGGAAAGAAAAATGTCAACGGTCTTTCTTGAGCTGGTGCGTGTAGTTTCTGGTGAAGGATATCAAGGTCAAAGGAGACCTCTAAAATTTGCGAAGTGGATGCGCGATATCGCCGGCTAAAGATATCACTTTCACAAATTTCAAACTTCCTTTCTGTTCTCTGCGATACTCGCGCTGGAAACTAATAGAACAGAATCTATGGATTGCATGTCGTCTTCCCCTTTTACTTCCAATATCGTTGGCATTTATGGATACACTCATTTCAGCGCGTAATAATAGCTTCATTTTAGTGAGGAGGCTACAGAAAAAAATGTTTGACAATGCTGAATTGTTTGTTTGGATGATTCCTTATCAAAAACAAATAGAAAAAGTAAAGAATTATTTTTTAAATGTAGGACAATGGAAAAAATCAGTAATATGTAAAAATATGTTCATTTGTGTAAAATATGTAAATATATGTTCTTTAATGGATTGAGATTTTCTTGCTAACGTTTTGACGCGTATGGGTTAATATTTCTTTTCTTTTCATAATTTATTTTCGGGCATCTCTTTAATGTTCTCTTGTGTCAGTAAATGCTTTATAAATTATTTTAAATCTTTTGTTTCGTTGCTCAATGTTGAAAAGAATGCACACTTCCTTTGTTTTCCCTGGTTTTACCCGGCCGTTTAAGATAAATGCTGGGACGTTGTGTTTTTTTACTTTCACTTTGTGAGCCCAGGGGCAAGACATATCTAAGTTGTATTTTATTTAATTCACTAAATGTACTGTTAAATTTTTATCTATGTAGGTATGTATTACGTGGTTAGGCGGAAGAGCGGGCCTGACGGCCCGAGTCTCTTCACAAAAATAAAGTCATTATTATTATTATTATTGTTATCATTACAGAATTGTTGCGCACCTGGAAAACCTGGAAAAGTCAGGGAATTTCTAGTCTCTGGAAAAAACAGGGAAAAGTCAGGGAAAATAACAAAATTGCATGGAATTTTGGCGTATTCGGAAAACATTCAAGGAAAATATTATTAAAACTTGTATTTATATGAACTAAATTGTCTGTTTTTTATTAATATTTTTCTTGAATGTTTTCCTAATATGTCATTAAACCTTCCGTCATTCACACTGTTGGATTTTGTCACAAACACTTTTGCCTTTTCGAGTGACAAGAATTTTGATAGTTATTAATATTTTTTATTTAAACAAGAATTTTTAATTTTTTAAACTGAATTTATCAGTGAACTAAACTAAGGCGCCAGCGCCATCTAACTAATATCGGTATGTACTTGGAGAGCAAATTTTTTTCACTTCGACTCTAAACTGCAAACTGATTTGAGTTCGCATTTGAATAGTGAGGAAACAACAAGAATTCACAAATAATTATAAGTAAGTATTTAAAAATACGCATTTCACCTCGAAATTCTCTAATAATTATATTTTAATTAATATGTTATAAGTAAAAAACAGATTTTGAAGAATCAACGTCTTTGTTTACACCAGGGTTTTCTTAGAACAAGAAATGAGTCTATTTCTTATAGTTTTATATTGAAACCTTGTTTATAAGTTGTGTATAATGTTCCTTTAATTTAAGCAAACAAATGTGATTTTGTTTTTTACAGTAAAAATTGAAAAATTTGTATAATAAATTTGTTTGCATTTCTGGGAAGAAATTTGAGGAGTCTTTCTCAGAAATCTCAACTATTTTAGTTTAATATTTTAGAAAATTAAATTACATCTACACTGGGGAAAACAAAATAATGATTCACAATTGCCTTTTTTAATAGTACGAACGAAAAAATGAACACTAAACATATAAACACCCAAAATAAAAAAGGTAAACCGAGCATATTATCTGCCTTTGTCTATCACACACGTTTATACGTTATGTTTTTAATGTGTCCTTCAAAGAGTGATTGAATCAGTCTTGAAAACAGACTGATCCATTCTTTTATTTTTCCCAGTGTATTTTATTTTAAATTTTATTTATTATTGATTGTTGTTAGATTATTAACCCATTAGCGCCCCGGTGGCAACTTAAGTTGCCACGTCGGACAATTTGTTCTAGATTCGAAGAATTGGCGCAAGAGTGGTTTTTGATTGTTGTATACTGCAATTCAATATTTCTTCTTCGTATCTTCCGGAGAGGGTTATCTCTTTCTCTTTAGATTAGGTTCTGTTATATTTCATTTCTCGACGTGCGCGCATGCTGAATACTGTTGCTGCACAGTGTTGTCTAAAATGTAAGTTTTCTCCTGCACGTAGTTACATTTTTTTGTTTTCATGATATATTTATCAATGGTAATACATTCAAGAACATATTTATATAAATATTTGTGCAAATATATTGTATTCGTTATCGTTAGAGTAATCTAAATGTGTTTGGCAACTTAAGTTGCCACTGGGCTCATTCAATATTATATTTGGAAAAAAATATATTTGCGTGTAATCTCAGTTGCCAAGATTTAAAACTTTGTGTGTGACGTTTGTGTAATGGACTAATGATGAATTATTTTGATTAGCTTGACTTATATTTTATATTTTGACAGCTTTTCTCGAGGCAGAAATGGTGATGGTTTGCTTTTGCATGAAGTGCTAGAACTTTTAGAAAATGACAGCTTGTGCCCAGACAATATCGCTATTTGTCCGCCTGATGAACATTCTAATGCTGATACGGACAAATATATTTCAATATTCTTCGTGAGATTATTTTATCTTTTTACTGATACCGCTTTATCCCAGTGGCAACTTAAGTTGCCAGATAATTTTCCTATGTTGGCAACCTTGTTTGGTTTTGTACTCGAAATATGTTGTAATAAGAGTTCAGAATTACTCGTATTTCAAATTTCATTAAAAAATATTCATCAGGAAATTACGGGCATTAATGGGTTAATAAACAAATGTATGTCTTTGATATTTTCAAAATATTATTTTTTTCAAATTTATGTATACAGTCAAACCTGGATAAGTGAGAAAACTCTATAAGTAAGAGTAATAGCCAGGACCCGTCATTTTAAGCTCCCAAAACCTCTATTAGCGAGAAACAGAAACCTCTGTAAGAGAGAGTCGTTTTTCCCTCATAGACCTCCGTAAGTGAGACTGCTACTTATCTATACCTCTATAAGCGACAGTCGAGCTTTATTTACAAATTTAACATGTGCTATTTTATGACTCATTCTTAACTTTCGTGGAACTTCCTACCATTGTTTTTGTATTCTCGTCAATATTGTTCCTATTCTATTTCGTGGAACTAAATAACTTTATTGTTGTTATTTTATCGCATTCTTTTCAAATGGACACGTGTGCCTGTGTACCGTCCTGTTTGTCAGACTTACTCAGTTTATAGTTTTCAACTGCGAAGGAAAGTTCTGTTCTGCATCATGTCAAAACGGAAAATTAAAGTACTGTCATTAAGTGATAAACTTAAAATAGTGAATGCGTTTGAATCCGGAAAATCGCGAAATGAAATTCAGAGGGAGTTTAATTTACCAGAATCCACCTATTATAAAATTATTAAATCAAAAGACTCTATAAAGTCTGAGTGCTCTGATGGACATGGAAATATTAAGAGGACTAGAGTTTCTGAATTTCCCAATATCGAAAAGTGCCTTTTGGAATGGATAAAACAAACTCTCGATAAGAATATCCCCATAGATGGACCTTTGTTGAAAGAAAAATCAAAAGAGTTTGCTACAAAACTGGGAATCCAGAACTTTTCTGCTAGCAACGGCTGGTTAGAGGGTTTTAAAAGGCGTCATGACATAGCTTTCAAAAAAGCAGCTGGAGAAACTAAATCTGTGGACCAAGGTGTGTGCAACCAGTGGACTGAAGATCTGCCAAATCTTTTAGAAGGGTATGAACCAGACGATATTTACAACGCGGATGAAACTGCTTTGTTTTTTAAGTGCCTTCCGGATAAAACATTTACGTTTAAAGGCGAAAAATGCCATGGAGGAAAACAAAGCAAGGAACGCCTTACACTTCTCCAGTGTGTAAACATGAGTGGTACGGACAAACTCCCACTTATCATCATCGGGAAATCAAAGCGACCTAGATGTTTTAAAGGTGTCAAGACTCTTCCCGTTGATTATGCCAATAATACAAAGGCTTGGATGACCAAGATATTATTTAAAGATTGGTTGAAAAAAGTTGACAAACAAATGAAGATAAACCGAAAAAAAATTCTGCTATTCATTGACAACTGTGCTGCCCATACGGACTTACCAACACTTGCAAACGTAAAAGTAATGTTTTTACCTGCTAACACCACTAGTAAACTCCAACCATTAGATCAAGGCATCATTCACACTTTTAAACGCTTTTATCGCAGAGAAGTCGTTAAACATATTCTTACGAGTCTGGAAGAAAACAGTAGCCCTGACATTAACGTACTTCTAGCTATGAAATTTGCTAGAAAAGCATGGTACTTAGTCAGTGACGTTACTGTCAAAAACTGCTTCAAGAAAGCTGGGTTTTGGAAAAGTACAGATGAACAAGGCCTGCCAGAGGAAAATGATGCTGAAATTGGACCTAGCAACGAGGAATAGACTAAGCTTGTGTCTCACGAATCCAATATGTTAATGCCGAGCTTCGACGATTTCGTTCAAATTGACGACGACGTAACTACCGCTGGAGAACTAACCGACGACGATATCGTTAAGAATTGTGTGAACACCTGTATTGCTGGAAATGACAGTGAAAACGAGGCACAGATTCCGGAAACAGAAATAAAGATCATTCCAATGAAGCTAGCTTTGAATGCGTTGGAGACGGTGCATCAGTACTTTGAATACGCGGCGGTTGTTGATCAAGCAATATTTGACAAAATTTATGAGTTAGAGAAAAACATTCAAAATACAAAAACAGAAACCCAAACGAAATTGACGGATTTTTTTGAGTGCAAATAAGTTCTAAATAAAATAAAATTACATAGTAGTACATGAATTTTTGTTTTGTTTTCGTAAGCATTTAAAAATATATACTTATGTACATAATATATGTTGTGCATGTCATGCACATAATTTTATCATAATAAATATTTACTACATTCGTACTTGCTGTGACTTGTTATTGCTGCGTACCCATATAAGAGAGAAACGCTACCCATGTACCTGCATTAGCGAGAAACTCGGGTTAGTGAGAAACCTCTATAAGCGAGAATGAGATTGTGCTCCCTTGAACTCTCGCTTATCCAGGTTTGACTGTACTTGTGTTTTGAATTGCAGAAAGTTTTGCAAATGAACAAAAATGGTAAAAAAACGACTTTCAATCCTGCGTGGTTGGACGATGAAAATTTTAAAGATTGGCTGCGAAAAAATGAACGTGATAAATATTCGGCTACGTGCATCAAATGCAATCAAACATTCTCTCTTAGCAACATGGGAAGACAGGCGGTAATAAGTCATTCCAAAGGAGCAAAGCATGAAGCAAATACTACAGCAAATTATCAAATAAACAACTTTTTCCTCCAACCTAGTTCCGCAATCGGTAAGGAACATTGTTTAAATTAAATATTATAATATTGACGTACACCAATAATTTTTTTCATGCATTTTTAAACTTTTTTAGCTGCTAAAACCGCTGCAGAATCCACATCAGCAACACTCCCACATGGACCACCAGTTATTTCTACTGCAGATGTAACTGATGCCCTGCAACCATTACCGGCCAATACAAAATCGCAAACTCAAATGAACAACTTTGTTGAAAAAGATGAGGTTACCACTGCAGAGATTTTATGGTGCCTTCAGACTATCGTTCGTCATTTTTCACTATCTGGAGCTGGCTCGTGTGTTGATGTGTTCAAGCGGATGTTTTCGGATAGTTCTATTGCGAAAAATATGGCTCTTCAACGATCAAAAATGGCATATGTCATTACGTATGAACTTGGTCCTTTTTTTCGCCAAACTTTAATCGATGATATTTCATCCGAATGCCCATTCACCGTTTCATTCGATGAAAGTCTTAACAAAGTGAGCCAAAAAAGTCAGATGGACTTAAACGTTAAATACTGGAGTAAATCCAAGAATCAGGTTGCTTGCGAGTATTTAGGATCCACTTTTTTAGGCCACACTACTGCTGTCGATCTTCTGCAGGCTTTCAAGTCGGAGGTAGCCTGTCTTAACTTGAACCATCTGATTCAAGTTTCCATGGACGGGCCAAACGTCAACCTGAAGTTTTATCGCCTATTCAGAAATGAAGTGGAAGCTGAAACCCGTCATACGTTAATCGATTTGGGAACATGTGGGTTACACAATTTACACAACTCCTTCAAAATGGCATTAAAAGCAACTGCTTGGGAAATTTCTGGATTTCTTGGTGCTATATATCAACTCTTCAAAAATGTACCGGGTCGTCGAGCTGATTATACAAGGTTTACAAACTCATCGAAATTTCCACTCAAATTTTGTTCTGTGCGTTGGCTACACAATTCTGATGTTTCAGCACGTGCAATTGAAATAATTCCCGCTTTAAAGAAATTCGTCAAAGGTGTCGAAGATGAAGGGATTGAACCGAACACCAACTCTTATAAAAAAAAATGGTCGAAGCTCTCAAGGATCCCTTACTGAGTGCCAAGTTGGCTTTTTTGCAAACTTTAGCCTCAGAAGTTGAACCTCTCCTCCGAATGTTCCAAGCAAACAAACCCATGGCTCCATTCTTGTATACCGATTTTTTATCGTTGATATCTTCTGTCCTAAAAACGTTTCATCAAAGATGACGTTTTGAAGGTGACTTCATCAGTAAAAAAATCGATGTTTCGAAGAAAGATAATCTTCAAAGTGTGAAGCATATCAAAATTGGTCATCTTACACTCGCAGAAATTCGTAAGGCATCAGGCATAAAAGAGAAAGCTGTTTTGGAATTCAGACAAGCTGGTTTGATAGCTTTACAAACATTCTGCCAGAAACTGCAAACCAAATCTCCGCTGGCTCATGATGGAGCAAGATTGATGACTTTTTGTGATCCTCATGTTATTAGCAGCAACAAGGAAGTCTCTACGCGACGTCTGTCATCGTACATACAACATTTGTTGTCGAAGGGATGGATGAGTGGAATCTCATGTGACAAGGTCGAACAAGAATTCGTGGCTCTTTGCAAGAAACCAGGGAAGGATGACATTTTACGAGAATATTCAAGAGATGAAAGACTGGACGACTTTTGGATGCGTTTGCTGTTGAAGTACAAATGTTCTCCTGACCTTACGAAATTCCTTAGGCTGACACTTGTTTTCTCTCACGGTCAAGGAGATATTGAACGTGGTTTTTCAGTAAATAAAGAGTGTCTCATCGACAACATGTCGGAGAAATCGTTAGTGGCACAGCGTCACGTCTGGGAAGGGGTTCAGAGCCAAGGAGGAATAGACAAAATTGAAATTACCAAACGCATGATTCACTATGTAAGAAATGCACGTAGCCGATATCGAGACGAGCTTGAAAAAATGAAAAACGAAAGTGCTTTAAAAATGAGTAGAGAGCTGGAAAAAAGAAAAGCGAAAGAAAGACTTTGCGAACTGAAGGAGAAAAAAATACGAATTGTGACAGAAGAATCAAACGTAGAAGAAGAAATTCGTAAGACGATAACTGTTTAAAATAAATTATAGTTTCATTTTAATCTGGAAAGTTTATGATGTTGAGTAATTATAATCCAAAAATTATTTATTGTTAATTTAGTTTCGATCATTTGTGATATTGGTACATATTTGTGATATTGTGATTCATTTCAAATGTGATTGTATAATTTATATGAAATTGTTCATATATGAAATATAAAGCCTAATAAATATGTCATATGAAAATACTTTTTAATTTTATTGAAATGACCTGGAAAATAAATTTTTAGGGTATGGAAAACCTGGAAAAGTCAGGGAATTTCTGAATTTTCCAAGCGCAACAACCCTGTATTATTATTATTATTATTATTATTATTATTATTCCATTACATCACGACTAAAGATCTTATGAGTCGGCTGAATATAAAATCTACTCCAGGTTGCAACCAGCTACCTAAGGAGCAGATTCGGTGACTATCAGTGCCTCTACAATACTTTACGCAAAATGTGGGCTGTTCCAAATAAAGCAATTTCTTGCACTTCCCAGTCTTTTGAATTACCTGGGAGTTTAGACAAGTTCTTACTCAAATTTTGCGGAACAAATCTCAGAGCTCCGATAACTATCGGGACGACCTGTGCTTTTACGCCCCACATTCGGCTGATCTCGATTTCCAAACTCTTGTATTTAAGACGTTTCTCTGCCTCCTTGGTAACGACGTTTTGATCGCAAGGTACAGCAACATCGATAAGTAAACACGATTTTTTCGCCAAATCCCGGATAACTATATCCGGTTTGTTTGCCGCTATCGTGCGATCAGTTTGAATTTGTTGGTCGTACAATATCGTACACAATCCAACAGACGTCACCGGTTTCGGTGAGTGTTCGTACCACTTGGGGCATGTGTTTGGAACTTCGAGGGCGGTACAGATCTGCCAGTGGAGGTAGCTACACACCCTGTCATGTCTTTTAAGGTATTCGGTCTTTGCTAGGATTGGACAAGCTGAGACAATATGATCAATGGTCTCTACTTGCTCCAGGCAAATGCGGCATTTGTCATCTTTTATTATTATTATTATTATTATTATTATTATTATTATTATTATTATTATATTATTATTATTATGTAATTTTGGGCAAAATATGTAAATATATGTACTAAAAACTCAACGATTTTTACAACTAACTGATGTAAAACGTGAATATATTGATTCGACTTGATATAGTTACCTTAGGAAAATATGTAATTACATCCGGGCCCTACTCATTACGTATCTCGGGGTATAACTCGCATGATAGTTTCACTTAAAACTATAAACTAAAATCCGAATTAAGACGTATTGGCTGGCATAAACACATACGACACTCAGTATCCCGCACTTCAGTGTACATACACATTAATTATCATTAAACTAGTGGTGCTACAACAGCACTTACTTTCCCGTATTAGAGGAAACGGCTATATAGTACTGAAATATTGCACTTTGTGCGCTACTAACATCTTAGCTTACAACTCACTGTTTCCATCGCAGTGTTGTCAGAACTGTGTGAATTCTACAACTGCACAAAATTTAATACAAACGTTTTGTAAACCTATATTGGAAAAAGAAGCCTCATAACCTGGACAATATAGAAATGCATTACATAGGGCCATGCTTAGAGAAGAGTATTTTAAAACCACGCAACAAATTCTCTACTCACAACAAATGCTACAGCATTTGGTGCGAAAACTGAATATTTTCATGCAAATATCAACATAAATTAGACAATTATAACTCCTTTTCATACAGCTCCTTCAGGTCACAACAATGATACGTAATTCACAGAAATTCGCGAGCGCAAAGTGAATTCCATTGTTGCAGACCCTGCATTGTCGAAATTCTGAGAGCTATTAATTCTTTTTACTTAATTCAAATATTTCAAAATAAACTATTTATAAAATATTAATGTGTAAGTGTATAACAAAAGTTCTAATGTAAGAAACGAAGAAAAAAATAATATACAAAATTGCCCATTCTAATTTACGACGCACCCAGCTGTCCGAAGCGCTGTAAATTTACAGCGGGCTATTATGTTTGTCACAAAATTATAGAAAAGCTACTCGTATTTTGAAAAAATTAAGCATGACCTTATTTGAAGATGTGGTTTCGATAAATACATGTAATTCAGAAACAAATGTATTTTTAAAATTTTAGTTGTGAGAATACGACGAAAGCGAAGCGCAGTCAATTCCGAGCGGACTTTCGTTTATCAGGAAATTATAGAAAAAACAACTCATATTTTCAAAAAATTCAACACGACCTTATTTGAATGGCACAGACATTCCCGTATTAGTTTTCTATTTTCCTGGGTCTTTGCTAGCTATTCGGAATTGCCTCATACTCTTTCTTGCCAGCTACCATCTATCATCGCCAAAAGTACAATTTTTTGTCATTTTCTTAATTTTTCGGTTTCCTATTGGTAGAACAGAAACATTAATTTTAGAATATTAAAGAACACAAAAACCTAGCCGTAAATGGCAATTTTCTTTTAAAAATTATGTGCCGTTTAAGAGAAAATGGCATTTTAGCACTACTAAAAATGCGAAATTTGAAGCTCATTTTCACAGAAAATTTTTCAGTTTTCAAAATACTTTATTTGAAGTTATTTGAAGCACTTACACTCACAAATATAATCATCTTTACAAATTGCGGATAATGTGCATATTAAAGATGTGAGAGATCTTTCAAAAAGTTTACATTTATATAATTTTTGAAAAAAAGCAAAAAAAAAACTCAAAATAAACTTCACGCTATACGAATGAGTGTAATTAGCACTATCCGTTACAAAAGTTTCAAGAAAAAAATTGCAGCCATATACGAGAAAATGACGTTTGAGCATTTCTGAAAATGTCGAAATTTGAGCTACTTTTCACAGAAAACGGTAGTGTTTTCGAGAAACTTTACTTGACATTATTTAAAGCATATATACTCGTAAATATAATAATGTAAAAAAATCGCCGATAATGTAAATATTAACGACGTGAGAGACAAGTAAAAAAATTTACATTTTGGTAATTTTTGAAAAAAGCAACAGATAGACCAAAATGGCTTTTATGTCATTGATAGAGTACATTTACCACTATCCCTACCAAAAGTTTAAAGAAAAAATTTGGAGCCGTTTTTGAGAAAATTTTGTTTTTGTAATTTTTTAAAATTGCACATATTGCACGAAAACTACCAAAATTTTGAAAAACATTTACATGACCTTTATTAAAGAACTGAATATGCAGAACAAATTTTATCTGAAGAAAAAATCTCTATCTTCAATTTCGTAGTTGGAGAAAGACGCCGAAAAAAATTCAAACTTTCACAATTTTCGAAAATTCAGAGCTGTACGTGAAAATCGGACCTATGCCATGTTAAAAAGTGTATTTTCCTCTATTCAAACAAGAAATTTAAAGAAAAAATTTGGAGCCGTTTTTGAGAAAATGTTGAAAATCCCCGGGGGGCTTCATATAAAGTACCCCCAAATTTTAAAGAATCTTTTTCAAAATCACAAAGCTTCGACTAGAATCAGATCGACTGGGAAATATCAATTTTGAAGAAAATCGACCGAACGGTTTAGGCGCTAGCGTTGACCACAGACGGACGGAATGCCGTCAATCGATTTTTAAGTATGAAGAAGCAACAAATCATGGATTTTGACCACACCATGTGTTAGGGGATTTTTTTTTCTTAATTTAGCAACTGGTTTTATCCACTTATTCGTTTTCACGGCCCGGCAATGAATTTTTTTCCGCCGAAAATTGGCCATTTTTTCGCGCAGCATTACATAACTTTCCCTATACTACGTATATCACTCCGTGTATACGTACGTATAGGGGAAAGTAAAACAAGATTAAAAGGCAGCATTTATCATTAAAAGGCTAGATTTTCGTTTGAAACGCTGATTTCATTCAAGTGAGGTCCCGCAACTCAGCCAATTGCAGTCCCCACGAAACGCACCGAGCACCATTTCACAACTGCTAGTGTAAAACGACACCACGCTTTCGATAAATTAGAAGATTTATGTTATAACGCAACGAGCACACCCGATCGCAGCCGAGCTTCCTGACGCCCCGCGTGCCTCACGCACACCGATGCTCGGGAAGCGCGGGCATTTCCCAACTGCACGTGTAAAACGACAGCACGCTTTCGATAAATTAGAAGATTTATGTTATAACGCAACGAGCACACTCGATCGCAGCCGAGCTTCCTGACGCCCCGCGTGCCTCACGCACACCGATGCTCGGGAAGCGCGGGCATTTCCCAACAGCACGTGTAAAACGACAGCACGCTTTCGATAAATTAGAAGATTTATGTTATAACGCAACGAGCACACCCGATCGCAGCCGAGCTTCCTGACGCCCCGCGTGCCTCACGCACACCGATGCTCGGGGAGCGCGGGCATT
Organism: Acheta domesticus; assembly: GCA_031308135.1. Taxonomy (NCBI): domain Eukaryota; kingdom Metazoa; phylum Arthropoda; class Insecta; order Orthoptera; family Gryllidae; genus Acheta; species Acheta domesticus. Next base: position 208,518,076 of record JAHLJT010009419.1, read on the forward strand.
TCCCAACTGCACGTGTAAAACGACAGCACGCTTTCGATAAATTAGAAGATTTATGTTATAACGCAACGAGCACACCCGATCGCAGCCGAGCTTCCTGACGCCCCGCGTGCCTCACGCACACCGATGCTCGGGAAGCGCGGGCATTTCCCAACAGCACGTGTAAAACGACAGCACGCTTTCGATAAATTAGAAGATTTATGTTATAACGCAACGAACACACCCGATCGCAGCCGAGCTTCCTGACGCCCCGCGTGCCTCACGCACACCGATGCTCGGGAAGCGCGGGCATTTCCCAACAGCACGTGTAAAACGACAGCACGCTTTCGATAAATTAGAAGATTTATGTTATAACGCAACGAGCACACCCGATCGCAGCCGAGCTTCCTGACGCCCCGCGTGCCTCACGCACACCGATGCTCGGGAAGCGCGGGCATTTCCCAACTGCACGTGTAAAACGACAGCACGCTTTCGATAAATTAGAAGATTTATGTTATAACGCAACGAGCACACCCGATCGCAGCCGAGCTTCCTGACGCTCCGCGTGCCTTACGCACACCGATGCTCGGGAAGCGCGAGCATTTCCCAACAGCACGTGTAAAACGACAGCACGCTTTCGATAAATTAGAAGATTTATGTTATAACGCAACGAGCACACCCGATCGCAGCCGAGCTTCCTGACGCCCCGCGTGCCTCACGCACACCGATGCTTGGGAAGCGCGGGCATTTCCCAACAGCACGTGTAAAACGACAGCACGCTTTCGATAAATTAGAAGATTTATGTTATAACGCAACGAGCACACCCGATCGCAGCCGAGCTTCCTGACGCCCCGCGTGCCTCACGCACACCGATGCTCGGGGAGCGCGGGCATTTCCCAACTGCACGTGTAAAACGACAGCACGCTTTCGATAAATTAGAAGATTTATGTTATAACGCAACGAGCACACCCGATCGCAGCCGAGCTTCCTGACGCCCCGCGTGCCTCACGCACACCGATGCTCGGGAAGCGCGGGCATTTCCCAACAGCACGTGTAAAACGACAGCACGCTTTCGATAAATTAGAAGATTTATGTTATAACGCAACGAGCACACCCGATCGCAGCCGAGCTTCCTGACGCCCCGCGTGCCTCACGCACACCGATGCTCGGGGAGCGCGGGCATTTCCCAACTGCACGTGTAAAACGACAGCACGCTTTCGATAAATTAGAAGATTTATGTTATAACGCAACGAGCACACCCGATCGCAGCCGAGCTTCCTGACGCCCCGCGTGCCTCACGCACACCGATGCTCGGGAAGCGCGGGCATTTCCCAACAGCACGTGTAAAACGACAGCACGCTTTCGATAAATTAGAAGATTTATGTTATAACGCAACGAACACACCCGATCGCAGCCGAGCTTCCTGACGCCCCGCGTGCCTCACGCACACCGATGCTCGGGAAGCGCGGGCATTTCCCAACTGCTAGTGGAACACGACAGCACGCTTTCCATTAATTAGAAGGTTTATGTTATAAATAAAGTATGATTTATTTTCTGTTTCAAATTTAGTAATTGTTTTCTAACTTGCATGGGACGTAGTGTGCACCTCGCATACATAACTGCAACTAGCGCATTAGTGACTAGGGGGCGGATTTTAATGACCTAAGACATCGCCCGAAACGACCAACCAAATGTTCTTGAACGGTTTGAAATGCCCTACAAAGCAAAGGAAAATGATGTACAAAATGTGATCAAAACCAGTTGAGATGAATAACTTAAGCTGTTGGATATGTTACTGATGTAATCGAGGGTTCTTCTATTCGCTTAAGGGAACTCAGCTTTCAAACTTTCGGTTTAGACTGTCTTTAAAGAAAATCTGTCTTTAGTGATCCCGAAATCGGTTGAACCGACAATGGCACTGTTAGGCGTCACAGAATTAGTAAATTCCCACAAATACTCACAATGGCTGACATTACAACTTCTGAGCGTATAAATCTCCTAAATGTTATTTGAAGCAAATACTATTAAAAATGACATTACAATCAGCAAAAATGCATTAAAAATGACGGGAAAATGTAAAAAAATGTCTTAGCCGAAATCGATGAAAAATGCATAAAGTTGCTTATAAAAATGGGTAATTTCCTTTTTTTATAGTATAAAATTTAGTATAAAATGAATTTCTATACTAAACGTCATTTTGGTAAAGTGTGAAGAAAAAGAACAGGTATTTCATTAAAATCCGCCCCCAAGCAATCACTTTAAAAACTGCGAGCACGCGGAGCACCGGAAATAAAAAACTACAGCGCCAATGCTGCACTCAGGTGGAGGGGCGGCCCAAATGCAGAGGTGTGGCTCTCCCGGCCACTGGAAGCGCGGAGGCGCGACGGAAGGCGTCCGGCGCTGGGGCCTCGCCGGGGGCTCCAGCACGTCATCGTTTCTCGGCATTATTTGTAATTGCTGTGTAATACAATGCCGGTGGAAGCCGAAAACGTGCTTCCGACGCGCAATCATACTTGGCGGGGCTGGGCCACAACCCCAGACAACTAGGTTTCGAAGGCGGCGATTTAAGCGACTCGCGACTGGGACTAGACCACAGTCAAAGTACTAGCGGAAAATACACACAATGTACTGGATGAGTTATTTATCAAAAACAGTTATAAATTGTGTCACGTTGAGGGAGAAGTGCAATCTGGACACGGTTTCTTGATCCGGGAACTCCTTGTCCGAAATCTGCAAGTCATGCAGATTTCGTATTTTGGAAACTGCGTGTTTCGCTTGAATTGGTATGAAAATATTCCCTCTCGAGGAATAAAAGCAAATACACCTTTTGGCGATCAAGCTCTTTGTGGTCAACCATACTAACGTGAGATCCTGGAGAACATTTATTTGAATAACATCATTCTCCTCTGTAAACTCTAGGAAACATAAACACATACTGAAGCTACATTTATATCTAGGAGCATAACAAAGGACGATCTCAGCATTTGCTAAAAGGGTCAGGGAAACTGGACGGAAAATATGATCACGGTGGTAATCTCTTTTGTATTTCAGAAAAATATCAAAAACAAAGATGCGGTATTTATACTTTTAAACATTTTATTCAAAAAGAAATTTTCATTACTGTATTTTCGCAATCTATTTTTTTAGAAATTTTCGAAAATACAGAGTTCGACAGAAATGGGACCAGCTCCATTTTTTATAGGCACTTACTACATAAGGGGGAAAAATATAAAGAAAAACATCGAAGCAATTTTTAAGAAAATAATTGTTTAAAAATTATTTATATTTCAAGTGAAATTACGCCAAAGCTACTCACATTTTTCTTGATAATTCTGCAATAATCTTCAATACTGTATTGTGGAAAGACGTTCAAGAAATTATGAACTTTCGCAATTTTCGAAAATTTTGAGATTTCAACAAAAGTGAGATATTTAAACGTTTTTTACTCCATCGCAGGCTGAAGTTTCATAAAAAAATTTGGAGCCTTTTTAAGAAAACTGAAAATATCTAATAGCAATGGCTTCATGAAAAGTAAGTCAAAAAATCAAAACACACTTTTCAAATTCGCAGGGTCTCGAGTTTGTTGAGATTGGTCGGGAAATATCCATTTTTGAGAAAACCAACTGAACGGTTTAGACGATAGCGTTACTGACAGACGGAGATATCCGTATTTTGCCGATTATCGGTATTAAGTTCCCACGAAACGTAGATTCTGACTGCACAACGGACCTACATTGGAAAAAAAATATCCAATTTTTTTTACCTGGGCCTAATAATACTTGTAAGAAGTCTTCTGTCGAAAAATCGCACATTCGCGCCGCATGATTACACGAGTATTCGTACTTTGTCTCGTTCACAGACCGCCGAACAGACCGACAGACAGAGAGAGATTTGTTCTAATTAATTTGAGCGGCCCTGCCCGATCGGTGCAGATAGCCGCAGTGAACTAGGAGCAAATGAAAATCGGAGTGTGAAGGGGGTGGGGATTGAGTGGCGAATGATGGAGTGGCCGCGGTCGAGGGAGAAGACAGAGAAAGCCACAGTTGATCAAAAGTTCGCAAAAGTACATTCTGCCAGTGCACATTGACTGTTACAACAGTCAACTAAATTTCAATCAACAAAATCCTAAAAGAGGAATCTGTCGTGTCTCGCAATTACTAACATTTCTTAGGTGAATAAAATTAATATGATCAGCAATTTCTTCAATAAAGTTAATTTGTCGCATATTATAACTTTAAAGTTAAATGTGTGTAATTATTTTTCAATAAAAATCATGGAAAATAATCATGTATATCCAATTACTCTTGTTTGGACGCATTGTAGATGTTTCGAGTGTAAGAACCAAATATATCCAACAGGTAATCATTACCCATTTCTATCGTTCTAAAATTCGAGGAAATGTTCACATTGTTCCCTTCCTTCACCTCACACAAGAAAATGTGATGCATTTCATATCTGAATCAATGTAAAATGTTTTTCTCATTTTTTGTCGCAAATTTACTTGTGGTTATTATTTGGTTCTCGCACTCAGGTCTTCAATTCAAATCAGGTAGGGGTGAAGAGGTGGTAGCGAAGAGGTGGTGATTTGTGTGTGTGTGTGTGTGTGTGTGTGTGTGTGTGTGTGTGTGTGTGTGTGTGTGTGTGTGTGTGTAATTTTTGGATAGAAAAGTTTTTCGGGATTTTTTGGAAATTTTACTTTCCTCATACCTTCGAAGCAATTAAAAAAAAAGAAGAACTTGAACGGAACTGAATAAACTAGATTCATTCGAATCAAAAATTTTATCTGTTTTAGTCATTAGAAAGATTAATACGAATATACCTCTTATCTCTTAAGCTTCTTAACTCTCACACTATCTCATACTCAGTAGGACCCCTGTAATTGTATACCTGTATCGATATGTAAATAGTCGTAATTCATATTTTTACATCATAAAAATATAGGTCTTTGCTGCAAAATATAATTGGAATCATACATAATGAATACTGTTTTTCGTATTTGTTTAATTTCCAAACCTCCCCATATATTTTAAACATGAAATAATCATTATTTGAATTTGGTGTTTTTTTGTCGTTTTGGTGACATTCGCAGCGCTATCTGGTGGGGAATGCTTGAGACCACGTGGCAACATTGGCGTTGGTCTGTTGGGTGGAACCAGAGTTCGGTGCGCGTAGCGAGCGCGGTTTGGGGGGGGGGGGGCTCGACTCAAATGACAGTCGCCACTCGAATCGCGCCCCCCGCCCGGTTGACAACCGAGTCGCGCGAGCGACGAACGCGGACGCCTCTACGACAACCGCCAACGGCTGTTTCTGTCGCTGGATTTTTGTTTCCCTCTGTAAAATATCCCCCTCCCCCTTCCAGTCAATTCAGGCAGGGAGTCACAATTTTACGGACACCTCATTTTTCCAACTACCGACAATCCTTTTATAAAACGAAAGTATTTTGGTCCAAGACGTTCCTGAATTGCACATTATTATTAGGGCCTCCTGCATGTGCAGGGAATTTACATATTAACTTAAATCATACCTGCATTAATCATTAAAAGAAAACATAAATCAAATTATCATACAAAACTTCAAAACAAACAGAGTTCAAATTAAAAAAAAGAGAATTTCAAAGAATTCATTGCGCTAGTCCTTTTAACAATTACACAGTAACAGATCTGTAACAACTACACTAACAGGCTTCTGTTCTAATTCCTTCCATGTTTGTCTCTCTTGTCCTTTTTGAGACCAATTTTTGCCTCCTATTTTCTGGAGGTCATCTGCCAATCTTGTCCGTTGCACATTATATTCTCAATATACTACGTATGAATTCTCATGCGAGAAAGTTGAGTAATTAATTATTGGGGCGGGGAATCTTGAATGACGCTTATTCTACACTTTCAAAATGCTTGCTTCTCAATTTCAAAGAAATTGTTCAAACCTTTACGATATGCACTTCTACACTAAAACGTTCATACAACTCCTACTGCTTCATTTTCATTTATTTATTTCAGAATTTACTTTCATAATTCAATTTACAACGATATACAAGCGCTATGCGTGTGTCTGAGGTAAGACTTTGGTCTGGACAACAGTGCTGTTTGCTTAGAAAGCGACATTTCAATTAGGATGAGTACAAAATCATAATGACCCCAGGTTCCCAAGTACAGTTTGTACAGTTGAAATGTTTTCGGCAGTATTGCTACGAACTTCTTGGAAATTATATATACGTTTATATTAGACTTGAATGATATTGTGATATACCAGAATATGATAGATTTTATTTAATGATGTTAGCTATAAATGGGTATACAATATGGCGGTATATGTGGCCTTATCAACGTCAGCGCAGAGGTTGGCAAGGTCAACAAACTATACACGGGCCCTGATGACGTCAGGACGCCGGCTAGATGGCTGAAGAACCTAAGAGGTAATTGGTGCAAAAACGAATGACTGACGGAGGTTGCGGCTACTCGGATTTGTAAGAGACGCACGGGTTGGCTATTAAAGATTAGATAGTCTAATGTTGCCGCCGTGTTTTGAAAATAATAGAAGGATGGACGCTTACCGAGCCATAAAGGGTTCAAGAAGGCATTAAATAGAACATTCCGACTTTGGGTGTCGTGGAGTGAAGATCGTACATTCTGACTCGGGGTGTCGTGGAGTGAAGATCGTACATTCTGACTCGGGGTGTCGTGGAGTGAAGATCGTACATTCTGACTCTGGGTGCCGTAGCGTAAGGATCGTTTGTAGATAATATAGTGGGAAAGTGAGACTTGTATTGTTTTCTTGTGAGAGAAGTGATAGTTTGTTTCCGGACTTTGAAATAATTTACCAGAAGTGAGTTCGCGGAGGACTTGTTCAGATTTTCGGACATTGCAGTTGGACTTCAATAGTTTACGTAACCGGTGGGAGAGATTAGGAACCGGGAGCGTCAGACAAGAACTAACAAATAGTTTGGGCAGTGTGGACTGGACGTGTCAGCGGCGGCGCAAGACCGGGAGAAAGAAGCGGAACTTGGGATCGACAACGGCCAAGTGAGAAGCGACCACGGAGCGTTGGCATGCAAAAAACGGTAAAAATACTGCAGTATAAAAGAGATAATTTATTCAAAAAAGGGTCATGACCATCAAATTAATTGTTTTAATTTGAAGTTAAATAAATTGTTGAATTTTGTTCTTTGGAAAAGAAAAGAGTTTTTTTCATTTGTCAATCATAATTTTCAATTAGTTGGAAGCATAATTATTACATTTCAGATTCCACGCCATACTGTATGGTTGGCAGATCAGGTAATCGGCTATCGAGGCGATAGCGAGAATTTGTATCCGGACCCATCGACCCAAGCTAGCTGGATTTTTATATAATTTTGTTAAATCAGATAGAAAAACTTTGGTAGTAATTCATGTAACCTGTTTCTGGCGCCCAAATCTTAATAAATTTGGAACAGGACATAATTACAGCCACAATCTTGATGAGACGTGAGAAAGGTACATTTCAATATCATAAATTATTTGCGACGTAACAACCCATGAAATAATTTAGTAACATTATTCTCTTAATATTATTGAAAATGGTTATTCCTTCTACACTTCACGTACAACTTGAGAAGTTTTCTTCACAAATATCTAGTCGGGGAGTTGAAATGTAAAATACATGCATGCATTTGGATGCTATGAAAGGTATTCCCCAAGTCCAACGACTAAAGTAACTTCTAGAAACAGTTGTCCGTAATTTTTAATTGCAGCAAATCGTATCAATAATATATATTCCGACACTTTTCTTTTAATTCACTTACTTCATTTCAACTTTTTATACAGGGTGTCCCACCAACTATGGACCACCCTCATAACTTTTAAACGGTTCAGGATATCGAAATGCAGTTTTTGCTGAATAATGCAGAATCATGGGGCAAGTAACTTGCCGTAGAGAAATTGTCTATAATATTTGTAGTTTTTGATAAATTTAATCATCTTTGATTTTTTAAATGGAACTATGTGTTTTTCTCACCAGCACTGGATAGATCATGAAAAGAGGATTAAAATGATGTATCATATGCTAGTATTTTGATAGTAATTTGCGTATAAAATTAGACTTTCTGATACGTGATTTTGAATGAAACGGACAATATTTCGTGTAGCAGCCCTTGCAACGGTCGCCTGCAGGGAAAATGGCCTTCGCGGCGTCTAGACTGTTGCGTGGAGAGAGAATGCTGAGAGTGGTGGCAATGAGGGATAAGAGGCGTAACTACAGCAATCCAGGGTCCTGACACAAAAGTCACATTAAAAAACACCAATTTTAAAGATCAGAATGAGAGATTTTTCCATTGAAATATCTGAATTTAACTTTTCTTCTTTAGCAATAAATATTAATTTCAAACTTGACAAGAATGCAACTTCTTCGTCACTTCGTAGGTAAATTTCATCTTTAATTAAGATGACCATTCGTCCACTTCGCAAGCATACCTCTACTGCTCTTCATAAATGAAAAAAACAAATCAAATCCGTCTTCTGCTGTGGATTTCTTCGAAAGAAATCCGTCATCTGCCGTGGATTTTCAAGTTTTGAGGCAGCACGTGTCGTTATGAAGTGAGAAACTCTGCAATCAATTTAGCAGTCGAGATTGCAGATGTACATTTGTGTAAAAGTTTAGTAAATTGACACTGATAGTCTGTTAAGAGAGTTTAAAATTTTTTATTGCTTTGTTCTTTTGGTACGTGTTTAATAAGACGTTTGTGAAGAGTAAATGCAAAGAGAAAACGTCTAAAAACTCTATTATTTGATAAATTAATCAAGATATTACAATAAAAGTCTTAATGCATTCATTCCCTTCCCTTGTTTTAAAATGATAGCTGATTTCTTCCATAACACACTCAGATTAATTTTTGTAAGTTTGAAAAGGCCCTTTATTATTATCGTCCTTTCGCTACAAATTATTTTAATTTTGTTCTTTGCGATGAACGTGGCTTTGGAATTTCATTAGAAGAAAAGTTCAATTCAGATGAACAAATGGGAAAAATCCTCTTTCTGATCGGTAATATTGATGTTTGTTCATATGATCTTCGTGTCAAGACCATGAATTGCTGTAGTTACGCCTCTATCCCCCACGGCCACCCCTCTCACACTCCCTCTCACCACGAAACAGTCTCGACGCCGCGAAGGTCTTTCACCAACCGTTCACCAAAGGCGAACGTTGCAAGATCACGTATCAGAAAGTCTAATTTTATACGCAAATTACTATCAAAATACTAGCATATGATACATCATTTTAATCCTCTTTTCATGATCTATCCAGTGCTGGTGAGAAAATACATAGTTCCATTTAAAAAATCAAAGATGATTAAATTTATCAAAAACTACAAATATTATAGACAATTTCTCTACGGCAAGTTACTTGCCCCATGATTCTGCATTATTCAGCAAAAACTGCATTTCGATATCCTGAACCGTTTAAAAGTTATGAGGGTGGTCCATAGTTGGTGGGACATCCTGTATATGCATACATATCTATGTCCATATCTAAGTACAAATGTGTATATATGTTTGTGTATACACCTAATATAATTATACATGTAATTGTACACGTGTAATATAAGTAATTTTCAAGTTGTGATTTCCAGAACATAACTTCATTTTATAAAGAAATTACTCTTACTTCCCACTGGGTCCATATGGAACCCGAAACTAATAACGTCACAGCTTAATACATTTCAACATCACATAACTGCCAAATTTGTATTATTATCCTTATTACATGTACATTTACAATATATTTTTGTAAGACTGCAATAAACAATATTTTCCCTCGAAACTATTATTTTTTTCATATGGAGCACAGCTGATGCAATGGCGACGGGCACTCAGTTGTTTACGAAGCTGTAGAATGTCACGTGTTCCAACAATGAAGTCCAAGTTGCCATTTACTGACTATATATATATATATATATATATATATATATATATACATATATATATATATATATATATATATATATATATATATATACAACAAAGCCATCGTACCACATTAAAACAGTGGGAGATCGCGGATGCCGAGTAATTATAAAAAAATTGTAATGGGTCCAAATGGCCCCTTTGGGCTGGAAAGGGCTAATAATTTAAAACGGAAATATCTCAAAACCAAAATTAAATTCTGGTGCGATAATAATAATAATAATAAAATAATAATAAATAAAAAGCATAAAGTTCAGTTTGCCTTTAGTGACTTTTTTGTGGAAAATCGGCCTTTTACGCCGTAGCTTTACAGTAATTTCCCTTTACTATCGTACGTAGTAAAAACTTTAAAAAACTGTACAGAAACTGCATGCAAAACATGACTTCTATAGACCTCCTACACATTCATAACGATCATTTTTGCTCGGCATTTACGCAGCCCAACATTTTACCCCGAACAAATCGTAGGGTAATTTTGCCCCAACCTCCCTATTTTAGGTCGCTTTCAATTTTTCAACTGCAACGGCGGGGCAGGGAAATTGGTGCGCGCGCGTCAACACGCTAACCAGCGCCGGCGAGGCCCGCGCGGCCGCCGCGTGCACTCCGCATTGCGCGCGCTGCAATCACGTGATTACCGGGAGCGTAATGGTGGAGTACAACGTCATCAATTTGATCGTCGGTAATTATTTCGAACAAGCGCATGATTTTCTGCGAACTGAAACCGGAGGATGCAGGGGGACCTCGATTAGAAAAATTTACTCGCCATTATTCACAATGCACTCTCGCGGGGTAGCACGTTGCACAAACATCCACCGGCGTGGGATCTGCATGTGCAATCAGTGGACGGGAAATCGGGTTATGAAAAAAACGCGAGATGTTGCTGCAGTTGCGGTTTCAGTGGCATTGCAGACGAAATTGTGCAGTCTACTTACCTTAGGAGATGGAGTACGCTTTTTTATTTTAGAGGAAGAATCCTGAAACAGAAAAACATCATTTCAATTAAACAGTGAACTGTTATCGTTCCTAATTATTGTGATAGTGTCATTATCACTGAACTGAATAGAAAACTAACTAGTAATAACAACAAAAAGAATGTTATTAAAATATTGCATGGAATATAAGTATAAAGTGTTAAATGGCCAAACAAGTATTTGTGCAGAAAGTTATTGAAAATTAAAAATAACGAAGAACAAAGTGAGATATTCATGAAATTTGTTATTCACGAGTGTAATTCTCGCATGCAATTAACTTATTCCTGGACACACAACTTATAACACGACTCTTACTCCACACCAAAGAAAAAGATTACCCTCAGAACTGCGTGATTAATATTTGTTATACACTCATCTCCGACTAATTTATGCTCCATACAAAATATATTTAATGATGCTGACTTCAGTTTCGACTTACAAAAACCTAGCGCATTGTTGGCAGTTTATGCATTTTTACAAATTGGTATTTGGAGCTAGGTCATTTCCATAGTGACGTCATTTCCTTAAAATTTCTGCAATAAATTCCAAATCAATCCAGTACCCGGCAAAATTATTTCGGCATCATGGCGCTTTCACCCATTGTGTTAAAATAAAAGGTGCTTATGGAAAGTGGTCACGAATCAAAATCGACTTCCCGTAAAGCGGTAAGTGGATTCAATGTATAATTTTTGTGAGATGCTGTTTGATTAACTTGAAGCCTATATTCGTACATCATGGGGCCCGTTGGCAACCTGAATTTTCTTTTCCAGTGGTATCCCATCCTCGTAGCCTAATAAGATTGTAAAAAATGCCTCAAAGCGAAATGAAGTAAAACTATTTGAACAATGATTCTGACCTAAAATAACAATTTTTCTACACGTTTCTATTTCGAAATCCTCCGCAGATTTTCTTCAGTTAAAATGTCCAGTTAAAAATAATCAGTGATTTTATGCTTGAAAATTTCTGTTAAAAAAATCGCGGTTTAAAAATAAATTATCTTCCTAAGTCACAAGATCTCTCCCTTAACACACCCATAAACATGCACTTTTTTTGGTTATTTAAGGTCGCATCAACTTCTAGGTCATTAGCGACCACGATTGGATGTAATGTCCATGAGGATGAAACGATATGGTGATGATAAGGGGTGAAAAGACAGACATTCGACCATGCCCGAGGCGGGACTCGAACCCGCGACCCTTCGGTCCGAGATCGCTATGGCACTACAGCCTTAGGAGTCGTCCATAAATTACGTAATGCAAATTTGGAGTATTTTCAATATCCCCTCTTCCCCCTAAATAATTACGGAACGCTCGCGACACTACACCCCTCTTGTAAATGCAAGAAATGAAAATAAATTGTAGCAAAGTAAAAACAATATTCATTTTACTTGTGATGTATATTAAAATTAATGATAATTAAAGTACAAATTAGTTGGGGATGCTGACTGCACCTAACTGTATGATTGGAACAAGTTGTGTGTGAAGGAAGGACGAATACGCGAGAAAATTTCTCAACCCACGCAGGACACAGGCGCGTGCGTAGTTGACCCTCAGGCAAGAGTCTACTGCTCCAATTTAAATGGATTCTAGAATATACTACATATTTTCTTCGTAATCTTACAGATTCAATAAAAAAGGATGAAAAAATATTTCCATTTACATATACAATTTACATATAACTTTAATATTTATTTGTTTTTAAAACTAATTAGTTAATACTTTAATGTTTTAGTGTAAGAATAAAAAACGGAAATATTTCAGCAAATACTGAAAAATGTAAAAAAATAAATATCAATGCAACGTTATATTAAACTACAACCCCCTACCCCTATGTAACGCAGCGTAACGCTGCCTCAGTCCCCCTGCCCTGTTTAGCGTTACGTAATGTACGGACGGCCACTTAGCGATCTCGGCCACCGGGCCGGCAATGCACTTCGCACCACACATTTCGCAGTGAGTTTCGAATCTGCGCCGCCTGGGGCGGTGCTCCGCAGGGGAATCCCCCGCCGACGTGTAGGTAGACATTGGGCCACCCCATCCAGCGGGGTAGCAACACATTCCCTACGCTAACGGGACTAAGGGTCACAGCAGCTGAGGGGTCGTAACACGCTTAAGAGGGGGAGGGACTTTGAGGCAGCGTTGCGCTGCGTTCTAAACGGGCACAGGGTATTGGTTTATTGTTACGTTGCATTGATTTTTTTTACATTTTCCAACACTTGAAATAATTCCCTTTTTTAGACATGCAATAAAACATTAAAATATTAAGCTTTGAATTTAAAGCGAAAATAAATTAAAGTTATTAGATGTAAATTGTCACAAACTGAGATATTATTTCATCAATTTTTTATTGAAACTGTAAGACTGCGAAGAAAGTATTCCAAACTGATGTAGTTTATTCCAAAATCCATTTAAATTGACGCAGTAGACTCTCGCTCATGACGGCGTGTACATGGCTTGTGATCAAAAATTTTATTACCTATGGTTCCTTCCTTCACTCACAACTTACTCGACTTCCTGCATTCACAACGAGGGGGGTGTCGGAAGCATTACGGTATTATTTAGGGGGGGGGGGTCGTCAAGCACGCGTTACGGGTGCGATATAAGGGGAGAAGGGGTATTCAAAATTCTCCAAACTTGCGTTACGTTATTTATGGACGGCCCCTGAGTCAAGTCGCAATGGCTGTTTCGCAGCCACTTGAATCCTGGTTCAAACGTCCCATCAAGCTGGCTGTGACCATTCATATGCCTAGACAAAGAAAGATGGTGGGTGCGTTGTGGTATATGCATGAGCATCCGTGGGGTAACCCATCCTACCTTACTTAAATAGTGGTAGTATCTTAAACTGTCTTCAATAGCGGGAAATCAGTAAACGTCTATTAGTTATAACTGGTTTTTGCCACCAACGGTGCCCAAAACGTGTATTTTGGTCTTGGAAAAAGATGTCTTCTCTTAAATATTCTCGATCGTTGTGCAGTTCCGGTTCCATATGTTTTACATACCATCTAAATATAGCAAGTTGCTGTGAAGGAGGAAGACACCATCAAAATTCTTACAATCTTCAAAATCATAATCCATTTCCATTTCTTTGAAATTACGACTAATTTCAACCCACCATGTGACGGTTCACTTATAGCCATAATTGAAGGCTGGACCGTCTTTATAGCTGTAAGGAGTTTCTTACGCACGCGGATAAGTCGCGACTATGAATTGAAAAACGCTGTAAGGAACTCCTTATTAAGTGTCGCAGCAGGTGAGCCCAGTCGTGTTGGCGCAGAGGTCCGGCGGCGGCGACGCCATGGGCAAGGCGCGCGCCCTGACCACGCAGCGCGTGGTGTGCACGCTGGCGCGCCTGCAGCTGCAGTTCCCGGGCGGCGTGCCGCTGCGCGACCTCATCACGGAGCTCTCCGACCGCTACCACGTCAAGAACACGGGCGACCGCATCAAGAACGACGTGCGCCGCCTGCTCAGCGTGCCCGTGCGACTCGGCTTCGTCAGCAAGGCGAGCCTACTCCCTAAATCACAAACGTTAAAGACGTAGGGCAATCGCTGACAACACATTTCGTTCAATCGAGGGAATTTCAAAAGCACCCTTCTCGTTTAATTCAAGAAGAAGTGCTTCTTCGAGAAGTTCTGTGTACTGGAAACGAATATTGGTAACTTAGAAAGCTTTGTAGTCCTCGGAAAGGACTCGGCTTCGTCAGCACGGCAAGCCAATCATATTGAATATAGCCAGGTTCTAGTCCCTTAGAGGAAAATCAGAAACGTTACAGATTTATGGAAACCAGTGACAACACTTTTCGGTAGTAACACAATCGAGGGAACTTTAAATGTGCCATCTGGTTTAATTCAAGGAGTTCTTCTTCGAGAAATTCTGTGTCCAAGAAACGAATATTGGTAACGTTTAGAAAACTTTATATTTCTCAGAAAGGAAATTGAAATCAAATCGCAAGAACTCCAGGGAAGATCTACTCTGGCTGAAGAATCGAACCTTCGACTCTTAGCATGAAGGCTCTGTGTCATATGCCTTCTCAGAATCACATATAATAAGTATAAGGAACATAGGCTGGCTTCGGCTTGTCGCCATGAGAGAGGGTTTCTTGCCCACGTCATCTTTTGAAATAGCAGATTCCACCTCATTGAAGTACTTAAGAAAATTCCATCTTACGAAAGAAATAATGCGGAAAGGAAAAACGCTCAATAGCGACTGTGCGCACGTATGCCCAGTAGGTTTGCATGTGAGTTGTTGAAATATCCCGTTCGGGGTCTGTTCACTGTATTCAGGAAGAAGATGTGCGAATGCATTCGCCTGGAGACAGGTTTCCGTCTTCTGCTTATTCCCTCGCCGAACCATTCCGTCTTTCTCTCCCTTGGTTCTGCCGCAATGTAAACGTTTGGACTTGATCACCGCAAACTGATACATCGGACATTTTGTCTGTAGGCTTCATCTGGCTGAAACACCTTTCGGCCCACTCACACTGCACCGTGTAAATGTTTAATCTTGACAACAAACAGCCGAAGGAATAAAAACCGCAGCTGAGCGAGAGGTTTGGGCAAGAATTGTTAAAATATTCCGTTCAGGATCTGTTCACCGTATCCAGGAAGATACCTGCCATGAAAGAACTCTGTAATGAACGAACAGGCAAGGGTTTCGAACGCATTCGTCGTGTGACAGGTTTCCGGCATCCGCTTATTCCCTCGCCGAACTATTCCGTCTCTCTCTCGATTTTGCCGTAAGGTAAACTCTCTGGGGTTGAACTCCGCAGAACGACATATTGTACATTTAGACGGGAGGTTCGATGTGGCTGAAACCCTTTTCGGCCCACTCCCACTGCACCGTGTAAATATTTAATTTCGACAACAAACAGCCGAAGGACTAAAAGCAGCCGCAGCTGAGTGAGAGGTTTGCGCAAGAATTGTTGAAATATTCCGTTCGGGATCTGTTCACTATGTTCAGGATGAAGATATCTTTAAATAAGAATTCTGGGATGAACTTGCCATTGTGGATGAGCCTAGAGTAGTTTCTGGTAAAGGAGCGGGTTAAGAAAGCAGTCGCATCGTGACAGGTTCGCGTATTCCTTCGCCGATCCATACTGTCTTGCATGCGCTTGAGGCTTGCTGTGGCTGCAACCCCTTTCGGCCCACTCGCACCGCGCCGCGCCGTGTCAATGTTTAACCTCTCCTCAAACAGCATGAAAGCATTGCAGCTGAGCGCGCGCTGAGGGCTGGCGTTGGCGCAGGCGGGCAGCTGGTACCGCGTGACGCGCGCGCCGCGCCAGCTGGCGCGCCGCAGCTCGCGCATGTGGCGCTGCCTGGGGGCGATGATGCGCCAGTACGAGGCGCAGCTGCAGCACGCGGGGGCGGGGGCGGGGCCCGGGGCGGCGCCCTTCCCGCTGCCGCCCAAGGAGTACGCCGACGGGCCCGACCTGGCCCACGCGCAGCCGCCGCCCGTCTTCAACTGGGCCAGCGGCGAGACCGCCCTGCCCGCCGGAGACATCGCGGTGCGCACCAGCCAGGGGGCAAGGCGGCTCCACACACGCGCCATTCGCCCACTAGCCAGCTACCGCTCGCCCAACCCCGACCACCTCATGTGGTCGGCGAATGTTCGCTCCCTTTCATGTGTCCTAATGACCGACAAGCGGGCGGGCACCGAATGTTCGTCATGCGGCAAATAGCAAGCGACCCATCCACACCACTCGGGATTCGGCGAGCGGTTGCTCGCTCTTCGCCGAATAGCGAATGCGTGGAGCCGCCTTGAGGAAAAGTCCAGTCCAGGAATTGGTGCTCAAAGAGGCCCGATTCAAGAAAAATTCCGGAAGTTTTTTTTCTCAACGGTTCTATGTTTTTGAGGGTGCTAAATTCGAATGTGTGTTGTGAAATTTGATGTTTGCCACCTAAAAAAAGGTCCCCATCACGAAGAAAATTACGAAAAAACCTAAAAAGTTTGCCCTTTTTTAGTTTCTCACATCTATCTTCAAAACAATGCTTTCTATCGAAACAATTGCTATTTAAAGAAATTCAAGTAGATACAATATACTACAAAATGCATGTATTAACTTTAAATTTGAGAGAAAGAGTTTAGGCGCAAAAGCGCTGAAAACAGGTTACTTTTTGGCGCTCTGGCTAAAGCGGAAGAATAGCTCCTTCCAGCCATCCTACCTTGCGGAGGTGCTCTAGTTTCACTTTATCATGCTTGAAAACAACTATTGTAAATAAATCGTTGCATTGTTAAATAATTAACACTCTGATACTTACAGAATCAGTAGGACGTATTTGCCCGCGCGGAGTACGGTGCACGTGCGTTAACAATTTTTGGATGTGAAAGAAAATTACCTTCAATGACTTTTATCAGTTCTTCAATGGTAAATTAGTATTCCTTGTCACTGATTCCAAGAAAACTAAAAATAGTTTGCAGAAAACAAAAATTACATTTTTTTAAAAACAGACAGTATATCGCAATTGAATATAATCGGCGGTGTCCGCTGATTCCTTACCCTCGTTTTATTCTATAGTGATAGAGCATTTCTTTTTTAGCCCGAAGTTTGCATTTTCAAACATCTATAAATTATCTGGTTCAATAGTTTTGTTTAATACCTACAATTTCCTCATTAGGGTTACTTTAATTTTTTCTCATTGATACTTCCTATTCGATCTGATTAATCTCCGATTAATCTGATTAATTCGATCTGATAGTGGCCCCTTGAATTTGAAACCGATATTTAATTTTGGGGGGCACTTTACATGAAGGCCCTGGGACATTTTCAAAATTTCAAAAAAATGCCGCCAACAATTTTGACTAAATTTTGTTGTTGGAGAGGCTCAAGGTCGTTTTAAAGAATGGCGTAGGTCATGTTATTTGAAATCTCTGATTTTTCAAAAATTGAAAAAATTCAAAATTTGTTCGGCACCTTCTTACAACTACAATTATGAAGATACATTTTTTTCCTTAATGAAATATGTTCATAAAAGACACGTCTTCAAATAAGGTCATGTTCAATTTTTCAAAAACGTAAGTATTTTTTTTTCGTAAAATTGTGTCAAACATAGACAATTTTTTATTTTCTTTAAACCATTTTTACTTTCTTGCCTTATTTTCTTTAAAAGCGCACAACGTTTTATGATGAAACTGGAAACTGAGATAACATAAACGATGATTAAGAGAATGCTCCACGTTTTATGTTCGTTAAAATGCCTAATTTTGCAAAAATGCTTAAAAACTAAAAATTTTTCGGCGTCTTTCTACAACTACAATTGTGAAGATACAATAGTTTTTCTTAATGCAATACGCTCAACAAAAACATATTCAAATAAGGTCATGTTTAAATTTTTGAAAATACGAGTAGTTTTTCTATATTTTCCAAACAAACATAATAGCCCGCTCGGAATTGACTGCGCTTCGTATTCGTCGTTTTCTTACAACTACAATTGAGAGTTTTCTCAATGAATGAAAATGTATGAAATTTTGTTTTCTAAATGAAATGTATTTATCAAAACTACATTTCAAATAAGGTCATGCTTCATTTTTGTTGAAAATAGGAGTATTTTTTCTATAATTTCGTAACAAACATAATAGCCCGCTGCGGGCGCAAGTTGTAGAGATTTTTGTAATTTTCTCTGTGAAGCCGATCTTTTTGCGGTGACAAACATCAAATTCGAATTCAGCACCCTCAGAAACATCGAATCGTTGAGAAATAAACTTCTGGAATTTTTTCCTGGGTCAGATACAATTTGACTGGACTAGAATACATGTTTGTGAACAAAATGTTTTTCAGGGGGTTTAAAAACGCAACATATTTCATTTACCGTTTCCGTCTAAGAAGCGTAGATTCTTTGAGAAGTGATTGCTGACATTTATCGATTTTGTCGCAGCTGTATACCACAGCACCTTTACATTTCCAAGACTCCACGCGCTAGTGTAGACACGGGTGGCCCTTAGTGTAATTTGTGAACAGCGAGTGTACTGCAGTTCGGTCGGCCCACTCACGGTCCAAGATTATGACGGCCTAAAATCGGGTGCAATTCAGAGAGCTTCTATGAACTATAAGTACAACCTTCTGGACCGTATTCAAACCCCTCTATTTTATCAAAACAGAGCTTCGTGAACGATTGTGTAACAACTGACCATTTCGAGCAGGCCGTGATAGCGCAATATTATGCAAAGCCTTTCGGACGCGATCTCTCTTAACATCTTAGTACAGTTGACTTCGGTTGTACTGAACTTCCGGGGACAATTATTTATGGTTCACCAGAAACAGGTTTCGATGATGTCAGTATTAGATAGAATTTCTTTACAATGATAATTTTTTTAAATATTAATTCCAATTCAAAAACTCAATTATAGTCAATTCTTTGCTTCGTTTATTTCCGTTATTAATTTCTCTAGATCCTTCTCCAGAGTTCATACTCTCTCCAAACCCGATTCTGCAATGTCGACCGATTCTAACAATAAGTATCGTATTGCCGTCTTTGACGCCCTTCAATGCCTCTTGCACTGTTGGAGGACCGTCCCGTTCTCCAAAGGCCCTTTTACTCGCCTAATAACACACGAGATCCTTTCGGTAGTGGCATGGAGCAAGCTGCTAATGAAACTGATCGCTGAATGGAATATTCTGAATCACTTACTTCGCTCCACCTAAGGGGAAATTTCTTGGATTACGACCTTCGGCTGACAATATTTTCCGAAGCTGCCTAGTGTTAGAGTTAGTGAAACGGGATCAGTGACTTAGGTTTACTATAAACGTGAGTTCACTATAACCAGTCAGCTGTATATGGAAAAGTGCAGGCTGCCAACAAATGTTCAGGTCGAACTTCTCTTGAGGCGACATTAAAAATGACAGACAAAAACAATGGTGACACCATTAACTCAGTAACCCCTGGTCCAAATTTTCTGTGTACCTCTTTTAGAGTTCTGCGAGTAATATAGTTATTCAAATTATTGTTCTGCACTTTCTCACGGCAAGAAGTCCTCCATGATTCCTTCACGACTCGCATGAAGAGGGATAGCAGCCAAACTCTATATATGATTTGCCTTTGCATATACTTTTTATTACATAGGAGCGAATATTTGTAAATAATTATTGCAAAAAACGCTCCTTTCTTTCTGTAATCAGTATTCAACTTGGGTATTGACATCAGAATACCAAAAAATGTGCAAAGAATAAATTTCTCCCCATAGCATGTCACAGTTTTCGCCGTTAAATAAATCAAAACTAGCGTACCCGTGCGAGAACTCGGGTATGCAATTCCCCATCCTCTTTCTTATTTTTCCATTTCCATATTAAGCCGGTAATTTACATTTTTCTTCAAGACCTTTCTTATGCTCCGTCACTTGTTCTATAAGACACTTGTAATTGATAACAATATAATACACCCTTGTCAAAACAAATAATTCTTATTTAACTTTATCATCGAGCAAAGAGGTATACCCGTGTAATTCAATCGCATAGAATATCAAGTAATTAGTAATTTCGCAAACAGTTGCAGCACCTACAGGCTCTGTACAGACGGGGTAGAATCGAGAAGCGTCGAACCAGCAAAAATGTAATAGAATAATCAAGAAGCTCTCATCCTGTAGATTACGATGTGATGAACGTGTCTTTGAAGTCATTGGCCTAACAGTTTTAGTATTTAATGCCCTAGAACGCCTTGTTTAGGAGTTATTTAACGATATAGATTCAAATATCCTGACGTGGGTTGCAGGTAACATTTTAAACCAATATTTAGACACATTTTTTTAAAACAAATCCTTGGTATTTTAAAGTCAAAGTGCAATTCATGACTATCTTTGTTTAGAGATCACTCTTATAAAGATTTCGTGTGAGAGCGTGTGAGAGCCGCAAAGGGAAGGTATGCGTATGCGTCCACGCCCAGCGGAGTAGCCTTGCAAAAGGCGGTTGCGCGTGGCAGACGCCGCCGCCGTCGGCCGTGGCGTCGTCGGCGTCTGCGTCGGCGTCGGCGTCCGCGTCGCGGCGCCGCGGGCTGCTGCAGGGCCGCGGCGGGCGCGGCATGCCCTACGAGCTGGCCTACGCCGCCGCCGCCGCCGCCGTCTCGCGCCAGGGCGCGCGCAAGCAGGTAACATCAATCGTTTGTCACTCGTGGGGCCGCAGAATCAGCTGCTACAAAACTACGAATCTTCATCTACAAACCTATCCACGAAACCTTATAATAAAATGTTACACTTTTTTAAATGATAATTGTATAAAGTGTAGAGAATTTATAATTATAAAACAGAGAAATGCTGAACGAATGACAATTGTAAATTAATGTATGTAAATTTATATATGTTCATAGTGTCTGAAGAAAGAGCAAGCACAACTCTGAAACGTCGCAAAAGTAGTTCAATAAAATAATGTTAAAATACCTTTAGATTTACTGTTTCTTTTAATAATGTAATAATTTTAAAAATTCCCATTAGGTGATTGTCAAACAAATGAGGACCTAAGAATTACAATGAAACTAAATAATCAGTAGGCGATCTAGACCAAAGTTAGTAACATCTCTCCTGCAACGCACCCGCCATGCTTTGTCCCCGGATAGCGTAAAGGACGCTTGAAAGAATGACGCAGGTCTCATTCCGTTGACGACCCTGACTTTTGACAAATCAGCGAAGTTCAACAGTTTTTCGCAACTTCCTACAACATTGAAGATAGAGATTTTCTTCAATGAAACTTGTTGTCAAGAGACATCTTGTGATAAGGTCATGTACAATTTTTCGAAAATATTCGTAGTTTTCGCGTAATGTTGAGTAGAACATAGGACTTTTTACGCAATAATGTTCTCAAAGACGGTTGCAATATTTTTTTTTCTTGAAATATTACTTAAAATTGAAGATGATGTTCTTGCGTGCAATGTTGTGGAGCCAATGGGGCTGAAGCAGGTGCTTGTGTGTTCAGAGTGCGAAAGCGGAGCGCTGTGACTCCGCGGGGGTGGCCGGCAGCAGAGAGAACGTGCCAGATCGCACGTGGACCGCCATCATCCACACACACAGGTGGAGATTTGATATTTGATTGTGCATTTTCTGTTCAGGTTTCTTGACGACCCATCATGCTGGTTCTCTCTGCAATTGTGAATAACTACATTTGACCGTGCCATCTAGAGCAGGGCTGTGAAATTCAAAAGAGTGCTCGGAGCAAGCTTGCGCTAGCTAGTACACGCCGCGTACCCCGACACCGCTGAGTGTGGTGACTCTCCTGGCTTGTCTAAATAGACTTCAGAAAAATATCTCATTACTGGAGCGTTCCTTCAGAGATTACTGATTAACGGTCAGACATTACTAATCAGAGCTGTTGTAGAAGACGTAGGGGAAGTTTCTGAGGGTCATACCAATTAACGCCTACAGTCTTTTCGGACACTTGGACTCTATCTCTTGAGAGACTGGCATCCCAAAGGAATCGACGAAGACCCTCTCGGGGTTGATGAACTTTTAAAGGGCGTTAATGATGAAAGTGTGATCGATGGGTGGTCAATGATGAAGAAAGTGGTATCGATGTCGATGTTTCCAAAACACCGATGTTTAAACATCCATATGTTTTTTAACATCGACATAACATTATTTTCCAATATTTCGTTTCCAAATGAAAAATTACCTCTGCATTGCATTTCCTCTTACTTCGTATTCAATTCGCATCGAGAAGTGGACAACAAATGCGCTGCGCGCATAGGGTCTGCCCCTTTTTCTCGTACCCTTATTCGGCGAATTGACAAGCACGAACACTGCCAATTTAAATCTTGTTGTTCATGAATTTAATGTTTGAGTTTACTAAGCCAGCTTAAAAACATGGATGTTGAAAAACATCGACGGTTTGTAGTCGATGTATTTTTAACATCGATGTTTTTAATTCCGAAGATCGATGTTTGCTATCGATGTCGCATCGCCAATCAAGGGTTCACTTGATGGACCTGATCGTTATGACTTTCCTCTTGATTCCAAGCTACTATTAAGGAAGCTATCATTAAAATATACTTTGATGAGTAAACGTGTAAAATAATAAAAAATAGAAAAGCGCCCCTGATGAGTGGTTGCGGCGCGGCGCGTGCGCAGTGGGCAGAAGGTGGTGCAGCTGGTGCCGCCCGACAGCGCGCGGCGGCGCAGCGCCTCCCGCAAGGGCTCGCGCGCCCGCCTGCCGCCGCCCGGCGCCCCCGCGCACAGGTGCCACGCCCACCCCGCCCCGCCTCCAACACCAACCACAGCACCCACGACTCACGGGGGGATCTCGTCTGCGTGCGTGCGGAGAGTTGTACAACTCACGCCGTTAGCTTCAAGGTGGAGGCAGTGAGGAGGCGACGCTAAGCTCCTGGTTGTTCGGTTCAACCCGGCAACCCACCACTTGGGGGCCCGGCGCGTCGTCCTTAAGGCAGAATCGGGTGAAGGAGACCCCTCGGGATGCTCTGCAATCCACATATACAAGTCCGACGGAAAACTCATACCAACCGTCAAGTTGCCTTGGTTCCAGTGATACCCAGGTCGCTAGCCTAAAGGTGTAGGCAATGGGGAGACGGTATGGGGACTCCGAGCCGTTTGAACCTTAGTTCGCGTGGTCCCCAGTTGGGCTCTCGGCTTCGTCGTGGCAGTGCCCGAAACTCTGGGCATAGAGGAGGCACTCGCTGTCCCGGAGCATGTGGGTGGCGCGTTGTCATACGACAATATTGGCTCAGGTACAAGCTCAGATAGGTAGGAGCTGGCAGGGCGGCCATAACCCAGGCATAGTGTGGGAAAGTTGCCGAGAGGGCAAACTGGGTTCCGGCAGGATCCGGATCTCAGCCCTAAGGCGTCCTTGTACCCCCGAACGGGGAGCGGATGAGATGCAAACCCTGGGCGGAAATCCCCCTGATAAAAGATAAGTGCGAGGTAGGCGCACGGCATTCACTCTAACCCTTTAACTGCTCTGGGCCGGCCGACTGTGACTCACGCGTCTTGCGTCATGATTGTCGTTGCGGGCCCCGTTTTGAGCTGTATGCGGAACTAAACATGGATACCGCGCAAGAAATCCCAGTAATCAGTTCGGCCTATCGATTGCCGAAAGCTGACTGCGCGAGCGAACTCGTCCAGAGGCTCCCGGGACATTGCGATTCCGCGTAAGATCTCGTCCAGAGGCTCCCAGCCGGAGTGAGCGTAAGAAGACGTCCAGAGGGTACCGCGCAAGGACATATTTTGCGTATAAACACGTCCAGAGCAGTCAAAGGGTTAAAGAGTCCGTTTCAAAGGAGAACACTGAAGTGCCATGAACAGGGAGCTGTGGCAGGTAATCAGACTAGAGATGTGAAGTAGGAAGAAAGACGCAGGCGAACGAACATAGAAGATTCTTGAAGCTTATTGGAACTCAAATTGTAGGGAGACTAGGAGCGCGCGCGGCTCGACAGCCTGGCTGCTTGCACCTGCTGACAATTTGTCGCCGGTTCCATTCTGGGCACGGAGGAGCGTGGAGCGGGAACATCAGATTCACGAGCCAATCGGCGGTGCCAAATAGTACGGCGAACCGACCCGCTGATGTTTGGCCTTATTTCCAGCACGTAAAACGTGTTTCGCTTAGGATTTTACATCCATTGAAGAAATAAAATTCGCAAATTATAATACACAATGTTAAGTAACAATGAAAAAGGTATATCGCCAATGGGGGGATCATGGTAGTTAATGGGTTAATGTGCGTTCATGGTAATTACTAGGGCCCGAATGTTGATGACCTAAAAAATATGAAAATATGACCATTAATATGACTTAATGTTTTTGATTGCATTTTTGGAATCTTCAAAATCTTTTCCCTGTTTAAATAACCATTATATTGAAAATATTCTTTTAAAATCTAACACATGTAGAATTCACACCATCTCCTTTTGCGTCCCGTAAAGGCAATTTTACTTGCAAAAGTTATTAAATAAAGTTATAGAAACGGTTGACCTACGCACAAAAAATGACAAAACTAAATTAAAACTTTCTTCGCATCTGGTGCTTTCTATGCTTTTTTCTCCGTCCATATGGCCTGCCCTCCTATTTGACATACATACATACATACGGCAGACAATTATATACAAAAAATTGCAAGAAATTAGATAACAAATAGGAATATGAGAAATGTCTCTGAGACGAGTGCCCCTAGCAAAGCATTGATTTAAATGGAGGTCTTCCCACTGGGACACTCGTCGCGGTGGGGTTTCTCGGAAGTGAGAGAAAAGATTCTGCTGCGGTCCCTTTGTTGGTCGTGGGCGACGGGTGGGCGAACCCTCCCCCTCCACTCGCATGCGGCGGTGGCCACGTGGGAAGTGCCCTGCGCTTATCGGGAGCGCGTCACAGTGTCTACGGCTGAAGGGTCCCTTAGCCCAGTCGCAAAATGAGACGCAGGTTCGTGACGTGACGCAGGGTGACTCATGATGAGTTTCTGATAATCACTGCTTAATGGACCCATAGTCGTGCGAGGGCCCCTTAAGCAGCTGTTATCTGACTCACCATGAGCCACCCTGCGGCACGTGACGGGCCTGCGTCTCGTTGTGCGATTGGCCTTATAGTGCGATTTTTCTAACTCTACTCCTCAAGCCCCTTCGCCCACGATTGAATACCACACGGCATTTCGCGTCTTTCTCGGTCCTACCGCTAGGAGTGGCACGATCGCAAGCAGTGCTTGATACGGTCGCGATCATGCGATATGTGGAGCCACGACTGAGAACGTCGCGAAACACCATGACATATTCGATGGTGAAGACGCGCGTTGAGGGGCAGAGTTGGCAGTAGAAAGGTTGCTTTGGAGTGAAGTGCGCGTGTGCGCGGGTGGCGCAGCAGCCGGCGCAAGTCGCCGCTGTCGGCCCGCTCGGCGCGCTCGGGGCGCTCCGGCCGGTCGGCGCGCTCGGCCAGCCAGGCGGGCGGCGCGGCGGAGGGCGAGGGCGCGTGGGCGGGCCCGCTGGGCGGCGCGCGCCGCTTCCCCGTGCCGCGCGCCAGCCTCAGCAGCTTCGGGCGGCGCAGCCTGAGCCTGAGCTCGTCCAGCGACCGGCCGCGCGTGTACAAGCCCACGCGCCAGGACGTCATCAACTCGCAGCGCAGGCGCATCCGCGCGCGCCTCGAGGAGGAGCGCCGCGAGCACGCCCGGCAGGTGCGCACCCACGCCTTCATTCATTTTTTCCTTCTACCAAGAGGAAACCGAAAAAATGTACTTTGGGTGGCGATAGCTAGCAATAGTATGTGTCAAGTCCGAATAGCTAGCCGACACCACAGGAAATGGAATACTAGCACGGGAAAATCTGTGCCATTCTGTAGCACCACTAGTTTCTATTTCATGCCATTTACAGTGTTTCGTCTTCTGGCCGTCTTTAATGTGTGCCAGCGCGCCATTTCTGACTCTTCTACGTGAGCTTAGCAACCTTGCGCTACCCGACCACACAATTTTCTTACAGCATTATAAACTTCAATTCGCTGATGGTCTATACCTTATCGACACAGACTTTTTGACGCACTCCGCCCGTCAGCAACACGCCATGTGCCTCAGCAAAAGACCCAAATCATGTTCTTTCGGATAAGTGTGTATTATCCAACTCGTGCACGATATTTCAGACTTAATATAAACAAACTCACTTCATAAGATAAGAGGACTACCAGCAAATGTACCACCGCCAGAACGCATTTTATTTTGCCCGTAGATATGGTGTGAAAGTTCTGAAACAAGGGAATGAGCGATTTTTTTGTGACTCTTATCTCTCAGGTTTCCGAAATGATCAAACGACATCAGCCTGACAGACTGGTTACCCTTGGCCGCGGTGAAGCAGGACCCTAGCAATGATTTCATCAAGAGGGATGCAGGGAGGAAATTCGAAATAAAATACAAACTACTATTGAGTCGTAAATATTAGAGACTACCTATCCCATGCACGTTATATATGAAACATCAGATAATAGGACATGCCTTGTGAAATAATATGTTTGTATGGTAAAAAATTGTTTGGACAATTCCTATCAGGATAGATACTGCTTGAGCGCTCTGATTATATTTTTAAGATCTATAGAAAATATAATTTTTTTAAAAATTCGCGACGGTTGCACTCGTAGTTGCCTATGGCGGACGCCGAAACTAAGGACGAAACGAACTCATGGAACAGCAGTTTTGACTATCGTATAGTTCTCGCTAAAGATCTAGATAGCTTTTCGTCTCCGAAACGAAAGTTTAGCCACAAATAGAGATGGTATATTGTTACGATCCTATGAGATTGTGTGAAGTTGCTCTCTCGGGGAAATAGAAAAGCGACGCCATGTAAGGTGTGGGGACAAACACAAAAGTGAGGCGCGTTGTGTGGTCGTGTAAGGCCTTGCGGCCGTGGGTTAAGGGGATACGTGTGGTTCGCACGTAGTCCGGTCGCCACGCCTTATTCTTGTCTTCAACCTGAGAAGTGAGCTTGCTCATCGTCACGCAGCATACTTGGGCATTGCAAGGAAAGCGCACAGTTGATTTTTGCCCCGTCCGGGAATGGAATACGGGGTTGCGGCGTGGAAACGAGCACGCTCACCAACGGGCCACCGAAGGCCTCTGCAAGGAGTGTGGGGACAAACACAACGAACAAACATTACACATTCTATAACAAACTAATTACTTTCAAATGCACTCCAAACCCACAAAAAAGTTTTTTATTATTTTATGTATATAATAGAAATATTAAAATTATTCATATTCTTATTTTTAATTTACAATTTTAATTTCATTTTTTAATTTAATTTATTTCAATTTAATTCTTAATTTTTAATTTAGAAAAAATAATTTTAAAAAAATAAAAAAAATAATTTTTAATTTAAAATTTATAATTTATTTTTTTAATTTAATTAATGTTTAATTTAGTTTTTTATTTTTAATTTATATAATATTGAATGCTAGAGCATAAGACAAGGTTCGTATAAGTGGCGCGCGGCAGGAGGCGCAGCGGCGGCGCGAGCTGGAGCGGCGGCACGCGGAGCGCTGGCGCTTCCGCCACGCGTACTGGCGCGGCGCGTGCACGGCGGCGAGCGTGGCGGTGGCGGCGCCGCCGGGCGCCAACATGCCCATCCCGGGCGTGTCGCCCCCCGCCGCCGTCGCCGCCGCGCAGCGCGCCACGCTGCAGCTGCCCACGCGCTCGGCGCTGCTGCTCGACGCCCACGCCCACGCCCACTCCCCCGCCCCCGCGCCCCTCGACGCCTCCCCCTCCAGGTGCCTTTTGCTTTCTTGCCTTACGAATACTTCGAAAGAAGATGAAGTTATGGAATCGTGCGCCGGAAAACGGAGAATTTTTGCTAGAAAAACTCTTAGAGCACGGGTCTGCTATGGAAAAAGTGGAAAAAACCTGTTGCTAAATATAGAGAAAAAATCCTCTATCTCGTGGTGTAGTCAAAGTCCATGTTTTCTTGCTTCTTGATACTGTAAAATTGACTGACGGCAAAACGTCTGTCTGTCTGTGGTCAACGCTAGCGCCTATACTGTTCAGCACATTTTCTTCAAAATTGATATACCCCAATCGTTTTTACTGATGTCAAGGCTCCTGTTTTTATTTATTTTCACCTTTGGTCACTTGGTTCTGAAGAATGTCAAATTTATGGATCTCAAAATTAATACAAGTCTTTATTACAGTGGTACTGATTTCATTAAAAATAAAATATCAAATACGAAATATCCATGTTAAAAACATTGGCTTCAACAAACAGATGCTGAATACATGGATGATTTTATAATAGTACATTACGAAACGACTATGTAATGACGGGTATTAATACACGAGAGTGATACTACTATACGAGCAAAGAACGAGAGAGTATTGTAAACTTGACACTAGTGTATTAATACCCATTACATCGAGTTTCATATGGTGCTTTTTCCACGACTTAATGGTAACTTATATAAGTTAAACTTTTACACTGAATCGTTTCGTGGCACTTGACATGAAGGATTGAGCCAAGGCGGGCTAGTGGACAGCTCCCTAACCCTACTTTCGCATGCTGGCGCAGGTGGCTGTGGCTACCAGTCCACCTGCAACGCAGTACTGCGCTAGTCAAATATGATCAAAGTGAAATTACGATCCAATATGTTTTAAATGATATTCCACAAAAATACTAGTAATAATAGAAATGAAACTAAAAACCATAATATATTAATGTAATTTTAATGCACACAATCGAGTGAAACATGTACCAGAACGATTCTCAATGATACTTGGTTGTAAACGTATGTGTGATTGGTATCAAAATGAGTATTAACCAACGAGAGCAGTGGGGGGGGGGCGAGGGCGTGACGGGGTCGGGTGGCTGTGGCAGGCGGACGTCGCCCGCGCGGGAGCGCTCGGCGGCGCGGCGGCGCTCGGACGGCGGGGGCGGGGGCCGGGGGCGGGGCCGCCTCCAGCGCCGACGTCAAGAGCTCCGGCGTCCGCCCCAGGCGAGTACACGCACACGCATTACACGGCCAGTCTCTCTGTACTTGGCTCGACAGCCCGCGGTCGAGCCAAGCCCTACCAGCAGCGTCCCGGTCATGGGTTAAGGGAATACGTGGGATTAGCACAAAGACACCGCCCCCGCCATATTCCGGTCTTCCCAATCTGACTCCTCATCGTCACACACCAACATGTACTGGGACGTTGCAAGGAAAACGCACGCTATGATCTTGCCCGACCGGGAATCGAACCCGGGGTTGCGTCATGGAAAGCGGGCGCGCTGACCAATGGGTCAGGACCCGCCAGGGCATTACACAATAACAGAAATCTGGTTGGAGAATTTTCACCTGTCCCGCACGTATACAAATATGTTATTTACGCACGTCACCCAAATTACACCCTCATTGGAGACCGGATGTACCAGTTCGATTTGCTTGGTCCAGCGCGAACCGGGGAAGCTGCGCATTCTCCCGCAATCTGCTCAAAAGGTTCCCTATCGACCATCGCACACAGAGTTTGGATTACAAATGCACGTAACAGATCTTCGTACTGACTACTAATGCCTTTAATAGTTCACTGAATCATTAGCAGAGAATCATTAGCACTGAATCATTAGCATTACTTTGAGTCAAGTAGTCTAGATCAAATGTCCAACTAAGGAATCAAAACATTGTAGGTACAACAAAAGTGAGCAGTATTAAAAGTTAGTATGTTATTGCGTATGGAGAAAATCGCTCGACTAAATTGGTGTGTGCAATCAAGAGAAACAAAGGTGTATATAGTAATGATAAAAATGTAAGCATCTACTGCTGGAACACTATCGACTATAACCTCAAGCATACGTTGGGGTCAGATCAGATGGCACTGTGAGGGCCCACGAAGGAAATCCACTCGACCACATGGTTAATCGGAAGTTGGCAAAAGGAACGAACAATATTACAGCGTGTGCTGCAAGTCGATAGGGAAGTTAGCACTAAATGAAGAACCCCAATAGTAGCGAACGTAAGAGAAGTTGGGAAAAAACTTGCGACTCATGTTACTGGAGAATATCGACATGCCGAAGTCACGAAAAGGCATGAGTCGCCGACGTGTGCAGTATACTGCGAGCAAATCTTCTGCCGACTTGACAGCCGGGAGTGGGGGAGAGCGATGTTGCCACTTACTCGGGCGGCAGACACGTGTTCGTTCTTGCGTCAGATCAGCTGTTGATGCATACACGTCCAATTTATTGTATTTTTGGTAGAATTGTAATAATGACACTAGTTTATTTGATGAAATTCTGTTACACAATTTTATTGCAGTCCCTTACACTATAATCCTGCCAAAGCCAGCAATAACGAAATATTTTTGCACAAGCAGATTAAAGTAAGTACAGCGATACGCGTTTTAAGAAGGAAGATGCATAGTATTCATTGTGAAAGATTTATAAGAGAGAAGTATCTAAAAGCAAGACATCTGGGTTTGAATACCTACCTTTACAGAACGTTCACACACACACACACACACACACACACACAAAATTGCAGGACTTTTCGAAGTTACTGACTTTGCCTGTTATTTACAAGGTTTTCAAAGAGGCGTCCTATTGAATGCATTGGCATAAAGATGAAAATTAGAAATGTCCCGTAAGGTGGATGTACATATACATCGTGTCATAAGTATATCAGCCTTTAACACTAGATGTCACAACCGCTCACACGATGTATAACCTAACAAGTAATGGCGCTCCTCTTGGCGCTCGGCGCTCTTCAATTTTCAGTTGCTTCGCGCTACTACATTTCATTTGTTTCTTAATAAACTTCGGCAACTCTGTTGTGACATCATCACAATTTGAAGCCTCTGATTGGATAACGGAACCCCCTCTCCCCTCTCAGCCTGGAGCTGTCAAGTTGGCAGAAGATTTGCTCGTAGTATAGATCAATGGAGCAGTTGGTAGAGTATGCTTCATGTCGGGAACAGTTACTTGTGATATATTAATTGGTCGGTATCAGAAAAAACACGCGGTTTGAAATGTGCAGTAGGTAAATGTATATGATGGTAACGTACACTTCCAGAGTTAATTTGTTAGAAAAACTTAACCCACAA
Organism: Acheta domesticus; assembly: GCA_031308135.1. Classification (NCBI taxonomy): domain Eukaryota; kingdom Metazoa; phylum Arthropoda; class Insecta; order Orthoptera; family Gryllidae; genus Acheta; species Acheta domesticus. Next base: position 208,549,399 of record JAHLJT010009419.1, read on the forward strand.
GAATTGGGGAAAGGCATGAACCATCTGCATGTGCAGGTCATTGTACGAGTTCCTTGCGTATGCTTCCAATCACACTCAATGTGTTGAAAGACATCGAATCCAGAATAAAAGGTATGACATGGCGACGTGTGCAGTAGATAAGTGGAGAGGTTGCTGGGAATACTTCGCGAATAAGATCCAAATGTTTAAAATTTGCTGGTTGGAATAGACTAAAGAGACGAGCCGCCGGCGTGCTTAGAAAGGCAATGAAGACTGATCACCAGTGTGAAACACATTGACCTGCTGGATCCGCGGACAGGCACGAACCGTCAGCTTGTTGAGTAGAACAAGATAGAAAATGGTAGCGAATGCTTTTAATTAGGGTCAAATTGTTGAATCCCAGTAACCGGCCAAAATCGGGTAAAAAATGAGCCAAGCGCGCCAGCAGTAGGTCAAAAGTACAGTTGGTAACGAATGCTCCCAGTTAAGGCGGTTCGTCGGAACAATTGGCCGCGAGAATTGGGGAAAAGGTCCCAGGCGTAGGGTTGGCAAGAAGATGAATTCGGGAGCTGTCAGCGAATCCTTCTGTGTTAGATCGCGAGGGTAAAGGCGAATCCATCAAATCGCTATCCCTAAGAGGGTGTTATTTTACTACCCTTCACTCCCGTCTACTACCAGCTGTGAGCTACAGCAATAAGGCCAGACTGAGGTAAGCCACGTTAGGATATTCCTCAGAGGTAGAGGACTGAATTCACCAACGCAGTAATAAACATCATCACTTCTTCCATCCATCGAATCGGCAATCAGCCTATGACGCTATTGCCTTCAACACTTTGATGTGGACTCATTCTAGCCTGAGGCATTCAGCAATAACTGTGGACTTTGTCCATCTGTGGAGTTGCGATGCCACTGCACCGAAGAGCACCTCTTAACAGCATCTAGCCGAGAAGCTGCTCTTGTCAGCAGCAACGAATGCTTGCAAGCAGTGTTGCCAGACGTGCCAGGATCCTGCTACTTTTAACAGGATTTTAATGAAGATACCATGTACCAGGATTAAGTCATCCCAATACATTTAAATACCAGGATTTTAAGTTTACGGTAATTGACAATATATGATTTAAGATTCGTTTAATATTTTTTATTCTATAATTTACAACAATACTACAAATAACTTTGATATTCGTGAAAACATTGGCGTAAAAACATTCCACTTTTGTGTCATGCATTTCTATTATTCTCAAATTATCAAAGGCAGTATGAATGATGTTATATTATTCTCCTTCCATAGGTCTATTCATGTAGAATTTTTCCTTGTTATGTCCTCTGGAATTTTTTGCACCGTGATTTTTGAAGGTTGGTACAGGGATATACATTTAACCATCTGGCTTAACCGCTTGCGTGAAGTGTGAGCGGTGGCAAGGCGAGGTGCAAGGAGCCGCGTGCGCGCGCGTGCAGTAGGTCGGCGGCGGCGGCGGGGGCGGGCAGCGGGCGCGGGCCGCGTTCGCGCGCCGGGGCGGCGGCGGGCGCGGGCGGCGGGGGCGGGGGCGGGGCCGGGGCCGGGCGGGCGCGCGACGCCGCCGACCTGGAGCGCCTCCTGCCGCCCAGCGTGCTGGGGCTGATGCGCGACCTGTCGCCCGCGCGCTGCGCGTCGCCGCGCGTGCCCCTGGCGGCGGGCCCCGTGGCGGCGCCCCCGCGCAACCGCACGCCGCAGCACTCGGCCCAGCAGCAGGTGCGCCCCACGCCCCCTCCACACCACACAAGGGTGCCTTCACACGGAGCCAATACGTCCCTACGCCCAAGCACAGCACAGCACACAACAGGTGCATGCAGGGTTGCCAGATTGGGGAATTTCATCCCCCAAATGGTAATTTTTTTCGTTGTCGGGAAAGATAGGGAACCTAAAGAGACGGGAATACGTTTGGGGATTTTTGGGGGAAATTATTTTCTTCCGGAGTCGAGATAGAAATATTATTCTCTCAATTATTTTGAATAAAAAAAACATTGATATTATTCATTCTATTTTTTATACATCAAAAAGAGAAAAATAAACGACAGACATACAGAAACAAAAATCATGAGAAAAACGAATATAGGGCTTCGAGCACCTCAAAGAACGAAGATTGGTTGATTTGAAATATTTGAATTTAATGGGCTGGCCAATGAAATCGTCAGGGATAGCTCATGTCATTGGGCCATAATTTGCAGAATAGTTTTCGTTTCAAAGATGGGGAATTTTGTTTCATTGGAGAGGTTGTTTGGGGAAATTCCGTGTTAGTGTTAGCTCGCAACACATCGGGCAACCCTGCTTACATACCCCCTGCACCCATACACAGCACACAGCAGATGCGGATCTAGGGTGGCTTCACACGGAGCCACTCAGTGGCGCCACCGAGAAGCTGCTCAGCCCTTCACTCACAGCCTATACGCCCCTGAGCCCATACACAGCACACAGCAGATGCGGGTCTAGGGTGGCTTCACACGGAGCCACTCAGTGGCGCCACCGAGAAGCTGCTCAGCCCTTCACTCACAGCCTATACGCCCCTGAGCCCATACACAGCACACAGCAGATGCGGGTCTAGGGTGGCTTCACACGGAGCCACTCAGTGGCGCCACCGAGAAGCTGCTCAGCCCTTCACTCACAGCCTATACGCCCCTGAGCCCATACACAGCACACAGCAGATGCGGGTCTAGGGTGGCTTCACACGGAGCCACTCAGTGGCGCCACCGAGAAGCTGCTCAGCCCTTCACTCACAGCCTATACGCCCCTGAGCCCATACACAGCACACAGCAGATGCGGGTCTAGGGTGGCTTCACACGGAGCCACTCAGTGGCGCCACCGAGAAGCTGCTCAGCCCTTCACTCACAGCCTATACGCCCCTGAGCCCATACACAGCACACAGCAGATGCGGGGTCTAGGGTGGCTTCACACGGAGCCACTCGGTGGCGCCACCGAGAAGCTGCTCAGCCCTTCACTCACAGCCTATACGCCCCTGAGCCCATACACAGCACACAGCAGATGCGGGTCTAGGGTGGCTTCACACGGAGCCACTCAGTGGCGCCACCGAGAAGCTGCTCAGCCCTTCACTCACAGCCTATACACCCCTGAGCCCATACACAGCACACAGCAGATGCGGGTCTAGGGTGGCTTCACACGGAGCCACTCGGTGGCGCCACCGAGAAGCTGCTCAGCCCTTCACTCACAGCCCATGCTGACCATTGGAGGGGGAGGTTTCGTGAGTCACATGTCTGTGGGCTCTGGCGGCCGAAAGGAAGCAGCAAGCAAAACACAGATCAGTGGCGCATCCAATGGGAATGCTGCCATTTAGCGCGCGCTCCGGAAGCGCCGTTGAGTGGCGCCATGTAAGGGGGGCCCTCAACCACCTCCGTCATTTGTAATATCGGTCATGAGCCATTCAATACTTTTTCTGTCATATTCGAATGTCGAAATAGTGCTACATTAGCAGATACTCTCTAATAATTCTCAGATTTTCTTTCAACTTTGCAATTTTCGAAAATTCAGGAACTGCAACAATGAGAGCTGCGTCATTCTTTTAAGCGGCCGTGAAGGAAAATTAAAATATTGTAGTTTTTGAATATAGTTGATTAATAAATTCCACTAACTTCAAGCAGAAATTAGTATAATACGTCGTTTTTTTAAAGAATCATGCGCGAAGTTTTTAACCCTCGGGTCGACCACAGGGGCAAATAATGTTTCGCAACATTCTGAAAATTATTCACATGAACTTCACCTTTTAATATGATATTTATGTCCAGTTTTACATATATTGTAATCTTTTTAGTTTTCTACGTTTGTTTCTTCGTTGGAAATAATTTGATTTTTACGTGGCCTGTGTCAAAAATGGCACATTTGACATCTAAATTACAAGAAAAAATCTAAAACGTGTCCATCTCGCTTTTGTAATATTACGTTGCGGTTTTCTGAGTGAAAATTCAGTGTATTTGTCTATTACAATTTAGTAACCCTGTTTCAAACATTTTCATGCAGGTAGCATACACACATATATATAGTAATGAGGATATGCTAGAATGTTTTGTTTTTTTTTTGGAAATAACATAATTCTTTCTTGTTTAGAATGATGAAGTAAATAAAGCATATAAATAGCACCGTTTTGTCAATTAATAATTCCAAAGAACATTCCTGCATCAAATATTTGTAAAACATTGTGTAAAACGTTTGAGGTCAAAAAAGACCCCAAACAGAGTCCACGTATTTGAGAGAGTCGATGGGTTAAAGAACTAGAACAGACATCATTTGTTAAAATGTTTTTTTAGAACCGACACCTTTCTTTGCATTTCATGCCCCACACATCTTCCAATTTGCTTTATCCGATGATTATTAAGAGGCTGTTTTGAGCGTAGGGCGCGCGTGGGCGCACATTCGACGAACATGGAGCATAAATTAGGATAACACGTGTTTATTTTTAAATAACTGTGCGTGAACTTTTTCCAAGAAGTCCTGAGAAGGGTGCTTCGCCTTGCAGGGCGGGCGCGCGGGGCGCAAGGGCCCTGGGCAGGGCCAGGGCTCGGGGCTGATGGTGCGCGTGTCGCCCAAGCGCGGGGGCGCGGCGGGGGCGGGGGCGGGGCCGGGCGAGCGCAGCGGGGGCGACAAGTCGCCGGCGTCCACGCCGTCGCTGAGCAAGCCGTCGAGCCGCCACGCGCTGGCGTCGCCGGCGCGCCGCGCCGCGCGCGCGCTGCACGCCAAGGCGGGCGACACGCGCCTCGCCGACGCCGTCGCCTGGGAGGCGCGCGCCCACCCGCACCCCGACCCCCACCCCGACGCGCACCCCGACGCGGCCGAGCGATGCATCTACGTCGGAAAGCCCCTGCCCAGGTGCTGCTCGCAAGCAACCGCCATAATACACTCCTACTGCTCGCTCAGAGATGCCACGACAATAATGGCGACTAGCTCGTACCTGTATGTAATGTGACATGGCCTACAACTGTAGGGCATGTCTAAGTAATCAAAATCCCTAATTAACTCGTGGGGCATGTCACAGATGCCCACGTATTTTCCTGGTATGTAAAATAAAATTTTCATTGCTGAATAGATCCTGGCTACTATTCTATTCTTTAACAATGTTGACGCAAGAATGTTAGAACGACTTGGAAAGAGGGAATGCCGAGTATCGAGCTGTGCCGACATTTTCCCATAATTACAGACATGCCTTATGAGGTGTAAGACCTCGCAGTGTTCAGAAACTTCCAACGGCAAAGTGCATTACTGGGTGGCATGTGACACATGCCCTACAAGTGCAAAGGGCTAAAATAGATGTATAGATAGTTCATACGGCGATTTATTCAGAGCTGCCTCTGACAGGTCATCAGCCGGACGGTGTCATCCAATCGGGAACTTACACGTGACTACAGTCACGTCATTATGGTGGCGTTCAAACTTCCGATTGGACGACGCCGTAGAGTCCAGTCAATTCGTGCTCAAAAAGGCCCGATTCAGGAAAGAATTCAGGATTTACAGATACTCCGCGCGAGCAAATACGTCCCAATTGATTCTGTGTGTTAAACGGTGTGTTAAATCATTTAACAATGCCAATTATTTTTTTTATAATAGTTGTTTTCGAACATGATAAAGTGGAACTAGAGTGCTGCCGCGAGACAGTTGGCTGGAAAGAGCTATTCTGCCGCTTTACCTACAGGCCCAAAAAGTAAGCGTTTTTCAGCGCGCTCTAGCGTCTAAACAGTTTTTCACAAATTTAAAGTTAATACATGGATTTTTTGGAAATTTTATTTATTTTAATTTTATAAGTAACAATTGATCCATAGAACGCCTAGTTTTAAAGATACAAGTGAATAACTAAAATCAAGACGAATGTTTTAGGGTTTTTGTAATTTTCCCTGTGAAGCCGACCACTTTTGACGTGGCAAACATCAAATTCGAATTCAACACCCTGTAAAACATATAGAACCGTTGAGAAAAAAAACTTAGGGAATTTTTTCGTGGGTCAGATACCTATTCACTGGACTATAATAGCACATTTACGTCAGAGGCAGTTCTGAATAAATTATTGAATAAGTGATGATACAAGGCGCTAGGTCAGTCTCTCCACGGCGATCCAGTCGCACGTGCGCCGCCACCTCCCCCGTTCGGACGGACTCAGCGGTGCCTGACAGCAACAATTGCCATTGCCAGCATCTCACCAGCGCGGGTCGCACTGCGGGGAGGCTTTCCTGGCGCACTCTGTTATTAGTAGCTCCTAAATCAGAGCTTCCCAGCTGGCGGCCCGTGACTGCTTTGAAAAATGTTATCATACTAACGAAATTCATCTTATTTTCATTTAATGATATATTAATTTTCTGGTATTAAGTACGTTGAATAAAAGTCGTATGTAAAATATATCTGTTTCAACATAATCTGAGTAGTTAGGGTAAGAACTATCTTAAATGACTGTCCCGAAGCAACGTTTGAAACCAGGGGCGTTGGGCGGTGTGTTGCGCAGGCACAAGTCGTTCACGTTCCGCTTCAAGAACGCGCCGAGCGGCGAGGGCGCGGCGCCGGCGCCGGCGCCGGCGCAGGCGCAGGCGCAGGGCGGCAGCAAGTCGCGCGTGCGCGTCACGCACTCGGTGGGCGCGCTGCGCAAGGAGGCGGCGGAGGCGGGCTGGCGGGCGCCGCCCCCGGCCAGGGGCAGGGTGCGGGGCGCGGGCGGGCCGGGGCCCGGCGCCGCCAAGGGCGACGCCTCGCGCAGCGCCACGCCGCTGCGCCCGCCCAGCGGCAACGCCCCCGCCGCGCCCTCGCCGCCCGCCCCCACGCAGGTCCGTAGCGGTTGGCGATGGTGTAGCGGTTACAGTAACGGACTGCTCTACCCAAATTCGCGAGTTCAAACCCGATCGAAACCGTGCGGCGAAAAAATCCTTCGCCTTCCTTCGCAGGGAAAGTAAAGCCGGCTGTCCCATGTTACTAGATTTACTTCCATGTAAAAGATCCTCAAGCCTAAATGAAGCCTCTGAGCTAAATTTAAATCGCCTGTTTCGTCGCCCATGCAATACCTTCTTTCTCTGCTGGTTGGCGAAAGGAGTGTAGCGAAATTTGCGTGGTCAGACGGAAGAGCAGGCCTCATGGCCTGAGTCTCGCCACGTAAAATAAGGCTTCAATTCATTTCAATCCTTTTCAACTTTTCAACGGAGCGGATGTCTATCATTTTGCATATATTTTTCCGTTGCTTCAGTGTTTAGGTCAGTGTTATCAAGGTCGATTCCACAAGCGGGATTCCGTGGCACGAGTACCTGGACGAAATCGCCTCTCCACGCAGTTCATTACCCCGCCGCAACGGGGTTAATAATAATTTCCTCTAGTGGCGCATACACGGTGCCGCGAGACGTGCCACTGCCACCAGTAGGAGACCTTGACACCACTGGCATAGCTAAATGAAATTTCTTGACATTTGGTTACAACATGATGCTACATAGATTAATATATTAGAGCATATTTGTATATATTTGGTCGATTTTTCGTGTTTGTGCAAATTCGTGTAATTAAAGGCGCATATTTTGCGTATTTCGGAGGCTTATCAATAAAACATTTCATCTTTACATAGAATCTATTTATTGGTGAGTGTGAATTTGCTCGAAAGAACTTATCACAGTTTGAGTTTTTTTATACAGATGATAAAATACTTGTGCAAATGTAGGGTATTTTTTGATAACATTTTTTAAAACTAGTCAGAAGAAATTCAAGAAGACATACAATGTACTTCAGTAAGGTGAATATTTACTTCTATTATTTCTCCCGAGAAGTAGGGTAGATTATATTACGCTTACACACAAATATGTTTCCATTCTAAGTATTCTTCTCCTTAATTTTATCAAGAAAGTTTTATAGAGGAAATGAAATATTGATTTGAATTGCATATTAAACTGCATATTTCAGAATTTTTATGTCATAAATGCATATTTTTAAAAGCATATTCCAAGATGTTTTAGGACATGTAAATTCTGTCCCTAGCCACTACACTGGCCACCAAGGGTCTTACCGTGGAACGTTTTGTGCACATTCACACAAACAACCTATCCATTATTTATATCATTCTATTCCGCGACCGAACGAATATGGGATATAATTAAAACAATGATCGTCGAAGGCTTTACTTTTGCCAGTCATTTATCAAAATTTCTTCTACATACCACAAACGTAACATGCTACACTTCGGACTTTCGCCTCCAGCCAGGTTTCGTTTCATGTCTATTATTGGTGAAGTCAGGCGGGGCCAGTGCGGCGCTGCGTGGTTTCACTGCAATGATCAGAGGCTAGTCCTCTGAGGGCATGTGTTTTGACGATTGCTCGTTGTAATTGCTTGATCTTGGATAGCAACTACGAACCCTTCACATTTGAGGTAAAGGCATCGACTGACAAACAACAAATATCGGAGGATTACTTCCACGCGTACAGAAGGGCTAGAGAGATGTGTTGCGGCAAAGACGCAATGGTCCGCAGGGCGGCGCGGGCGGCGCGGGCGGCGCGGGCGGCGCGGGCGGCGGGGCGGCGCGGGGGCGGCCGGCGTCGGCCAGCCGGTCGCCGGAGGTGCGGCGCCGTAGGCCGGCCGCGCCCACGCAGCCGCCGGCGCGCCGCCACCCCAGCGACCTGGAGGCGGGGGCGTCGCGCGCGGAGGCCGCGGGCAGGGGCGCGGCGGGCGCGCGCGGCGCCGAGTGCGCCGTCGTCAGGAACTACCCGCGCCCGTGGGCGCAGCCGCCCGCCGACTACGACGCGCCCAGGAGGGGTGAGCGCGCTTCCACTTCCCTTAGGGGCCGGCCGTAACGCCAACTCACAGGACTTCCTCTACTCATACACCCTCTCGCCCTTGCAACGCGCTTTACCCCCCTAAATAATTACGTTACGTTTGCGACTCAACCCCCATTTAAATGCAATGAGTGAAAATAAATTACTGCAGAGTAAAAACAATTCCTAAATATACTCATCGTCATAAAAAACAAGTCTGCACCCTGTAGGACCCTACTGATCCGCTGCGAACTCGGTGAGTATTTTGCACACCATTCCCTAAGCTAATTCTTTCGTTTTCACAGTCGGCTGCGAACTAGAGGGTAGGTGGTAGGTGCGTGACGTCGTGCCCACCGGTCTACATAAGAGGGCTTCAAACGACCATTGCGACATCGGGTAGCGTCGCCGGATCCTCACTTGCTCGTACACTATGTCTTGGCGATGCGTTGTCCACTTAGACGCGTTCGAAAGGGGCTACTTCGTAGGCGGGAGGCTGGTTGATTCTGTCGCCTTGTTGCGCGCCACACCGGTCGTACGTACGCCACCATACCCCGCTGTTGACGGCAATGGATTGAGGAAGGCACGCACACGCGAAATGCCGTTCTGGATGTCCGCCACGCACCGCGAGGAGGAAGGACCGACGAATTGTCCGCCACGCGCGAACTGATCCAACGGCAACGGTTGGTGCTATTCAGCGAGCTGTGCAGCCTGCATGTCACATCCTGTGCCAGTACCATTGGTAGGCGGTTGCACAACCCAGAGCTCGCCCCAGGCCAACGCCACCCGTTAAGCCTGCGACTCACACCCCAGTATCCTCGCTACAGATTCGCCTGGTGTCGGGGACGACGGGCCAGAGGCCATCAACACTGGCAGCGGGTCATCTTCAACGACGAGTCCCGCTTCTGCCTTGATGGCGACGACTACCGAGTCCGTGTCTGGAGACGAGCGGTTTGTGGTATCTCAGGTCCCGCCAGCCTGGTGTGATTGTGTGGGGCGCGAAATTCCATGGTGCCCCCGTCCACCGTTAGTGTTCCTCGGAGGTACCGTGACAGCCGCACGGTACATTTAAGAGATTCTTGAACCGGTGGCCCTGCCGTTCGTGAACGCCCACGCCCATGCCCTATTTCAAAAGAACAACGCACGTCCTCATACCGTAGCCATCTCCCGAGCATGCCATGGATACTCTGCCATGGCCAGCAGCATTGCCAGACCTCTCCCCGACCAAGAATGTTTGGGGTGCTATGGAGCGTGCGATCAGGATCCCACTCCTACCCACCAATCTGCAAGAACTGCGCGCTCAGGCGCAAGCTGCATGGGAAGGACTAGCACAGGATTCCATTCGAGACCTGTACAATTCCATGCCGCGAAGTCTGAACACGTGTGTTCGCCAACATGGCGGCCCCACGCCATACCAACATGGCTGTCTGTGGGCGTGTAGCGCAAAACATCCCGTGAAAGTGTAATCATTTCGTATGCGTAGTACCCTCTACCTGCCTGCCAACAATGATCGCAATCCGCCTCGTCCTTCTGAGTGCAGCTTTTTTTATGACGAGTGTATTTTACTTGTGTTGAATATAAAAACTAATGATAACTGGAAATTAATTTGCGATGCTGCACCTAACAAGAAGATTGAAGCAACTTTTGATTGAAGGAAGAACGCTTGGGCGAGAAATTGTTGACCACAAGCTATCCACCCGTCTTCGTGGGTAATACAAGAGCGAGAGTCGAAAGCGCCAATTTAAATGGATTCTGTTCATATCAGTTTTGAATATTTTTCTTTATTGCAAAAATGTACAAGTAATTACTTTAGTTTATGTTTTTAAACAAATTAATTAGTGAATATTTTAATGTTTTAATACAGGACTCAAACAAGGAATTATTTCGTTAAGTGTTTAAATGAAATAAAAATCAATGTTAGGTAACAGTTAACTAATACCTCCTACCCCTATGTAACGCAGCGTAACGCTGCCTCAGACCCCGTCCCCATCTTTAGCGTTACGTAATTTATGGACGACCTTTAACCCTTTTACTATATATTTTAATTTTATTTTAATTTCTATTTTCTTTGCATACCAAAGAAGTCACACTATTCACAGTAGAAAATTATTCAATTCATTCAACTTCCTATTGTGCATCCAAACATTTGATTACAGTACGGCGCCTTATGGAGTATTGCCCTCTCTTTCTATCCAATACAATTTTACATAAGACTCTTTCTACCGCAAGCTGTGTTGCCGATTCACGAGGCTCGGGGTAATTCGGCTCGTCCATCCTGTTTCACGCGCAATAACACGTTCATTCAACGATTGCTTCAGTTGTGTTGACCTTAGACAATTGAGTTTTTTACCAGTTATTCCCAGACCTCTAATGAGTGTGGTGGTTATTTTGTAATTTAGTTTTATGGTTTAATTTCCATGAAATTAATTATAAATAATAGCCCAATGCTTATTTCTACATTTTGACGTCCTTAAATTTTCACTATGCGAAAAACTTTTGTATTATTGCGGAAAAGCACAGACACTCAGCGGATGAAATGACAAGGGAAGTCCAAATTTTGATATGAGATCAACCACATTTCTGTATGAACATGGTTCTTGAGTTAGACGATAATAAAAACAATATTTCGTGCGCTCCGAACGAACATCTCATGTCGTTCAGTGATTTTGAATACTTCTTAGCAATTCTCAACAGGCGATGTGAAAAGAAAAATAGAGTATTTATTTTTGAATTTCACTTTTTAAAAAAAGTGTAATACATTTAAACATATCCAAAAATGAATTAGAAATTTTACAGTTAATAATATTAATGCCAAAGACATTCAACCAGAAGTTGTCGTAAAATGTGCTTTCAAATGCAAATATGAGATCATTATTAGCTGAGAGTTCGAAAAGAATATTATGCATTGTCCCCACAAAACCTTGCAGTATTTGATACCATCCATGTCATCTCACCTTTGGGAATGGGCATTTTCCCTTTATTTTACATTAAAAAAAGTGGATATATTGGTCGTATAAAATGACTTGGGACTGAAAATTAGAAACATTGGCCTTGATATCGATATCATTCGCGCAAAACAATTCAAGCCTCGTCAGTATGTGATGAATAAACAATGTTCCAACTGGATTTAGACTTATTTTGCTATTGATATTTCAGTTTTCACTCTCATTTAAAGGTCTGCCTTTTTAAATAATAATTACAATAATACATCTTTTTTATCAAAAATCTTTAATTTCTAATATTAAGCCATTTATTAACATGTTTTGAAATTATTTTCGTTCAAGAGGTATTCTAATTTGCTCCAGGCTTGTAAGAGGTACGTAACTGAAGGAAGGGTGAGACCCCCTGCCGAAATCCCATCTTGCTTATGAATAAAAAAGTAGGAAAAATAACTTTGTCCTCTGTGACCTTCACACTCACAGACTGGCGAAACCCTGCGTTGTCAACGTCTATCGTCCGTGGGAAGACAGCCCTCTTTTCGTGGGACATACGGTATTGGAGGCGAGTGCAGCAAACATTCCCAACATTTCGCCAGCTGGTAGAACTCCATGCAAAACCCACATACTATTAAAATTTTGAAGTGTTAGGAAGTATTAGAAATAGTGTATTAGAGACGTTTTGCATCAAGACCTTTCAAGACCTCCACGCTTCCTGCAACGAGCAAAATTGCATCGGCAGTGCCAAAAACGTTTATCAATCGATGTCAGATTTTATAGCGCGTTCGTTCTTTCATGACTGATGGCAAAGGTCATATCCATTGGTCTCTTTATAATTTCAACGGCATAGTAACACGTATTCTTAATAATTTTACCGAAGTCGTAAACCAATGGTGTTTTTAAGAAACGTGAAAAATAAATTTACATACGGTGCAATTGATGTCATTGTTTTGAAACTTTTTTATTAGAACCCATTATTGTGAAAATTTTGTTTCTAAGCAAAAAGAAATGTATTTATTTGTCCCATATCGAGATAACATTTTCAGAGGCTCATATCTTTGCAATAATTCTATTTGGATTATTCCACGTATGTGTTCGACCTTCTCGTCCTTCCGAACCTGTCGTGTAAACACTCCTTTATAACACTGCATGCCCTCCCAGGCAACTCAGACCCTGACGACAGCGGCGGGGCGCGGCGATTTCCGCACTTCGACAGGTAGCAGGTCATCAAAGGTCTGAATATTAATTGTCGTAAAACCACGACTTGCGATGCTTCTTTCTTCAAAAATCAATATTTATGGATTTTGAAAGGAGCTAAACAAGCTGGCAAAATTTTATGTCAATCCGAGTATCAAGCACGGCGAGTGTTGCGTGTAAGCGGTGCTGAGAAGTGACAACGCTGTTCTCCGTAAGCTCTGTACTGCAATCAAATGCTTGGACGCACTATAGGTGCAAACGAACGTAAAATGCGGCAAAAGCGTAGATCGCTTTTATCAGCAGCATCAATGGAACATCGGTACAGCGTTTTTAAACACTTGTTTGCCCCACTAAGCCTAGCGCGCACTGGTTCGGTACTGCACGGACGGACAGGACTGACGGAATTTTTAAAAAAGTTCAATACATCGTTTCCCGTAAGGGTGCGCGCACTAAACCGGCACGGACGGGACGGGACGATCCGCACCCTCCGCCGTTTGCAAAAAGTCCATAGGAAAGATTTTCTGGACAGTCCGACGTGCCGATGACGTCACCGGCACTGTCGGGGCCAGAGAGTATGGTCGGGACGCCCTTATCGCCGTTGCAGTTGTAAGGTTCTATGATGCATGTGGAGCGAACATGAATGCAGAATGTTGATCCAGAATTATCCAGAGTTGAAAGACGTGATATTTTTATTGAATGTATTACCTTGTTAAGAAGTGTAATTTAGTTGAGTAGCTAAACTATCTGAATCAAGGAGTATCATTAGGCAAATTTAAAATACAAGATATTATGAGAAACTGTGCAGTCTCAACAAAACTTGGTTTAGTTATGCACGGTAAATAAATTATGATATATTTTGAAATGATACATTAGTTTATTAATAAATATAATATGTATATGTATGTACCTGTTTTGCGTATATTGTCTTAACTATTATTTTCTTAGTTTAAATTTTATTTTTATTTTCTTGAGTTTAAAAATCAAGCAATGCAATTGTAATTATGTTCCTTAGTTCAATTTAATTGTATACAATTACAATATTTACCAAAGTATTTATTTATATAGAATACTTGTTAAAATACACAATTTTCCTTCACATTTATCACGATATGTCCTAAAGTATTGAAATAATTTTTCATCTTCCATCAGGTCGGGATACAATATGTGAAATTCCCCTTTCGCCGTTCTCGTGTTTTGAAGAGAATATGGGCTTTCTTCGGCTCCTGGCCTCATTTTCTTTTTCCTTCATTAAAAATCAACGTATGCGATTGCCTCTTTACTTCAATTACGAAGCCGTCGCACACAATACCAGTCACGGAGCGAGATGCTAGAGTGACAGAAACTGTCCGAAGTGTCCGTTCCGTCCCGGCCTAGTGCGCGCGACCCACACAAAAACAGCCGTTTATCCGATCCCGTCCGTTTGTACCGAACCGACCCAGTGCGCGTGAAGCTTTAGTAGCTACATAACCCAGCGGGACATATATGTCCCATTGGTAATGAAAGGCGGTTCCACACATTCGTTATTCAGCGAGCAAACGCTCGCCGAATCCCGAGTAGTGTGGACGAGTTGCGTGCTATGTGCCGAGTGACGAATATTCGGCGCTCGCCCTACCCACCGCGTGTCGGTCTTTCGGACACATCAAAGGAAGCGAACATTGGCCGAACACATCAGCTGGTCAGGATTGGGAGTGCAGTAGTTCGCTGCTCGGCGAATGCCTAATGTGTACTGCCGCCTTTATGTAACATACCTTCTTCATCATCCAATGTCATGAAGCGTTTTGGCGAATTGGAGAAAGTGTCCGAAGTTAGCCTGACGATACATTCTACTCAATGTGTAAACTTGAATTTTTTTTCCACAAAACCCAACATTATTGAATTGAGTCCGTTTACTCTGCTATTCTACGGCCTTCACCCGCCATCCCTTTCCTTGGCGGCCCAGTGCCCACCAGCCGCTGCCACCCACGGGCAGTGAGACGCATGACCGCCGCACGTCGGCGCCTGTCGTTCTGTGAGGCGAAGAAGCAGGCCCGGAGGCTCGAGCATAGCAGTGCATGCAGGTGGCGGTCGCAGCGGAGACGATTTTGGACGAAGTTTCGGTCGGCCGACATCGGACAGAAAAACAAACAGCAGTTTTCCGTGGATGGAAGACTTTAAAATTTATTCTTTGTTTTACAGCCTATGTTTCCGAAGGCCAGTGGAGAGGTCGTTAAGAGTTCACTACGACCATTTCCGGCCACCGTCACGTGTTTGAGCCAATCCGGCACATATCGGATTACAATGTCCGATGTCAGCCGACTGTATTTTCTGCGAGAATCTGCCCCAACTGATCGCTTGGGTATTAAAGGGGAAAGGAAAAGACAAGGAAGATGAAGGAAAGATCGCGCGCAGTCCTGTTTGGTAGGGCCTAGTATTTGCCTAGTAATGATGTTAGAAGCCAGTGGCTGAATTCGAGTGCTAGCTATGAAGGAAATGTGCTGTGGGGCCTGTAACCCTCGCGTGCGTGTGCAGGGGCGGAGGCGGAGGAGAAGAAGGCGAAGGCGAGCGCGCAGGCGGACGCGGAGGCGCAGACGGAGCCGCTGGCGGAGCTGGCGCAGCCGCCCGCGCTCACCTCCACCGCCACGCAGATGAGCATCGACGACGCCCCGCCGCCGCCCGCCGCGCACAAGGTGCAACGCCCGCTTCAAACGAAAACCTCTGTCTGCGGCGGAACTAACAGCGTCATTTTAGAAAAAGAGAACGACAAGAGATACACACTAAAAACCATATGGAATAGCAAACCAAAATTCTTTGGACACATTTTTACAAATAACCAATCCTTAAACACAATTTAGGACTGTAAAATACGAGAGGGAGACCTAGAATGAATATTTTAGAACTACTTCAAACCTAATTACAATTCAAAAACTATGCAGAGATGAAAAGGACAGAATGCAGCGACAAGGCACTAGTTGGCCTTTAGGATGATGATGATGATGCTGCGTACCGGTGCGTACACAATCAGAAACTATTCTGATCATCAAAAAGATAAATACAGTAAATCCTTGTTAGCACGAACTCGCTTAACACGAATTTCCCTGAAACGCGAACTAAACTTCGGTCCCGGCGAGGGATTATGGTAATACGGACGTTTATAATACTTGGTCGTAACATGAACTCCGATTATTTCGTTCCCTTGGATTTCGTGTTAATGAGGGTTTACCGTAAGATTTATTTTAACAACGCTTTACTTTAGACTTGCTTTGTAAAATTTAAAAAAGACTTACTACGGCTACAACAAGTAACGTATTTCATCTTCTGGGTTAATGTTTCCCATCTAGATAAGATTTTCATCCAGTTTCCCTGATCAAGTGAGCAATTCAACTTCAAAAGAAAATATCTTTCTGCTGCGTAACTGTGAGCACACAACTGAAGGGTTGGAAGCAATAACATGCTAACCCACAATTTACAAATGAAAAGAATAATTATGAATGATGCCTTAGAAATCTCTCGTGCATCGAAAGTTTAGGTCTTGGGATATGTGTCTGGAGAGAATGAATCCAAGTGGTTCTTAAAACAAAGATTTAAACAAAATTAAATTTTTGCTTTGTTCACGGAAGAATCGCTGTTGGTGCAGAACAAGCCTCATGTGGGTTACCACGTTATTGCTTCCAACCCTTCAATTAGAGACTATACTGATCATCAAAAAGATAAATAATATTTATTTTACCAATGATATATATATATATATATATACACACACATCTGACCTGGCAAACGTTGTTTTGCCATATAAATTATTCCTAGAATTATTTTAGTAGAAAAAAATGACTAACTTATTGCCAGTGTTTGAGGATATGGTATATATGAGTTGAAGAGGCATGGAGCGTTGTGAACGATGATGGAATATAAAAAACACAATAACAAACATTTATATTTTTAATTTATTGTAATTTATTTTGCAAATGATATACATTGCTAATTATAATAATTTTACTAAAAAAATGTCAATCCCTCAAAACAATAGAGTGTACAATATATTTGTTATTCCATCTTTAGCTAATACAAATAAACTGGATGGTTTGCCCACTCGAGAGCATGCCACGTGTAATTCACCGTGTGAAAAACATGGTGTGCTAAAAAATAAGTCACAAACAGACCTCGTTTGGCCTTGAGAATTGATAGTCATCGCAAATGCCAATCTTAACGGAAATTGAAGACGTTTAAATTGAATTGGCACATCTGCGGTTATAATAGGGATCCGTGGCAGTAATATATTCTCATCTTGAAATTTGCCATTTAAAATGATGGCTTCCACAACGTTTTTATTACAGCCGTGCAATGAATCATTAATAATAAATTATTTAAAAATTACACTGAAATAGAAAAAAGGTAATTGTAAAATTGCGAATTAACGCCCAAACAATAAAATAATGACCGAAAACTGTAGTGAATAAATAAGAAACGGCTTATTGTGTGAGAGAGATCTCATTCCTACTCCGTGCTGCTTATTGGGTCAGAAGCAATGTTGCCAGATGTGAAACTTCGATTGCGAAGTTTTAAGTTCGAAAATGCGGATTTCTTCTAATTAATGAGGATTTATTAATATAATTTAAAAATAGGGAAAAACATCAATAATTTATATATCGACACAGAATTCCGTTTTATTAATTAAATATATGCGATATTGTCTCACTACATTTGTTCTCACTATATAATGTTCTCGATTCACCCAAGAAATTAAAAATATAAAATATAAGTATTTTTGTTATAAATGTACTATCAATTTATTTTTAATCTCAGTTTAATACGAAGCCGAGTAACGTAATTTCAACATTTTTAATTTCAATATCCCACGAAGTGCATCATTTCTCCGGCTTGAATAAACGCAGTAAGAATCTGAACGACGATCCGTATTATTTGGCGTATTCGAAAACGACTAACCAACATGTCACCTATTTGCACTCTGAATCTCTAACAGTAAGACAATAGAGGACGAAGTTCACGACAACACCTTGGTGCTTGGTCATCAATTTTTGAATACAGCAATTGGATAAAGCCTTAATGATTGGAAGATGATTAGTGTTTTATTGCTTTAGAGAGAGACAGCATTTTGAACATTCAAACTTTGTCAACCATAGTTACCGGAACATCTAACGATCGTCGTAATAACTGAGGAAATGAAAAAAATGGATTTTAATCCACTATCATGGAAATGCAGATTTTTTTGGCATCCTCGTCGCTTAATGCATATTAGGTGTTAATAATGCGGTATAAAATGCGGAAATGGGGTACATCTGGAAACTCTGGTCAGAAGTGACGCCGGTAGACCCCTTGCGGGGATACTGATCACGTGATAATTACATCATTACATCATGTAAATGAATCAGAGATTTCTTTACCTATTGTTGCACTAAATGGCAGTAAAAACGAAAATGTATATATTAAAAGACGGCAGAAGAAAATAATTAACGATAATAAATACATCTTCTGTAAAGAACAATCATTTAAAAAATTGTTTTAAAATACATGTATTCATTTTTAACTGTTCAACAATAAATCTGTTCCGCATTTTGGTACATTCGAGAATTTAATATCAACTTCCGAAGGCTAACTAAACATTAATTAATTAATATTAATTAAACATTTCGCAGCAACAAACATCACAAATTATTAAAACCAAGTTCCTAGTGCCAATGTCATATCTACCTGTAGTCAACTCATAGTAATTGCTGTGCTTTTTCCACTGCTAATTATAGTATTAATGATATATTAGTCTCTAATATGCTTAAGACTCCTCAAACCTAACGCAACAATGTATCGCGGAGACAAACATTTTTCTAGCTGAGCCTGGCAGACGTTGTTCTGCACCTATATCTCCCTTTCTCCTTCCCTCTCTCTCTTTCCCCGTCTCTCTCTTTTTCCGTCTCTCTTTACCTGTCTTTCTCCGTCTCTCTCCGTGTTATTCACATTTAATTGCAGATTCTGCACATCGCTGAGCAGGTGCGTTATATGGAGAAACACCGTGTAGCGGGTGAAATACCGCCGTGTGAAATACCTACCGTGTGTAGCGGGTTGCCTAAACGTTTTGTCAGAATAATTAAAAAAAATTGAGGTGGACCACCCTTGACTTAATGCGCCTGTAACAATTAACGTACTTCAGCTTCAGGGTTAATGTCCATTTCGATCAGGTTTTCATCCAGTTTTCCTGATCCGTTGAGCAAATGCTGAGATGGCCCCTACTTTTGCTTCGTGACAAAACGTAGCTACATTATACGTATGTTTTTTTAATTGTTAATCTCCTTTTAGTAATTCTGTTAGGAGTTTAGACGGTGGTAAAGGTTACAATTTTGTTACCAGTACTAAAATATCAAAACTGTAGTTCGTGTACTGATGCAAACAAGTTTCTATAACTCTAGAGCAAAAATGTCTACTTTTTTAAATTTTCTAAGATCCCTTTTTTGGTACTTTATTCATATCTCAACTATTTATGGTTAAAATGTAGGGAAGAAATTCCAGAGATCAAGCAATCATGCAGATTGTTCTTTTCTTCCATACGTCGAAGTTTTCGACTGTTCTTTAACAAAATAAATCAAATGTATAGTATCTACAGACCATACCTAATCAATTTAATAAATCGTGCATGAATAAGGTGCTAATAAGTGTTATAAGAGTCGAAAAGATCATTGAATATAAACATTTGAAATAATAATTTGAATAAAAATTTCTGGTAGATTTTCAATGTTGGGACTTCTTCACTAAAAATTATGACATGCTTGCGACAATCAATGAAATTTTTGTTATTTAATGTTATGGTTACAGACGTATCATTTAAATAAGGAAAATGCCTTAAATAATGTAACATTGTTAATTATTTATAAAATTGAATTAAAATGTGAACCTCATTCGTTTAATTTGATTTGGGAAATCCTTTGTTTCCTTTCAATAAAGGTTATCGTACACGTGCATAGTTTATTAAGCCATCTAATTTTACTAGCTAATTTATGAACTAGCCAGTCACGATATTAATTCGTGTTATGTGAATAAATAATTCAAATCGTCTTCAATCGTTCGACGAGTGTTACAAATAAATTGATTCCATGTATTTTAATACTAGCGGAGCCTGCTAGGCGTTGTTCTGTCCTTTATCTCCGTCTTTCTCCTTCCCTCTCCCGTCTCTCTCCGACTCCCTCTCTCCATCTCTCAGTCTGACAGTCGCTGGATGTGTGTGTGTCTGTCTCTGCCTCTCTCCGTCCCTCGTCTTCACATGTAGTTGCAGATTCTGCATGTCTTTCAGCAGATGGAGTAATATTGAGAAGCGCAGGATTCCCACAAATGTAATAGAATGTTCAAGAAGATCTCATCCTGTAGATTACGGTGTGAAAAACGTTTCCTTGAGGACTGCAGCCTCAATGTTTAAATTTTGTAATGCCCTAGAACGCTTCGTTTAGGAGTTATTTAACGATATAGATTCAAAAATCCTACCGAATGGAGTGAGTTGCATTTGATATGCATATTTACTTTTTTATTCTACAAAGTCATCTAACGCCATTTATTCGATTTTTAATAGTTATTCTGCTATTCGGGGCGGAGATGAATCCAACAAAATATAAATAATTAAAAATTGGGCCAGTCGTTCTTGAGTTATAAATGGAGTAACTACCCCGACTTTGTTTATAAATGTAGATTTATAACGATGACTGGGAAAAGAGAACTGGAGAAAATTCTGATGGAAAGTAGACAAAGAAAGACTTTTGGTTTAGATTTGAATTTTTGAATACTAACTTGTTTTAAAATGATGGTTGAAGTGGGTGGTTGAAAGCAAGCGCTGTCTTTCAACCTGTTTGCGCGCGTAGGCGAAGTAACATGGTTAATTATTTACTAAATTAAAATGTGAATCTCACTTGCTCGACACGATCTTGGTTTATGTTGCAATGAGAATAATGGCTAATTCAAATCGACTTCAATCGTTTGACATGCGTTACAAATAAATTGCTTCCATACATTTAATATCTACAAGTATGTCTGATATGGTGACGAGGAAGTTGAGAAAGTAGCGATCAGAAGTACACAAATGCTTTTGGTTTAGATTTGAATTTTTGACAAAAACAACAAACTAGTCTTAAATAATGGTTCGCGTGGCTGGTTTAAAGCAAAGGACTAAAATCCGCGCCCTCAGGCGAAGTCGGCGCCGGCGAAGGCGACGGCGTCGAAGCTGAAGGCGTCGCCGGCCACGATGGCCTTCCGCCTCAACGCGCCGCCCTCTCCGTCGCCGTCGCCCGCCCCGCGCCGCCCGCGCGCCGGCGCCAAGGACCGCTCGCCCACGCCCGCGCAGCGCAACAAGTCCGCCGCCGGCCGGCGCCGCCGCCGCGTTCCCGCCGCGCGCTCCGCGCACAAGAGCACCGACTCCCTGGGTGGGTGCCGCGGCCCCTCCCACACGAGGCCAATGCCGGAGCGGCGCTGACTGCCCTGGCGCTTCCTTCTCCGAGCCTCACACACAAACACGCACTACACGACTACTCGTGCAGGGAGACGTCGGGAGCTTAGAGTTTGTCCCGGCTGGGGCGGTGCCCCGCTGGCGGGAGATACCTGGTTGAGGGGAACACCCGGATAGCCGACGTAGAGGTCGCCGTCGGATCTCGCCATTCGGCGGGGAAAAGTTCATCGCCACTTCCCGCGACAAATAAACATGCGCTACACTTACGGAACTAATGATCTTAGCACTTGACACGCCCTTAATCACTAATTCATCAATCAATAAAAACCCACGAGGAAGTAGAAGCAGGCCATGCGTATCGGGCCTTGATCTTCATTATCGAGCCTCCTCTTCATTAGCTAGGTATTACAAGAGCAAAGAACTCCATAATAACAGAATTATTTGTACCTCTTACAGAAACTGTGAACAGATGCGCATGTGTTCGGCTGTTTCCGACTGATTAGAAGTTCCAGTTCTACTATAGTCCACTTCTTCACCCTCAAGTGCAGGGACTCCATGGGTGCGTGCTCGGAGCACAGCAAGTGTTCCACACATGCCGCCGCAAGTGGTGCAGCGGAATAAAATAGCATTTCAACTCTGCGTTTAACGGTTTTCTTGTAAAGTCACGGGGGCAAAAGAGTACCGACTTCATCTCCTTGTTCGCCTCCAGAAAAAAAGTTGTTTAAACAAATCCAGCGGTGATAGAATGTTTCCTATTGTTTAGCACTTCGATCTCCACTGCAATTGCGTCCCTGACGCAGATCAAATGAAAAACGCATGCTTCTGTCACCGTCATTATAGGTACGACCGTAAACCCCTCTAATGAGCCAATGACCGCGTTGAGTCATAAGGTTGCGCCGCGACAGACGCCTGTCAGGAAATCGTCGGCGATCTGTCTTCAAAATATCTTCAGAGTGTGGCTCCTTATTCCTGCCAGAGACGTAAGAGTAGGAATCACTCTGCAAGTGGCGTGAAAGGGATGGAATCACTTCCTGGAGAAGGTTGAACGTAAGTAATCAGTTGAGAAGTTATCCAATCAATAGCATCGAGCAGCGCAAAGATTATTTTTTTTTTTTTCGTTCACTCGGTTTTCTCAGGGAACGGATAAGTTCCAGACGAAATCATGCGAGGTGTAGGAGTGACCTGTTTAGCCCCCAGCACGCTAGCCATTGTATTCTGTTCATGACAATTCAAATTCGGGCCGCTCATTTCCAAAGTTTCGCTCCAAGGTCATATCACATACGCTGAACAAAACACAAGGGGCAGTGTACTGTCTACGCTATCCGAGACGAGCCGCAGTGTACTGTCTACGCTATCCGAGTCTGTCGTGGTGGTGACGTTTCGGCTAAAATATTGTGACCTTCCTCAGGGCGTAGTGCTATGAAATGGTAACCAAATTATAATGAGTTCCGCAAAGTAGGATTTCATTTGTGCATCTGAGTCAATTTTCGAGACGCGCAACCATCTCGCAAAACACTCGTTTAAATGGAGGTCTTTACCCATTTCCAAACCCTTTACCAAGCGGCGACCGGCTCAGTGCATCAACCTGATGTCACTGCAATCCCTCTGACCGGGAGATCCTAGGTTCGAGTCCCGACGGCGGCACGATTTTCGACAGTAGCTTGTCAGCTAGGTCGAATTCAGCCGCTGTCTTAAGAAGGATTCTAGCGGCCGCCTGCTCTGATTGGTAGTTTCCCATGGTTTCTCCGATCAACACCAGGCGAATGCCAGACCAGTATCCTAACAAACGGACCGCGTGCGATCTTTCCTACCTCTTGTCATATCCTCTCCTCTTACACACACTTACACTAACATGCACCAGACTAACACACATGCCGGGACACCGGTCGGGAGCTTACAGCTTATCCCGGCCGGGACGGTGCCCCGCTGGTGGGAGATACTTGGTTGAGGGGAAACCCCGCTAGACGACGGTAGGTCGGCGCCAGATCCCGCGATCCATCGGGGAAAAGATCATCGCCACCTCCCGAGAGAAAAAACACGCACGACCGTTGCGGGACTAATGCCCTAAGTAGTTGACACGCTCGGAAACACGAATCAATCAATCAACCCATGCGGCGAACTCCCGCCCGCGAAGCGCAGATGCGCGGCCGCGCCACCGCTAGTGACCGTGGCTGCGTGTGAGGGGCTCTTGGCTCCTCGTGCTGAGCGGCGTGTTGCGTGCGGCAGGCGCGTGCGCGGGCGGCGCGGCGCGCGGGGAGGCGGGCACGTCCACGCGCTGCGCGACGGCGTCGGTGGCCACCTCTACCACGTCCACGGTGGGCGGCGGCGGCGGCGGCGGCGGCGGCGGCAGCGGGCGCGCGCGCAGCAAGGTTGGGAACGAAAATGGCTAGTTTTTCAAATGTTAATAAAACAAAGTCGACAATCATCAGTGCCGCAGCGCCGTAAAAAAGGAAGAAATGTTTACCAGTCACCAGTTAGTTGTCTGGAAGAACAGTACGTACTCAGTAACCACTGAAGATGTCTACCGCAGTTGGAGATGAAACGTTAGGGCAAAAAATGTCCAATCGACCACAGCTATACAGCCTGAAAGGTATTTTTAAGAATTTTCAAATGTTGCTTATCTCACGCTTTTTTCTACTCCAATTGTATAATTCTGTTATTTGATGGCTGCAACCCATTGCATAAAGACACTCATTACGAAACAGTTTTCATAATGATATAGGTTCTTGACCAATCATAGAGAAGCTTACAAACCAAGTATTGATACTTTATTCATCATTGAGGATCTTTAAAGTAAATGTTTCGTTCGATTGTGTACATTAAAATTGAATTTAATACTACATTCTGTTTCTCACTTTTAATTTTTTTATTAGTAGTAATTTTTTCGTGGAATATTTAAAATAAATTGGATCGTAATTTCTCTGTGATCCTATCTGACGAGCGCGGTGACAGTTATTGGAGAGAACTGACTTTTTGAGAATTTGACCAAGGTCAAGATCTGAACCCAAGTCATTTTGGGTTATACGTTGCTGCCATGTTGTTCTTAAAAACCAGCCAATTGTTTAAAATGTCTAGTGAATCAAAGGTGGACTTGACACCTCCAGAAATAAGAGAAAAAGCAAAAATGGTGACGTCGGAACTATTGCCGCAACTTCTGTACTCCCTCTCAGGCAAACTGGTAAAACAAAGCCACTTGCGGTGGGCAGGGAGTTGTTCGCTATATGTGGCCTTGTCTGAATCCTGCATGTCAATTGCTACAAAACGATTCAATGTAAAAGTTTAACTTACATTCCGTTAAGTCGTAGAAAAAGTACCTCATGAAACTCGATGTAATGGATATTAATATAGTCGCTCGTATCGTAATGTGACACTCGTGTACTAATCCCCATCATTACATCATCGTATCATAATGCACTATTTGCATTCTGGAAAATGTGCGTAGATGATCTCCTCCCCCATACGTCAGACAGTGTTTGCTGGTGTTTGACCGAAGGGGTCTGCGCGGCGCGCGTCGTCTCGCTCCGTGGCACGCACGGCCCCGCCCACGCCCGCCGAGACGCCCACGGCCTCGGAGGCCGAGACCATCAGCGCGCCCGCCGCCCCCGCCCCGCCCGCACCCCCTGGCGCCGACGGAGGAGGCGCCGCCGCCGTCTTGCCCAGGAGGGCGCGCAAGAGCTTCCTCGACGTGCCCATGGTGCAGCGCCAGATGCACGCCACCGGCGGCCTGCCCTGG
Organism: Acheta domesticus; assembly: GCA_031308135.1. Classification (NCBI taxonomy): domain Eukaryota; kingdom Metazoa; phylum Arthropoda; class Insecta; order Orthoptera; family Gryllidae; genus Acheta; species Acheta domesticus. The sequence continues at coordinate 208,574,400 of JAHLJT010009419.1, forward strand.
GTGGGAGGTGACGCTTTTTCTTCTTTTTCTTTTCAGCTTAGACCAAGGTTGGTGTGCTTTTTACATTCCCATACACGTACGTATACACGGAGTGATATACGAAGTATAGGGAAAGTTGTGTAATGCTGCGCGAAAAACGGCCAATTTTCGGCGGAAAAAATTCGTTGCCGGGCCGTGGTAACAAACTCGTGGTGCCACAGAATGGCACATACTTTCCCGTATTAGTTTTCTATTTCTTTGGGTCATCGCTAGCTCTTCTGAATTGCCACATCTTTCTTGCCAGTTGCAATCTAACACCGCCAAAATTACATTTTTTTGGTCATTTTCTTAATTTTTCGGTTTCCTATTGGCAGAACGAAAATATTAACTTTAGAATATTAAAGAACACGAAAACCTAATCCTAAATGGCAATTTTCTTTTAAAAGTTAAAAGAAATTAAAAGTGTCGTTTTAAAGAAAATTGCGTTTTAGGGCTACTAAAAATGTGAAATTTGAAGCTCATTTTTACAGAAAATTTTTCAGTTTTCAAAATACTTTATTTGAAGTTATTTGAAGCACTTACATTCACAAATATAATAATTTTTACAAATTGCTGGTAATGTGCATATTAAAGATGAGAGAGATCATTCAAAAAAATTACATTTATATAATTTTTGAAAAAACAAAAAAATACTCAAACTAAACTTTACGTCATATTAAAGAGTGTAATTAGCACTATCCGTTACAAAAGTTTGAAGAAAAAATTTGCAGCCATTTATGAGAAAATGGCGTTTGAGCGTTTCTGAAAATGCGGAATTTTCAGCTACTTTTTTTTTGTAGCTAAGACTAGGTTTTTGTGTTCTTTAATATTCTAAAATTAATATTTTCGTTCTACTAATGGGAAACCGCAAAATTAAGAAAATGACAAAAAAGTGTACTTTTGGCGGTGATAGATGGCAGCTGGCAAGAAAGAGTATGTGGCAATTCCGAAGAGCTAGCGAAGACCCAAGGAAATAGAAAACGAATACAGGAAAGTGCAAGGTCTGTATGATAAGTAATGAGACTCGCCGCGCCGCGGCGCGCGTGTCGCTGGAGCGGGGTTTTAGGTGGTGGGGGATGTAGTGGGGGGTCGGAGCAAAGCAACACACCGCGCGTCAGTTGGCTCCGGGCCTTAGCGGAGCGCTGACAAGCCTTGGGCAAAGCCCTTGTGAAAATTCTGGTCACGGCGGAAAATCAACAAACATGGAGGGTTCCATCGAACAGCGTTATGCAATCAAATTTTGCTTTCGCCTGGGGAAAACGGCTACTCAGACGCTTTCTCTCATCAAGGAGGCCTACAAAGATGAAGCCCTATCAAAAGCCCAGGTGTTTCGTTGGCACAGTGAGTTCCGGAACGGCCGGGAAAGCGTTGAGGATCTGGAGAGGGCTGGACGCCCGACAACAGTGACTTCGGACGAAACTGTGACAAAAGTGAGGAATCTACTGAACTCAGACCGTCGATTATCGTTGAGATTGATGGCTGCTGAACTCGATATGAACCACACAACAGTGCACAAGATTGTGACGGAACAATTGGGAATGAGAAAAATTTGTGCGAAACTGGTGCCGCGAGTGTTGAGTGACGAACAAAAGCAACGACGTGTTGAGTGTTGTCAGGAAATGTTGAACCTCATGAACAGTGAACCTGACTTCGAAGATGACGTCATAACAGGTGACGAGTCGTGGGTGTTCCAGTACGACCCTGAAACGAAACGACAAAGCGCGGAGTGGCACACTCCTGCGTCCCCGCGCCCCAAGAAGGCCAGAATGTCGAAGTCAAAGGTGAAAACAATGTTGATTGTTTTTTTTGACAATCTGGGGGTGGTCCACAAGGAGTTTGTACCCCCAGGACAATCAGTCAACGCTGCCTTCTACAAAAAAGTCCTCGAGAGACTGCACAGGAGCGTCAAGCGGAAGAGACCAGAGATCGCTAGCCGGTGGAAGTTGCATCACGACAATGCCCCTGCCCACACCGCCTTCGTAGTGACCTCCTTTTTGACCCGGATCGGGGTGGAAGTCCTTCCACAACCACCCTACAGCCCAGATGTGAGCCCGGCCGACTTCTTCCTCTTCCCGAAGCTGAAGTCACGCTTGAAAGGAACCCGTTTTGAAGACGTCACAGCCATCCAAGCAGCCGTGACCAAATTTCTAAAGGACATGCCAGATGCTGACTTCCAGGGGGCGTTTGCAGCGTGGAAACATCGATTGCAGAAGTGCATCGACGCAAGAGGAGAGTACTTCGAAAGCTTTTAAGTCCCTGTAAAGATGAGATCAATAAAACATTGTTTCCAGAACCGGTCTCATTACTTATCATACAGACCTTGTATGGGCCATTCTATAGCACCACTAGTTGTGTTTTACAGTTCGCACGCATTTCGCGATTTACCCCAAGTGTCTGGCATAGGTTCGTGTCGGACCTTACTTGCCAAATCGACCTTTGTGTTTAGTCATGTTACGGATTTTTGTTACGGTGTGTCGTACTACGCCCTCGGAATATGCGAGGGGAGTGCTTGTCTCCTTTGTGAGGACATGTCGAGCTAATGTTTAAGCGTCGCCGGTGTCTCGCTGGTTTGAAAGGCTTTTGTAGGTTTCATTAAAAGATAGCTATTGAGTGAAGGACTCGATATCACTTTTCTTCCGAGTACTTTCAAACGTTTCCGAAACTGAGGGCGCGCTTTCAATTGTCAGTAAAGCTTCCGGTCCAAAAAGATCCCATGTATAGTACATGATATAAACACGCAGACATGGCACGAGGGTTAAAAGTATTCGCAGCCTAACAGCAGTAGCGTAGCGCGACTAGCGTGTTTGGGGATGCTCAACAATAACGCGAACTGAAGACATGTTCTCTAGAATCTGTTACCGAAACAAATGTTGCAATACTTCAACACATTTGTCAGTAGACTTCTTAAAGGCAAATTAGGCAATGGTTCAGCTTTAATTTTCTTGCGCGACTGGCAATATCACTAGTAAATTTAAACATTTCAGACAAAATTATATTTAATCTAAGTAAGAATTCAACTTCTTAGATATTAAGACTTAGTAGGCAAGTACCATTCTGTTGTTTGTGCCCGTTATCAAGCACTGAATCACGAGAAAGTAAAATAATTCACTGACAACCTCAAGTGTGCTGCGCTCTCGTGCACAAAGGAGCAACTTGTTCACAAGCCTTTTCTCAGCCGTATGCTAGCGTATCGGGACTCGCGAATCTCGAGTGAACAGTAGTGAAGCGGGGAGGGGGGAACCTCGCCGTCGGCGCATGCGTCATTGCTCGTCGTAATATCGCGGCACACGCTAGAAGCATTTTAGCGCCCAAGCAGAGGGCAGCTTCCAACATCGCCCCGATTTCAATCATAGGAAATCACTTTAAAATTGGACGGTGTTATGCATCAACCGGCTAAGCGCTATTTTTAAAAAAAATAGATATAGACGCCGTCAGTTGCATTAGACAATGTTCTAAGTGTTTGCAAAATTGTTTGCCGCCAAATCTGTAAAAATAGCCTTATAATGAATGAAAAATGTAAACGCCACCAGTCACATCATGGATTGTATGTTTCGCAACAACCGGTTATCAACCTAGATCTTCAAATCTGCCGTTCTTAATATCAAATAATGCAGGTAAGCGCCAGATATTTCAGTCATATTTGTGTAGTTTGGCGCTTCAATGAATGAAATAATTAAATTAGTTTTTTAGAGGTGAAAATGTAATAAAAGCTTTGAACACGATTATCTCAAAACTTGTATGATGTATAGCCGGTTGATGCATAACTGTGTTTCACTCACTTGGAAGATTATCAACGCATTATTTAGGGTTCTTTGATGAATATGATACGAGGGGTGTTGTGGTGGCAGCGGGCGGCGAGCACTCGGAGGCGCCGAGCCCGGGCACGGCGGCGGCGGTGGCGGTGGCGGCGGCGGCGGCGGCGCTGCGCTCGCCGGCCACGCACCGCATGGCGCGCCGCTCCGTGCTGACGGCGGCCGCGGCCGCGGCGGCGGCGGCGGCGGCCAGCAACGCGGCCGCGCGCGACGCGCACTCGCCCGTCGACCCGGAGCACGGCAAGTGGGTGTGCCCTCCGCCCCCACCGTCAACAGACGGTCCACTCCGGTTAGCGTGCACTCGAGGCACCGGCTCCGTTTCACAAGCATAAGACTCGGTTGGAGTGAACCTCAACCTCGACCTGGAAACGGATTCGATCTCTTATGTTAGTAAACGATGAAAAGGGCCTTCAGAATGTTGGACGGTGTTCCAACAGTTTGCAAGAAGTATTGAAAGGTGTCCAGATTGCTTTACGATACTTAAGAGACAGGGGACAATGCAGAATCACGTATGAAGAGAGCACGAACTCTGGTGAAGGTTCTAGAGAAATTACTAATCAAAAATGTGCGAAGTGAATAATTGAAATAATATATTTAAGTAATAATAGATTAAAGTACAAACAAAGATAACTGAAATTTGATTGAAATTTTCCATTAGTGCTCTTAATGAATTTTGCTCTATAATTGTGGAGAAATTCCATTTAATTTTGATTTCATCAGATATAGTGAACCTCTGGTATAGTGACCCAAGTAGTCCCCAGGGGCCATCCATAAATTACGTAACGGAAATTCCGAGTATTTTCAATACCCCCTCCCCCTTGTAACGAACTTCCCTATCTCTATGTAACGCAGAGTAACGCTGCTTCAGAACCCCTCCCCGCCCCTGTAGCGTTACGTAAATTATGGATAACCCCCTCCAGAAGTTCACTACAACCGGAGTCGACTGTATACAGTGTCCAGAAGCTCCCGCTACAAAAAATAAAATATCCCAGATCCTATGTTGACGTTCATGAAGAATGGCAACTCCAGTTTCCCCCAAAAAATTGTCTTCGATACAATTGAGTTTAAAAGTAATTCCGGGCGCAAAATGCAAACCTGATGCCTCGACAACGGCGCGGCGACTGTCAACGGGGCTGGGCGTAGCGTCGTTTCCTTGCGTTTTCGGTGATACTGTCCAGTGAGGCCAAAATCGCTTGTCGCACACTGGAGAGTACCAAGTGTTTTATGTGCACTTTTCATTTAATCTATCAAATCTACTAAAATTCATTTTTGCTGTTGATTATATCCACGGTGTGCATACCTCATGCAGATTAGCCCGTCGCCCTGGAGCGCGGCAGGTGGGTGACTCTCCGAACACTACACGCTCACCTCGAGGGCAACGCGCCCTTTCCCTCCAATGAATGCAGAGAAATTTCATACAACGGAATTTTTAAACATACGCTCCTTCCTGCCAGGCAACTCCTTAAACACAGGTTTAGGAAGTCACGTACTGGCGCAGACAAGGAACTATCATGTGCTTCTGAACACCTGAGCATAGAGGACTGTCTAACATTCAGGGGACATATCACAAAGTGTAACTCTATGAACTAGCTAAATGTTAATTGCGGAAAAGTTATGATTTTCGATCCCTCTACATGGACTAACAAAGAAATTGTTATAACTTCTGTTTGTCACATTTATTTTCAAACACGCTGTATAGTGGAGACAGTTTTTATAATATAAAAAAGATATGTCGGTTCCCCCGTCTGCACTCCCGTTTCGTGTTGCACACTAAGAATAATCTGGAAGACGAATTACGAGATGGAACTGGACAATAAGAAAACACGGATTTTCCAGGTATTGAAACTAACGAACCAATGGAAGATCGAAATTTTCTGCAATATATTAGATAATATCAAATTTGAAAAAACAATTTAATACACAATATTGATATTCATAAATCAGTAATAATTCCGTTTGTATGAAGAAAAGTCACGGTCGATAAAAGAAAAGCCACGGTCTTGAAACAAAAGTATGCGTCGGTGCAGTGCATCGGTTTTATAAATATTAAATTTTAGTAATTCGCCGCCCGGCGGCTGGGCCGGGTCAGCAAACACGCTCACTAGTCCCTACTGTAGACGCTGTTCACTCGTAAATGCGAGTTCCATTCCCCTCTCTCCAGCCTCCACTCAGGGAAGGACCTCCCGCTTCGCAGACACGCAAACTCCCGCTGCATTTTCAACACGGTCACATTCAAAGTAACATAAAAGATTTTTTAGCAACAAAGACGTAATACAAGATACTACAAAAAATTAAATGAACCACACTCATAAATCGCAACACATCAATTAATACACGAAATTGTAATTTACACGTTTCATAATTCATATAATACATGCAATTTAATTTTCTAATGACACAAAAAATAATTCGAACAGAAAAAATCCCTTGTAGCTTATTTCATTGACTTGAGTATGTCGCGAGCGAATTGAGTAAATCATATCTCAAATATCTGAGAAAATGAAGTAAAGGATACAAACGCATGCGATAGAAAAAAAGTCACGGTACGAGGGTCATTCCATAAATAACGCACAGTATTTTATATTTTTTACATGTTTATTTTATTTCATTTATTTATTTTTATTTTTGAGAAAATCCTTTTCACGATCCTTTAATGTAGTCTCCATTCTTCTCAATTACCATGTTCCAACAACTGGGAAGCTTTAGAATTCCATCAAACGCCTCTTCTTTGTTCATCAGACGAATGGTTCGGGTCACGGCTGCAGAAAGCTCATCAAGGGATGGGAAACGAAGTTCTCGTTAAAGGGTTTAGAATTCTGGGTAAAGTCAGTCTGGTGGAGTCATGACAGGACTAGGGTGCATGCTGTAACACTTCCTAACCACATTCGTGGAACTTTTCTATTCCGACTTTGGCCGTGTGTGGGAGAGCGTAGTCGTGGAGAATGAGTGTGTCAGTGAGTCGTGAGAATGAATGTTTTCACATGTCGCACGACGACCTTTTTCAGTAAAATCTTCCACAAATTTCACACTTCATTCATCTGTCGATGTTGTTTCTTCCCGGTGTTGCGTCTTCGTTTTTTCTCATATGACCTTAACGAAACTGACTAGACCAATGGGGAACTGTGCTACGGACCACTGCAAGATCACCGCACACTTCACTTTAAGCTTTCTGGAATTCAAACGGGTTTTTACCCGATAAAGTGTCGATCTTGACATGCGATCTTTGATCCTCAACACTCCTAGTACCCGATATCTGTGCAGGCTCCATTTGTAAGACCCGTTATTAAACAAGGAAACAAGTTATTGATGAAACCGAGGCACGTGCTTCATGGTGAAACTTTGAACTACAAGTGACGCAAAAATCAGTTCCGTCGCGTTCTTCAGCTTCAATGCCAAACTGTGCATTGAAGTCGTAGGCTTCCGCGGCTGGAGTCATGAGGATGATCTTGGCTGTCGGGGTGACGCCGCGTCGAAAGCTGTGTTGCCGACGTTTCGACCATCTTGTCGTGGTCTTCCTCAGGGCTGGTCTGCCCAGAGGTCTGCCTAGGCACACCAGCCCTGAGGAAGACCACGATATGATGGTCAAAACGTCAGGAACACAGCCTTCGACGCGGCGTCACCCGGACAGCGAAGATCATCCAAAGTGTGCGTTGTTTATGAAATGCCATCCGTATCGTCAAGTGCGAAGGCGCAACGCCGCGTGCCCTCCTCCGCAGAGTGACGGAGTGCATCTCGGCGCGGCTGCCGACGGCCCTGCCTTCGCCGACGCCGACGCCGACGCCCGCGCCTGCGCTGGCGGGAGCGGCGGCGCGCCTGCCCGCTGCCTCCAAGGAGGTGGGAGGCACGCCACATTCCCTTCAATGCCCTCTACCCGCCAATTAGCCTAATTCATTTGCATACGCTCATTACGAGAACGCTCAGAAATGAAGTAAAAAAGGCATTAGAATAAACATATTAATTCATGAAATTAAGTTTAACACAGAAAGTCACTGTAAATAATTTAAGATGTACTTACATAAACAATGAACTACTAATTAAATTATCAGTGTTCATTATTTACATACTTTTCCCAAATTTACATTTTTCTTCTCTTCCTTCTCTCAAACTCTATTTCGATACTGAATTTAATACTGAAAAGATTCCATTTAATACTGAAAAGGTACAAGCTGTTTGGTTGATAGATTGCATAAAATAGACTAGTATTTTACTATCAATATACTATTTGAATTTTATTTGGGAGCGCTAAAAAAAAACACCTTCATGTTGTCTGTCTCTGACCATCTGCATGAACCAATTTTTCTCAAAAACTACTGAATTTATAAACATGAAATTTAAACACGTTATGGATACTATCCATGGGACCAACTTAGTTTTTATTTTACCCTGATAACCCAAACGGTTCCAAAGAAGTGATTTTTCTGTTGATCCTCCCCCCCCACACACACACACACACACAATGTCTTGCTCTGCTCCGTCCCCGGACGATTGGCGTTAAACTTGCAACGTCGGGGCAAATTTCAAGGAATCTTTATCATTAGTAGAGCTAGGATTTTGATGATTTTGCATCTTTTTTCTCGTTCTTGAGAAACATTTCACCTTTTTATTTTCACTAACATATTTCACCGTGTTTTGAAACGTTTGACAAGTATTTGTTTGGACATTTTTTGTCGTTTTTCGGTTGAAAAGTTTGTTGTTGTTGTTTCCTTCATTTTTCAAGTTCTGAAGTGATTGTTCATTTTCTCCCCTTTTTAAAATAGTTTTATTTCATTTTTAGTACTTACATACTTCTAGCTGAAAATTGTCAATCATCTGCATTTGAAAACCTAAAAATGATCTTTGATATATATTGCAACTCAAAATTCAAGGGTTTTTAATATGAATATAAATTGTAAGTAAATAACAATAATAAATTGTAATCAATATTAATAAAATATTTATTTACTATAACAAATAACAAATTAACTTCGATTCTTAATTGAGTTTTACAGTATTAAATTTATTACAAATATTTTATCACGGCAAATTATTGGCTTAACCGAAGAAAGGAATATTTCACAGAGTAAAAATCCCGAAGTGGATATGTTTTAGGGCATTTTAAGGTCATTTATGAAGGATTTTTAGGGCATAAATGCACTCTTTTAGGGCATTTTTATGTAGTTTTTAGATCAGCAAAATCCTAGCCCTAGTCATAAGCGAGTTTTTCGCGGCACTGCGTAGAGCCATCGTATGCAATACCGATCTTCTAAGCTTGCGCAAATGCATAGAAGTGATGAGCGAAACTCGAACTGCGCAAGCGTAGATCGACAGTGCTGCCGATTTCTGTAAGGCTTCGCCGTGCAAATCCCACTATTCGACAGCTGGGTGCCGAGGGAGGGTAGTGGGGGCACCTGGCCCAGCCCGCTTGACTGGGGTCGCATAAAGCTATCAACATCGCTGCGTTACTAAGCCCAGTGGGAGATATTTCTTATCTCTCAAGTTCCATTAACCTGTCCAAATTAATTCAGGTACAGGTAGCACAGCAATAAAATGAGTGGTAAGAAATTATCCGGCGAATTCAGAGAAGCGCAGTAAGCCGATGTGAACAGTCGAGCGCTGGAGGATATAAGTATTATCTAAATACTATATCAATAAAATGGATTGTAGGAAATTGATCATGTATTAAGATAAAACACATCCTCCGGCGCTCGACTGTTTCTCAAAAAACCTCGTTTCCAAATTGGTGATGTCTTAGAACCTGAAATAATACAGTGATCCGTTATATTGAAAATATAACTTGCAAAACTGAAAAAGGTACGATACGATAAAAAATAAATAAATATTCAAATTATAATAAAAATTATACAGGCACACAAAAAAAGTTGTCAGACCCGGACTTGACACACGTTTCTTTACTTATTTTGACACGCTGAAACCGAATATGAAGCCATAATGGCGCCATCACCCTCCATTTTGTTTTAAAATAAAACAACAACAACAATATGACACTGTATTTTTTCCCGGAGGAAGTTGTCAGACCCAAGGCCTTGACATTTGTTTCTCTATATATGTCGACGTGCTGAATTCGAATCTGAAACCAGAATTCCGCCATCATCCTCCAATTTTTTTGTGATCGAAAAAATGAAATTGCAGATAGTAAATTTCATTTTTTTAAATTAAAAATATGGAGGGTGGTGGCGGAATTCTGACTCCAGTTTCGGTCTCAGCGCGTCGACATACGTAGAGAAACATGTGCTTTTAGGCCTGACATTTTTTTGTGCCTATGTTATGGTTTCCCTTGAGAATGATGGGCTCCGGAGCGATGCCCCCACTGAATCCCTGGCATGAAATCAAGAATGGATTGACAGAAACAATACCTGCATTTGCAAGTGTGTATGTGACAGTTGCGGATACAGACGGGGGCATGGGGGCCATGCTCATTCCCCAAAAGGCCAAGGGTTTTCGTTTGTTACCTTCCTTTACATGTCACAATGGATTAAAATGTTAATGAATTATGTAATTACTAGTGAAGCCCGGCAGACGTTCGTCTGCCCTTTATCGTCCTCTCTCCTTCCCTCTGCCATTTCTCTCTGCCTCTCTCTGTCCCTGTCTCAGTCTATCTACCTCTGTGTGTGCCTCTCTGTCTCTGCCTCTCTCTGTCCTTTTCATTCACATTTAGCTACAGATTCTGCACGTCTTTGAGAAGGTGAGGTAATATCGAGAAGCACGCGAGTAGATTACGGTGTGCGAAACGTTTCCTTGAGGCTTTTGACCTCAATTTTGTTCTTTTATTGCCCTAGAACGAGTAATTTAGCGATATCGATTCAAAAACCCTAACGAGTGCAGCGGGTTGCATTTGGCATGAATATTTATTAATTTTTATTCCCGATAGTTGACTAGTAGTTCTGCCACTTGGGGCGGAGATGAATCCAAGACAATCCGCCGCCCCTGGCATGTGCATGGCGTGGGGCAGGTGGCGGAGGCGGGGGCGGAGGCGGGGGCGGAGGCGGGGGCGGCGCCGCAGGGGCAGGGGCAGGGGCGGCGGCCGCCGTCGCGCAACGGCGCCAAGCGCAGCGCCGACGAGCCCCAGCGCCGGCCCCAGCGCCTCTGACCGACACCGCACCCTCTTTTTCTAATAAACGCATGCTTTTGTACACGCCTCCTTTCATTCACCTGCAGGGTACCATCTTCCAAATCAAGGGTTTTCTAACTTTTTGCGTCAACGGCTCCCTTGACCGAAACGAAACTTCTCGCGGCTCCCCTAGTAAATATAACTTTCGAATACAAAGGTTTTAGGTCTATTGAAGATTCAACACAAATAAGTGATACAACAGGCTATTTTATTTCTCCAATCTAAATTGGTATAAACACATTTTGTGTCGTTGCCGCGCTCTCGCGCGAGCATGGGAACTCGTGATCTACGTGGGTAGGAATATTAAATAACCCCGGCGGAGATGCGCGCTAGGGATGTACGTCGATGCTGAAGGGGCCACAGAAGATTACTTATAAAGAACTTTTCAGGTTCGATTAACCCACAATTAATGAGAAAAATAAATCATATATATTGCAAATAACAAACAGTATGATAGTCCAAAATTATTTTGTAGACATAAATGACACAAGGATTCAAGTAAATCAAATTTAAAGATCAAAGATGTTGCTTCATCAATAGACCCAAATGAAACACCCAAAGGAATATTCTTAGATCTTTCGAAAGCTTTTGACGTTATTGACCATAACATCTTGCTCTCAAAATTACCTTCGTACGGAATTCGTGGTGTTGCCCTAGATTGGATAACTTCGTACCTTAAACATCGGACTGAAAGGGTAGAAATACCATACTGGCACGAAAGGACATTACATACTAATGTTTCTAATTCTTTGGCAATTGTGCATGGGGTCCTGCAACATTCGATCTTAGATCCTATTCTCTTTCTGTTATATGTAACGGTAAGCCCTCGTATATTCAAAATGGAAGACAGTTGTTTGCCGATGACACGAATGTTCTTTGCAAAAAAGAAGCAATAAATAGTACGATTTCAGAGGTTTCGTATTGGTTTCGTTATAACAAATTAATTGTTAACGAAAGGAAAACTGTTTCAACGCATTTTTGCATTTCAAATCGGAAATCGCATGTTCCACTGAAAATGAACAATAAGCAAATTGGCAGATATTGAGGTAACATTTTTAGGCCTTTCAATTCAATCAAACCTCAAATGGAATGTACGTATAACAAAATTAAACACTAAATTAAGTTCATTATGTTACGCATCCAGAATTCTTTCAAATTCTGTGAGCCTTCATTAAGCTCGTTGCTTTTATTTTGCAAATGTACATTCCCGCCTGAGATAATGCATAATATTCTCAGGAAGCTCATCCTGTAGTACTCAGACCTTCAGATCGCAAAAGAAAATTATTCGAATAATGAAAAAATGCCTTCCACGCGATACCTGCAAGCATCTTTTCATTGAGCTGGGAATCTTACCATTGCCTTGCCTATTTATCTACAAATCTGTAATATTTGTAATAAATGACCTACTTAACGGAGGGAACATATTTTCATGCAATATTGATATTTATAATTAAAACACACGTCGTAGAAATCACGTGCATTAAGTATCAGTATCAACAGCTCAGTACAAGAAATCCACATATAATACATGTACATTACTTTACAACGCATTGCGAGATGACATTAAACAATCAAAGTCGGTACACAAATCTAAGTTAAAAGTAAAATCTTTTCTGCTGCATAACTGTTTCTATACAATTAGAGGCTATACTGATCGTCAATAAGAAAAATAATGTTTATTGTAACAAAACAATGATTTATAATGAATTAGTTTCCATTTGTAATTATACATAAAAAAATTAATACGCCTGTAACAAGTAATGTACTTCAGCTTCCGGGTCAATGACCCCATCTCGATCAGGTTTTTGTGTAGTTTCCCTGACCCATTGAGCAAATTCTGAGACGGCCCCTTGTTTTGCTTCTGGACGTAAATGTAGCTTCACTGTGCGCACGGTTTGTTGAGAACTCCTTTTGCTTCTAGTGGTAGGAGTAGAACTGATGTTCGTTACTATTGTAACGCGTTAGCAATGCATAAAAATCAATTGTATTGTGTTAGCAATGCATAAAAATCAAATCAGCAGTTCATTTACCGTTGAAATTGTATTTCTATAACTCAGGAACGAAATGTGCTCAGATAAATCTCTTCCCCGATAAGTTATATACAGCTTTTACTGTTTTTTGACCAAATAAATAAATAAATAGATGCCTTATTTTACGTGGGGACACTCAGACCACGACACTCAGGCCTGCTCTTCCGTCTGACCACACAAATTTCGCTACGCTCCTTTGACCATCTAGCGGAGATAGAAGGGCGGCGAAATAGGCGATTTGAATTTAGCCCAGTGGCTTCATTCAGGATTGAGGATCTTTTGCAAGTAAATTACTAACATGGGGCAGCTGGCTTTACTTCCCCTCTGAAGGCGTACGAACGATCTTTTGGCTTCGATCGGGTTTGAACCCGCAAAATTGGGTACAACAGCCCGAAACGCTAACCGCTACACTATCGACGCCGCTAACAGAGAAGCGAGGCGGATGAACGAGTTACGAACAACTAAGCGTGAGAGCACGAGGCGTGCTAAGCCCGGTGCACGTCGGGCCGTGTCCGCGGGCGGGAGCAGCAGCAGGTGAGCGAAGAGGAAGCCTGGCCAGCTTACGTGCGCCCTCCGTATTCCGGTGGGCGCGCCGCCGCACGTCGCTTCGTGTCGTGGCTGGCGAGGGCGCAAGCGGACAGGCTGGTGGGGGCGGGGCGGGGGCAGGGGCAGGGGCAGGAGTTGGGGCGGGGGCCCCGGGGGGGGGGGGGCGGCCGGCCATGGGCACACCTGGGCGGAGCTGCTGTCCCGTCCCGCGAGCCGAGATGGAGCGGCGATAGCGCAGGCACCACGGCGCTGGATCTTGAGGGAGCGGGGCGGGGCGGGGCGGGGCGGGACGGGGCGGGGCGGGCAGGCGGGCGGCCGAGGACGAGCAACACGAAGGCTCCACCGTCCCGCCCCCCGACGCGCGCTGCCCAACATTTAGCATTGTTTACCTGAAACTTACACCACACACACGTGGCGTGTGCGTTTGTCTTGCAACGGATATTTCAATGTTCAACTGAGGAAATACTGCCTTAGACATTTTCAAGATCTCACAACCAGCCACGATATCAAACCAAACACATTTGGAACACGATCGTGTTGAAGGAGTGCGACCAAAATAAATAAATTACCCCGTACTTACGCAACGAAAAGTGTACCCGAAATTTTAGAGGTACAATTGCCAATAGACAGTAGCGAAAACAAACGACCAAAACACACACTACTTTCATTTGAATTCTCTCGCAAATATAAGGCTTCTTTAAACGGACCATAATAAGAGTAAGATAATTTAAGCTTACCCTCATTAATTACAATTCAGAATCATTTTGAGAAAAGAAATGTATACGAAGTGTGTTAGCTCACAGAATAATTCGTCCCTTGTAGGTCGCCTTGAAGCTATAACAAGGCGTGAGAGCACCCTTATTGCCACCAGTATGCAAGCATACACGTTCCGGCTGGGAAGCGAGATTCACAAATGCATTATACATACACGTCCCCGACAGGCTTTAACAACCAATAATATTTTCCCGCTTACCTGCATTCCTGGAAAGATAAATAAATGCAAAGACAAGGAAGAAGGAAATTTTTGCCACACAAGTTATTTTGAGCAAAGGCGACAAAGAAGAGGATAAAGCCATCGACAATGTGGCAAAGTGACTGCTTTATTTTCTTGGCGTCGTTTTTGATGCTGAAACAATCGTCCCTTGCTGAGATATCATACGAGATAAGAGGAAAATCATGCTGCCCTTGAGCCCATCATCCGACGAAATCGAATCAACGACTGGAACTCGCTGGGCAAAGAGAACCACGTGAATTTCTGTCTGTAGTGTGGACTACAAGCACCCAAGAACGAAAGGACAAGCCATGAATCTCAAGTGTGAAGGAATGTTAGCAAGAGAAGCTACAACAATGCATACTTTCTCACATTATTTCTAACTTTTTCAATTTTCAAAAACTCAAAGTGTTCAACGAAAAGGAGACTTGCGGCATTTCTTTAAGCGGCCTTCATTCTATGGGAGCAAAAACTTGAAGGAAACATTTGGAGCCGGTTTTGAGATTTTTTAATAAACTGCATTACCGTCAAGCCTGGGCGAATCCGGAGAAGAATTTTGGAAGGAAAAATACTTTTATTAAAAATGTTTGGGTCGAATATGTCAAATTAAATGACACAGGTTAAACTCGGCTCATGTGGCGATACAATTTTTTTCCTTTTAATGTTATACGAAGATAATTTTGTTTGAAAGTTTCGTGACAAGTTAAAACTAAGAGTTACAGAAAAATTTTGAGGGGGGAAATTTCCCTACCCTTGGATCCGCTCGTGCTTTAATCCTCGTACCGTAACTGGGGTCTTTCTGGACCCAATCTTCATTGATTTTTTAAAAATATTTCCTGAATATTTGCAGAATAATTTCAGTCTTCTAGATCTGCCTTCGTGCACTTATTAAGCAGGTACCAAACCATTTTCAAATATTTTCCCATTTTTATTACGTAATTATTAATTGTTTTTGCGTTACATGAGATTGGTTAGACCAAAGGAAAGCCTGTTATTTTGCTTTTCTGATTTGAAATATCTTGCCATGAACTTCAAATAACGTGTCTGTTACAGTCAATATTTGGTTTATCTCGAAATAAGTTTCGTAAACTATTATAAATATTTCTGAATCATTATGTATGAACAATGGAGGTTACGTACGGAAGAGGCTATTCTTTATACGAAATATTTTATGTAAGTAAATTATATTTCCTATATTATTGATAATAACTTATAAAATGTATTCTTCTATAAAAATAATTATTTACACTCAGCATATTGTACACATTCGTGTTTAGCACTTCCAATTGTCAGCAATTTTGGGGTCCAAAAAGACCGCAGGTTTAGTAGTTGATTGTAAATTGCAGCTATGGTGCGCGGGTGAAGCCAAACCAACGCGAGCGACTCGTTTTTGAGTGGTTTTTTTTTCGGGCCGTGTGCCATGGGTCGGCGGCCGTGGGCCGTGCGGTGGCGGCGCGTGTGCGATGCGCGGGGGCGATACGCGGCCGTGAGCGGCCCCCGGGGCTATCGCACGCATCGCCCGCGCCCAATTAGCTTAGCACGCGGACCTGCCTCACAGGCGAGCCTTCTCCTCCTCCCTCACTATTCTGCCATTTTCTTCACTCCCTTTCAAGGAAATCACCTGCTGACGGGTTCATCCGATAGGGAGCTTCAACAACATAGTGACGTCACTGTAGCGACATGTATATATCTTTTCTACAATACAATTCAATATAAATTGGTATCCCTGTGCAATTGCATACAGGCCGACATAGGGGAGGTGAAGTCAGGGCTCCACTTTTCCTCGCCGTCGGCACAAGAAGGAGGTTGTGTGGCGAGCACAACGCTCCGGCCGCCTTTACCCCAGGAAAGATCCTGGTAGTCACTTGGAAAGGAGGCTGAGTCGACCCCAGAGCCGCCCTGAAGGGAAAGCACCAGATAAAAATCACAGCCTACGCCAATTAAATGTAGTTTGTTGAATTGGATGGTAGGGGTCGAATACTTCCCAGGT
This sequence comes from Acheta domesticus, assembly GCA_031308135.1. NCBI lineage: Eukaryota > Metazoa > Arthropoda > Insecta > Orthoptera > Gryllidae > Acheta > Acheta domesticus. The sequence continues at coordinate 208,590,895 of JAHLJT010009419.1, forward strand.
GACATCCACTCTTGCTCCTCCACTGCTCCGCTGCAACATGACAATCTCCAGGGTGCTCGTGCGCAGAGCACGTGGCACAACGCGGCGTGCAGCACGACGCGCAACTTGCGTGTTCAGCGGAGAACTGCGAGAACGTGAATGCCACGCGGTGCAGCTGGAGGCTCCTTGAGATTCATTCCTTAAACGTGATTTAAGCCCCGGGACTTGTACTAGTGTGGGAAGCAAAACATGTCTCGAGGTCTGGGAGATTTCTTGTAGCGGGATACAACTACAGAAACACGCTACGTTGGATTAGAGACTTTCTTCAATTGCAAAAACTCGTGATAAAACAGTGCCCTCTAGTATACAAAGCCTGGCGACGGGCAGTCATCTTGCCAATGACGTCACGATGAGTAGGCCCAACAGCCCCGCCGTGGGCTTACGATCCATGCTGAACTTAATAGCAACAGCATTTCACAATATATTTCTCCCTGGCACTTCATTTTACACCAATAGATTTGGGTTACGAAAATTGAAGGATTCATATTTTAAGAAATATGTTGCTTTTATTTCAGGACAATGTTTCTTTGAAAGAAAAAAATATAATTTTTCCTACAACTATCTACAAAATTAAAATCAGAAGTTAATAAAAATACACTTTGATTAATTACAGAAATAGTAATTTATTTTGAAGAAAATCATGTCACAATTTACATATATTACTCAATAGATAGTTTGTGTATCACAACAAGAACATTTAAGTAGTTTCTCAATACATATGCATACATATTCCTACATTAATACACACAAACATCATTTTTACAGAATAGGCGATTTAAAATATTTTGGGAAAGAAAATTACAGAAGCAGAATCATGCTGCAGGCTAGATTTCGACCTGAGATATTACGTAACAATTATGTATTTATTAAAACACATAAGACATCCCACATAACGTAATATTTGAAGCTCTAAACGAAAAACTTGATAAGGGAAATTCATTTAAAATACCAAATGAGGAGATCCTGCTAGCAAGTAGATTAATGTTGAATAACAAATTCTTCAAGTTCAGTGATTCTTGTTACAAACAAAAACAGGGGACTCCAATAGGTGGACTCATGAGTTATCTCTTTTCTGAATCGGTTATGCAGCAGACACAGTCATCTTAAGTCAAAATGAAGTAATATTTTGTGCTAAATATGTGGATGAGACGATATTAATTGTTGATGAGGCAAAGATTGAATTCATTTTTCAACAATTCAATAACTATCACCACAACTATTACTATCACTATCACTGTCACCAACGTTTGCAAGTTTAAAGCATTTTTTAAATACCTATCCTTGAGTTATTGTTGGGTATGAAAGTTTTCTCTCTACAAATAGCTTTGATCCACGCACTCCTTGGCTCTTTCTCATTGGGAAAGCCGAACACACTAACAGCACGGCCGTTTCGGTAGTTGCCTTTACAATTGGGTACACAATACTTGAAAGGCATCATTATGATGAGCTGTAAATGAAACAATGAGGGTTTGAATAGTTACAATTTTTTAACATATGTTTACTGTCTAATCACTTAAGTTCTAAACACTGTATGATCAATATGCACAATAACCTAGAAGCCTCATAACACATTTTCACAAATTGAAGCACAAATATATCATTTGCTTATATTTGCCTTAATTTTAGATCTAAGACGTAAAGTGAACTTAATCAGAAACTACTGTTAATAAATTGTACTTACCAAGTTAGAATTTCCGTAAATAAAAATAATCAAATTGCTGAAAAATCACAACTAACACAACATAGCAACACGCATAACACACGGAGTATCCGGCCGGAGAGTCTGTTCTTGGGCCTACTCGTGCTTACGTTCATAAAATCGCCAGGCTTTGTATTCCAGAAGGCACTGGATAAAATCGAATGTTTCTTACAGTGTCGTATTAAAGAGCCCTACTCGCAAATTTCACAGCCGTTGGTTGAGAGCTCGCAAAGTTTTTTTTTTTTTTTTCACATTCATACCCGTTTCTTTGATCGGGTACAGACACATTCATATAAAGACAATACAAATGATTATCAGCACACAATTTAGGAATATAAAAACGTTTATTTTATGTCCTCTTAGCAACAAACGATGAAGAAAAAATGTAAATACTCGTAACAACATACAACCTGTGCTTTGGTATCTCATAATGCTATTCCATTAACAGGATAGAATTAATACATTGACCGAAATTGATATATGGGACACTTTAGTACTACAACTCTGCAGAGAAAGAAACTAATAAAACAAATATTTCAAAGATGTGTGTCCCTAAAGGTTGCCAGAAATGTTTTTAGAAAATAGTGAAATGGGGATCTTTGAATAATAGTGATACATTCTCTTGATTATTTAAAAGACAGCCAAGTGTAAGTTGAGCTTTGCATTTGCTTAAAATGGAATAAATCTTTTATATATTAGTTCAAATCTTCAAATAAAATTCTCTGTGTGAATTAGGGCCACCACTCATCAGGAAATCGTTAAAGTCCTATATGCATGAAAGATATAAATGAAACACACTTTTAGCTTAAGTTTGTAATGCTGTGCACTTGAACAAAGATATACGTATTACGATTAAAAACCAAGCTAAGACAACAACTGCATGGACATGCGCAATAGCGAGGTTTGGTTTCAGAGTAAGTCAGCTCTAATGGAGATTAAAAACTTGCCATAACAAACGCTAAAAGCTCTACTAACATACAATACATACAACTCATACAATGCAACATACAAACAACTCATGCTAACAATACTACAACTCATAGAATAATTTGTTTTTTTAGTTTTTATATGATTTTAAGTTGTTTTGTGTATGCATAAAATCTTTTTATATGTTCACTATTTGAATTTTTTAATTAGTGAATCAGAAATAGAATTAGTGAACACCTGGCAACCCTATGTGTCTGTAGAACCCTATATATGGAAATTACATTTTACGTCGCAAGGAATTCCAACGCTTTTGTTGACCATAGGAAAACCCAAACACTAACGTCATTGCGGAGAACGTTCCTCGTGGACGACGTAGAAAACTTGCAGCGATCGTAAAAGCAGGATGAACACGTATAACGCGTGACAGATTTACACTCCGCCGTCTACGCGGACTCCCGACCCACACTTCACCAGTTCGAACTCGCCAGGCCTGTTCTGGCTGAATAAAAACGGAGTTCTTCACTCGTAAACATACTAAAGACAATTCCACAAAGATGACACAGCCGATCCGGTCGCCGGGATCGCCGAGGCAGTAGTGCCGTAGCGATCTCGGACTGAGGGATCGCGGGATCGAGTTCCGCCCTGGGCATGGGTGTAATTATGTTCGTCCTTCACCCCCTCTCATCACCATATAATTGTATCTTCACAATACCATAACGTTAAATACAATAGTGGTCGCTAATGATATATGTGTTGATGCGATTTTAAATAACAAAAAGACGATAAAGTACTGAATATGGAAAACCTGTAGAATATCGTGGGTGGGAATTCACAAGTGTAGCTTCGCACATTGGTCGAAGACTCAAGAGTCGAGGTGAAGTTTCGATACTATACTGCGATTTTCTTAACTCTACCTCTGACAGGAATCAGCTGTTGATGCTTTCATCTAATAGGGAGCATGAACGTCACCGTAGTGACGTCTTTGTAGTGACATATAAGCTCCCGATTGGACGGCAGCGAAACAGCTGACTCCTGTCAAGGGCGGTGGTAAGACAATCGCAGTATAGCTTTGGAGTAAGAAGATGAGGCCCAGCGGCAAGGAGCTGCTGAATTCCAACCCCCTTGTGTTATTTCCTAAATTCCACACGGGAGGGGGAAGCTCTTTGTTACGTGCGTGTGGATTTCGTGACCTCACTGGGCGTTCAGAAATGAAAATCTCACTGACGTGTATGTGAAACTTGACGAAATCTTGTGACATCCTGTGTTGAACTATGTTGCAGCCGGTGGCACGGGGAAAATCCGACAGCATTACGTCCCGAATCTCCTTTTTCCTTTTTTTATTTTGTTTCTGGTGCAGATGATTGCCCACTTTACAGAATAGTTACAGATAATTTCACACATAGAACATTTGCTATGTTCACATTATTACAATAGGGAGGGTGTCCCATCTGGGATCCTCTTAAACCACCTAGCAGTGCGGAATTGGATTCACTTTTTAGTTAATTGGAATTCTATTATTACATATAAATTAGAGTATGAATGTAGGAGTTACAGGATTGGTTTAAGGTGGACGAAATTTGTCCTTGGGAAGTCTGGAACGGATTCTTGTTTGTAGAGAGTGAGAAGTTTTGCCTAGATGAAAAATGTTCTGAGCTGGAAAGTTAAATAGTTATGAGTAGAACCTTTCTGTGAATCTGGAAATATGTTGGGAGCTCCTTTTTCCTGCAGTGCTACGAGTGGGGTTGCCAAACACCGCGCGCCTAATGACGTCATATGCAGATCAGAGAAACACAGGGCCGTTGCGTTGGGAGCTGGTGTCGCATCTTCGCTTACATTCCTGCTTCCTGTTTTCTTATGTGCTAGAACAACTTAACATGCATTATTCCCCAAATTACGCTGTTCTCAATATGAGTAAACACGTTTTAATCTGCACAAGAATACACCTCTTTTAGATCACAACGTTGAAAACGAATATTTTGAAGAAAGTTCCAATAATTTTGATTCAAAATACGAGGGTTGGGGCAGACGTCATGGAAACTTTTTTTTCTAAAAGAAATGTTATCAGATCGCAAAATTTCATTTATATCTTGAAAGAAATGCTGCGGTGGGGTGTGTTTACATCAGATACGTCTGCAAGTGTCTCTTTTAGCACAGAGACCAACTTGAAATCAATTGTCAGTCTACAGCTGTGCGAGGTGAATATGTTTCCAACAGCGCTCTTCCTCCAAGAGAGCCGTTCACCATGAAAGGAATGCCGGAGAATGTCACATGGAATTGGTGGAAGCTCATGGAATAATGGCCTTCCATACCGGACAGCCGCGAGATGCGCAGCAACCAGTGATCAGCAACGCTAGTGATGACCTGTGAGTGTGCGGATCAATGTGATGTGCGGTAATCGAGCATCTATCTAATCAGGTCTTTAGAACGGGTATGCATTTCTTTTGGAATTTGTGAAGTCGTATTCTCTAAAATGCCTAAGAACATGAAATGAGTACGGTCATTTCAAATACCTTACTAAATATGATAAATTCAATTACCGTGTGTTTATAAATGTTCAAGCACTTAGTTTATACCTTGTTCTTTCATGTGTATATTTGAAAATTTCCACCCCTATTCATATTCTCACAAAAAAATAGTTGCCATGACTTCTGCCCCAACCCTCGTATAATGATGAAGAAAGGTCTGTGAATTTAGATGTGGATCATAAAGCATTGAAGGAAGATTTAAAACAAAACTGTGGAGCACATTCATGTTTTCACCGGCATGCACATGTGATAAAAAAACTTATAATTCAATACACTACATTAGAAGTAATAACAGCTTATATTACATGCCCGGATGTCATTTCTACCATGTTAAAAAATATTGGTGTCGTTGTGGAAAAAATGCGTCTACCGCGTTTCTGAAAATACACATATTTGAGTACTTTTTCACACAAAAATTTCCAGTTTTCGAGGAAGTTCATCAGAAATAATTTGATACCTTTGTACTCACAAATGCAATAATGTATAAAATGTGATCGAAATATAAATATTGGCGGCCTGAGAGATATACAGAGTGTCCGGGGAGGAAACGTCGAAACTTCGAAAATAAGCTCTTAAGACAATTCTAAGTATATTTTGTCTAATAAACTACGTGGATATTCCGAATGGTTGAGCAGCTATAAGCACTCAAAAGCTGGCAAAATAAGGCAAAGTAAGCAAAAATTTGCATTATTGAAGCATAGAAACACTCCAGAAACATGTAAATTGTTTATTATTTACAAAAGAAATGAATATATTTGATCAGAAAGAAAAATTAACCCAGAAATAAAAAAGCACCCAATTTACACAATTCGACTCCTTTTTTTTTATTTCTCGCTTAATGTTTCTATCTGAACAAATATGTTCATTTCTTTTGTAAATAATAAACAATTTGCATGTTTCTGAAGCGTTTCTATGCTTCTATAATGCTAATTTTTGCCTAGAAATCAATTTTTCCTCCCCGGACACTCTGTATAAACAACAATACATTTATAATTTTTTTGAAAACACAATAATACACCATAATGACGTTTACGTCATGTTATTCCCTGTCTTTACCACCCTACGTAGAAAATGTTTGAAGAAAAACTTCGTGAGCTACACACTTTCTCGCATTATAGGAAACAGTTACGTAATATAACACTGCAATTTCTGCCCGACTAACGCCTCAGCTTTAATTTGAAAAAGACCTATTGAACCGATTCAAAGGAAACGCCTGCCGTGCATATCTTTATTTGATATAAAGGAAGAGTAGTCATTTCTTACTTTTTCAAAAGAATCAAACATGGATACTCTGGCGTCGTGGTAGCGAAATGACAACGCAGACTGTTTATTTACACTATTTACAAATGTACAGCTCTGTGGTTCGTTCGCCAGTACCTCCGTGACTCCCGCGCGCCTGCTCCCCGTCCCTCGGGCTCTTGCATCCCTCTCCTTGCCGCTTTACCGCGCCTGTGACCCGACACCCGTGTTACGCACACGCCGCGTCTCAATGACTATACAGCCGTCTCGGGCCAGCACACACGTCTGCTCACGAGGTGCTCTCAATACGAACTGCATACTGCCTCTGCTAAGTTATTTTGGCGGTCACGTGATCGCCTCACAGTCCTGTAAGGACGAGAGGGCCAAGGGAGATATGTGCGCCCACCGGGGGTCCGGTGCTCCTGCCCGCTCGTCTTGCATCACGAAGGGCATGGCATTTTTCAGTGCTTCTGTCCGTCCCACGTGACAGGCAGCCTGCGTGCCCAGCCGTTTGAAGATCTGGCTGCCATGTGCCGACGTTACAATATTTAACTGTTACTGTAAATGTAGCACATTGTACAGAATGTCACACAAGCTTGCCTTGATTACATCGAAGTGAGCTTTCAATATTTGAATGCCATAACCTACGGTCAAAATGAAATAAAATAAGCGAAGTGTATCTGTTAGCTCCACGTTTAAGTTTCACATCCTAGCCCTGATCTCGAATTCATTGCGGCAGTACAGTACAGTACTATCAAAGTCTAATTTCCGGATTTAGGAGCAGAGCCACAGTAAGAAAGAGAAAATCCGTCCGATACGAGCATAGACGTCACTTTTGACGGCGGAGGGGAGTCTATTTTTTTGCTACACGGGGTACATTGAAGGTGATGTCCCGGCAACATGTCCTTATGCCCCCTTTAACGCTCCATGGCAACGTGGTTGACGCCCAAAACAGCACCACCGAGCGCTGGTTCGGCGTGGTCCTGGAATTCCGCGACGTCCTTTCAAATCGCGTCGTCCAGCTGTGCGAGGCGAGGCGAGGCGAGGCGAGGGCGTGAGGGTGGCCGGAAACATGAATCACGTGCGAGCGCCCGGTCCAGATCCGTCCGCAGGCACAAGGCCGCGCGTGCGGACGTGCCTGCTCTCCACTCGCGCGCGCGTCGCGAATGCGGAGCAGCACGCACCTCACGACGCACGCCACGCCACCCACAGGAGCTCCACAGCTACAGTGCGATTGTTCTAACTTTGCCCCTCAAGCCCCGCCGCTCCGCGCCACGCACATTGCGTTGACAAGGGCGCAACTGCGACTTCACCTTCCCCTACGTACAGTACAACGCTGCCTCTCAAGCCCCTAAGGCCACGATGGAGTAACACACGGCATTTCGCACTGTTTGATACGGTTGCGATATCTAGCGGTACGACTGAGAAAGATGCGAAATACCGTGACACATTTCATCGTGAAGACGAGCCTTGAGAGGCAAAGTTAGAAAACTCGCAGAGTAGGTACAGTGCGATTTTTAGAACATTGCCCCTCAAGCCCCTGCCGCTAGAAGTCGTATGATCGCAAACACTGTATGAGACGGTCGCGACCATGCGGTATCTAGCGGTACGACTGAGAAAGACGCGAAATACCGTGACATTTCATTGTGAAGACGGGTATCGAGGGGCAAAGTTAGAAAAATCGCAGTGTACACTTGGAAGGCGGATATTTTCCTAGTTTCTAAAACAGGGGTGTCCAACCTGCAAGGCCTCGAGGGTCTCAACTGAAACCTTTCATATGGTTGCGGGCCATATTTTCTTTATTCGGGCAATCTACACCTGACTTCCGCATATTGTTAATTTCAGCAGTTTGCTCGGCTGCTCAGAAACGACGGGAGGTGGAATGGAGCAATACGTGACATCAGATCGAACAATGCATAACGCAGACAAACACATCGGAATGATTTTGAGTTTAAGAATTAGAACACATTCTTAAATCTAAACCTCGCCTACATTTACATTCAAGGACGCCTTGACTCCGTCAGAGCACACGCGCTAGGTGCGCGATATTCTCGCCCGACATGGAAGCAAGGAATTTTCACCTCTGACACATAGCCTTTTGCGGGCAACATTAAATGGCACCACGGGCCGCTCGTTGGACAGCCCTATTCCAAAACATTTCCACAGACCGCATCGCTCCGCGAAATGTATTGTTCCGCCGAGCCGAGCTCCAGCTGAAAACGCCTTGGAAGTGCTGGTTGATTGATGTAGTGCCTCCGACCGCGTCAATTGCTAAGGGTATTCGTCCCGTAAGCGTAGTATGTTTTATCGCTGTTGTCGCGGTGATCTTTTCCCCGCTGGCTCGCGAGATCCGGCGCCGATGAACGTCGACTAGCGGTGGTTTCCCTCAACCAGGTATCTCCCACCAGCGGGGCACCGCCCCAGCCGGGACAAGCTCTCAGCTCCCGACCGGTCTCCTGACATGCGTGGTAGTGTAGTGCATGTACAAGTAGTGTAGGAAGTGTAAATGCGTATAAACAGGCGCGGATTCACGGGGAGAGAAATAAGTCCCTCCCTAATTTTTTCAGTAACTATTAGTTTTAACTTGTCACGGAACTTTCAAGTACAAATATTTTCGGATAATCATTGATCCGAATAAAACCGTAGCGCAGCAGGAGCTCAGTGTAGCCTGCCACATTTTACAAAATCTGTAATGACACATTCGACCAAAACACTTTTAATTTCCCCTCCCAAAATTGTCCCTGGTTCCGCCTCTGGTGTAAATAAGGGGTGAGGAAAGGGAGATGGCACGTGGTCCGTGGCCCGTTTGTTAGGTTCTATTCCGGCATCCGCCTGGTGTTGATCGGAGAAACGAAGGAAGGCTACGAATCAGAGTAGCCGGCCGATAGAATTCTCCTCCAGACAGCGACTGGATTCGAACTAGCAATCTAGGTAGTGTCGAAAGCCCTTGCATCGTCGAGATTCGAGCCCTAGTTCCTACGGTCAGATGCACTGCAGTGACATCAATTGAGGCCCTGGGCCAGTCAGTCAGTAGTGTTGATTTTATTAGTACAGTTGGAGGTTACGGATAGTTTTTACAAATGATTTAGTTTGTTCCGTTATCACTTCTAAATACAACATTGTAAGAATTGACACAAAACATGATGCAAAGCATGTGAGAATATCAAAATGAATCGTTTGATTGAGAAATTCAAAGTGAACGTCAAAAGAAAATGAACATACCCGACAATCATCGCATGTCACAGAGTATCACGCATTCAATTACATTGGTAATATTCAGAATTTTAATAAAAAGAATAAGTGTAACGTTTCTTTAAATAGCTTTGAAAAACACTTTTCTTGTTTTCTAATCAAAAATAATATACTGTTCTGCGAAAATTCTCAAGTTAGCAGAATGACAAAAATAGTATCACAGACTGAACAAAACTTAGCCTGTTTGTGAAAGGGATGCGACTCATTTTTACATGTTACTCAATGACAATGAGCGCTCAGCGCTGATAGGGCACTTAAGTTTCCAGGAAGCAATAACAGAAATTGTATATCGTGTGCCAAGAACAAGAATTTGGAAAGTACGTTTCAGATGGAGAAAAATTCCCTCGTTCAATATGCGCAACTCTTTCTTTAAAAGCTATGTACCCTAGTTCCATTCAGAAGCAACAGGGGGAATCTGGCGTTGAATTTTTTCATGAAAATAATGTCTCTGCCTTAAATCACATATCTAAATGCACCCCATTTAGTTCGGCAAGAATCAAGAGTCAAAACAATCTCTCACACGACTAAACACATTATAGTACATATGAACCAAAGAATGCGTTTATTCTGGAAACTTACGCCCCATACTTTCCACACATGCGGTTCGCGACTAGCGGTCTTAAAAATATACGAATCAGCAGAGCGATTGACTGCCGAGCACATAAAACACGTCAAACAAGGGCTTGGTCGTCCACTCCAGTAAACGAACACATCTAGAAGCGCGCCAACGGCCATTGAACGCAACAGTCGAGTCGAAAGTAATTAGTGAAAGCGCCAACGGTGCAGACGTGCTTGTTGCCTGGGCTGTTCGCACATGTGCGTCTTGACGGACTTTTAGGAGACTTCCAAAGTCCGGGAACATTAAGTAGCAGCGCACCAATGGACCACTAGACTGCGGAACTTCAAGCAACTGCATAATTTTTCTGATTACGTATAACAAAAGGAAATGTATAGAACTTTACCTAATGCCAAAAATTAAACAAATCTAGTTACGTTGCATAATTGCAAAATTTCTGTGATGTTTTCTTTAACTGCATATTTTAACGTATGAGGCATATTTAAGTGCATCTATTACAGGTTTTTGTGTAAAAGTGTGTCGAAGTCAGATATTTTCTTGTATTCCTCTTTCAAAAGAAAAGTGAAAGAAGCCATGCCAAAGCTGTAAGACCAACAGTATTTCCAATAATCTACTGACAAGATTGTTTTCACTAGAATCGACTTGCTTGTAACTTTATTCGTGTGCATGGACTTTGTGAAAAACTCTGCTGAATGTCTCGGCATCTTGTACCAATGGTATTGGTTCTCTCGCTTATTATTTTTATTAATAATAAAGAAAACATGTTAACAGTTGCTAGCTACATTTTTGTTTAATGCTTATTCTTAATTTCAGGAGGATATATTCGCCATTTTGAGTGCATAAATTGTCAATTTTAAGGGCATATGTTGTCAATTTGAAGTACATAGTTGCATGCATATTTTTACCTTTTTTTTGTGCATAAAGTTCCAGGGTCTACTAATAACCACTGAAAATGAACCAGACACGGTTAAAATCATTTCGTTTGAAACGCAGTTAAATATGCAAATAAGACGTGCTTGTGATCAGACCACGTTTTTGAGCTTTAATATTCGCTGCAGGAATTTCTCTGGACTTGAAAATTTGAAAGTGGATCCCTCCGGCTCTTTCTCAACAAGTCGTTTTCAAAACCTTAATGTATTGTCTGCATTGTTTAAGTACGAAGCAAAATAGGTATACATTTGTTTTCGTTGTTTACACAATTTCTTTAAATTTAATTAGACCAAGACTACACTGAAACTATTTCAATGACTCGAATCTCCAAATTTACTTTTAATCTTGAAACAATTTTATTTTTATGCAGATTCAAATTTACAGCTCGACTAGTGAAATATGTAATACGACGTACCCAATTAATGCTGGAATAATTTGAGTAAGAAAAAATGAAAAAAAGCAAATCAGGTACAAATGTAGACTATTCGCCCTAGTGCTTTACGTGAAGGAATATACTACATACTTCCGCGTTAAAAAGAGAAAACGATATTCAAATCTACATTCCTGAAAGAGGTCAAGGAAAAGAAGGTTCGGGAAAACCGGATGAAAAATGTGATCGAGATGCCAGCCACCGACCCAGAAGCTGAGGTACAATACCGCCACCCATTCCCGTAAATTAAGATATCCCCTCCCGCTCCTCCCACACTCCCCCCTTGCCCCGCGTGCATTTCCTGGACGTATCGTGTTCTTTAACCCTCCTCGGTCGGCGTGCTCGCTTTCCACGGCGCAATCCTCGGTCGGGGCCAAACTTAACATGCGCTTTCCTTGCAATGTCCCAGTGACTGTTGCTGTGTGACGATGAGAAAACTCATAGCTTATTCAAAAATTACATTTTTTTAAAAGATGTGTCACACCGTTAATAGCACATTTCCAGCAATTTGTAAGCACTATTGTATTTGTGAGTTGATGTACTTCAAATGACTTCTAATGATGTTTTTCGAAAACTCAAAAACTGTCTGTGAAAAAGAGCTTCAAATTTCGCATTTACAGTAGCGATGAAACGCCATTCTCTTAAAAAGGTTCTAAATGTTTCAATGAAAATTGCCATTTAGAACGAGGTTTGACTGTTCCTTAATATTCTTAACATAATATTTAAGTTCTACTGTTAGGAAAAGTTACGAAAATATTTTAAAAAAGTAATTTGGGCGGCGATAGATGGCAGATGGCAAAAGAATATGGCAAGTTCGTGTAGCTAGCCGTAGGCCAAGGGAAATAGAAAACTAATACGGGAAAGTCTGTGGCATTCTGTAGCACCACTAGTTCAATTTTTCAGTTCATTTTCACCTTTCCGTATATACGTGTGTATACGGGGAAGTCAATGATTAGCAGAGCAGCACCCGACCTGTGCTCCGCAGGACGGCCGGGGCAGTCTTCGAGGGGCCACTTGCCTCGCGCTGCGTTACAGATGAGTTACTCACACGTGCCTCCTCTGCCCAGCTCCACTCTCGAGGTGGCGCCCTCACCCCTGGACAGAGTCAGTGAGTTAGGGCCTTATTACGTGGCGAGACTCGAGCCATCAGGCCCGCTCTCCCATCTGACCACGCAAATTTCGCCACGCTCCTTTCAATAACTAGTGGAGAAAGAGAGGAATTATCTTGGGCGACGAAACACGCGAATTTAGCTCATAGGCTTCATTTTGCCTTGAGGGTCTTTTACAGACAGTAAATCTACTAACACGGGGCAGCCAGCTTTACTTGCCCTCCGAAGGAAGGCGTACGAAGGATTTATTCGCCCGCTCCTTTGATCGGGCTTGAACTCGCAATCTTGCGTACAACAGCCCGCTGCGCTGACCGTTATACCACCGAAGCCGCAGAGGCGTTTCTTCTGGAAGAAGTGCTCAGAATTTTGCAGATAGAAACACAAGTACATAGGTAGTCTCGTGATATTGTTTTTTAATTCCCTACGAGGTACACGTCCACCATGCATTTACATGATAGAAATCTTCGACATCTGCTCAACAGATGTTTTCGATTAACAAAGTTGTTTAAATTAGAAATTCATGAATTTTGTTGTTTTTTTAATTTGATTACCAAAGCCCTTAATCAAATTACAAAACCCAAAATTCATAAATATCTAATATCAAGAGCATTGGTTTTCATTGGGCCTCAAATATACACGCATTGTCAAAAAAAGCTGCACCCAGAAGGACGAGGCGGATTACGATGTTGTTGGCAGGCAGGCAGAGGTTACCACGCATACGAAATTATTACATTTTCACATTTGTAGAACCAATATTTACTTCGCTACACGGCCACAGACTGCATATGTTAGTTCGGCATTACGTCGCCATGTTGGCAAACTCACGCGTCCAGACGTCGTGGCATGGAGTTCAGTGCTGGTCCATGCCTTCGTCTAATGGAGTTCAGTGCTGGCCCATGCCATGCGGCCTGCGGGCAGTTCTTGCAGATTGGTGGGTACGGGCGGGGTCCTGTTCGCACGCTCCGTAGCACGCCCGACATTCTCGATGGGAGAAAGGTCTGGCAATGCGGCTGGCCATGGCAGAGTATCCACTGTTGCAAGGCATGCTCGGGAGATGGCTGCGGTTTGCGGACGAGCGTTTTCCTGTTGAAATATGGCGTGGGCGTGGGCGTTCACGATCGGCAGAGCCACCCGTTGAAGGATCTTCTGAACGTACCGTACGACTGTCACGGTGCCCTGAGGAACACTAACGGGGAACGGGCACCATAGGATATCACGCCCCACACCATCACACCAGGCTGGCGTGCCGTGTGATGGAAACCACAAACCGTTCGTCGTGGCGATCCCAACTCCGCCTCCAGACACGAACCCGGTGGTCGACGCCATTAGGTCAGAAGAGGGACTCGTCGCTGATGATGATCAACAGCAAGTCTGCATGGCCCCAGGTCCGTCGTTCTCGACACCAGGCGAGTCTGTAGCGACGTTGCTGGGGTGTGAGGGGCAGGCGTCGTAACGGGTGGCTTATGGCGAGCCTTGCGTTGTGCAACCGCCTGCCAATGATACTGGCACTTACAGGATGTGACATGGCAGGCTGTACAGCCCGCTGAATAACACCTATCATTGCCGTTAGAACTGTTCGCGCGTGGCGGACAATCCTTCGGTCCCCCCTCCTCGTGGTAGGTGGCGGATGTCTAGATCCTGCACGTTGTGTGTGCATGCCTTCCTCAATCCTTTGCCGCCAAGAGCGGGCGATGGTGGTGTCCGTACGACCGCTGTGGGTCGCAATAAGGCGACAGGACCAACCGCAGACCCACGATGCGGCCCCTCTCGAAAGCTTCTATCTGGGCAACCGGCTGTCAAACGCGTCGCCTAGTCATAGAGTACGTGCACGCGACGCTCTGGCGACGTTACCCGATGTCCAGTCGCCGGCGTGGCCACCTGAGGCCCCCTTATCTCGCCCGGTGGGCGCGATGTCATGCCCCAACCCCCGACCATCCAGTGCCCGTGACCCCAACCCCCGACCATCCGACCGTGAAAACGAAATCATTGGCTTAGCTAATGGTGTGCAAAATATTCACTGAGTTTGCAGCGGATCACTAGGGTTCTTCGGGGTGCAGGTTTTTTATCACGATGAGTGTATAATCAGTTATCGATAACACTGAGCATTAGTAAGTTCTTGAATATTTACAAACATCAGATAAAGATTTGGATTTTAAAACTTGATGATGTTAGAATCAAGTTAACTGAAACACTGCTGTTTGCTGCGTAAATTAAGTATGAATTTATTTCTGCTGTTATATATTGTCACTACCGCGCGGGCCCTAGCGCAGGCGACGTCGGGGATCGATCGGGCGATCGAGATCTCCGCCGGTTTCTCACTCACCTGATTCAGTTGCCGGCTAACTCAGGCGCAGAGACTCTCTACAAGAAATGGGAGCCCATGGACGGACGCTACGAGTTACCAAATAAAATTCATTGAGGTTTTGAAGAACACTTAAAATTTAATTAACTGAAATGATGAAATATACAAAAAAAATCCTATTACTAATACCCTTTCCCTTTTAAACCCAAAGACATCCCCCCCTTTTTCCCAGATTCCCTGTTCACTTAAATAGCTTCCTTACTTACTACAAGACAATACAAATGAAAGTACAATTTACCGAGGAAGGAGCAACATACAATTTAGGAAGTTTATCCTCAAAAAAACAGCCACAGCGCGGCTCGCTTATGACGAGGCACGGGTCTGTGATCCGGGCCATTCACCAAAGTCTAAGGGGACAACAGACTCCGCAGGGTCGATGTCCGACCTTCGGGATGAGGTCATCAGGGCGTCGTCTTCGGCGGTGAAAGGCCGGCAGTAGGTCACAGCTGGCGGCAGGCGTCTGGCCGGGGGGCCGAAACGCAGGTATCCGCGCTCGAAGTCGGCGAAGGGAGGTGGGCGGAGACTTCAGCATGAAAGACAGCTCTGCAGCGGTCGCGGGCGTAGTGATGCAAGCCGAATTGAATAGTTTTTTGACTCGCGCGCGGCACAAGATCGCACCGCACAATCAGCGATAGTCTTTGTCAGGCGACCGGACGAGATTGCTCTGCGCACTTCGGAGGCGTCCACGCCAGCGGCGTTTGCACCCGAACGACGCACCGCTGAGGTGCTCGCTCCTGCCCGAACCTACTCTCAAGACCGTCTCCTCGCTTCTCCCTTTATGTTTCACTTCGTCACATCTCGCGAAGCCTCAGTAACCCCCCTCTCCTTACGTATTTGCCGAAAGTTCTGGAAAGATTTTTGTTTGAATTTTAGAAGGTTCTTCTCTATTGGTAAAAGGCAACTGCGTCTTAATTTTATATCGGCCAATGTCCGGAAGCGTCTCCTGGCCGAAGTCGGTGGAAAAATTCCACTCAACCCTCTCTCTCTAACGTCGGGGGGGGGGGGGCGCAGGTCGCCTGGGGATGTGGCGGCGCCAGAGAGGCGACGATCGAGTCATAATTCTTGTGTACCCTAGCTGCCCGCCGGACAGGGGGCGCGAGGGGACCTCGCAGCGCACGTGTCCGGCGCAAATTGCTCCGTCCCTAGCGCACACAAAGAGACGCTGCGTAGGCCCGCGACAGGCTACTATGTCGTGTGTTTAAAATCAATTTTTTTTCTTCTATTAATTATTCGGTATCGTCACATTGGCCCTCCCCTCCGAAAAGAGAGAAAATGCGGAGTTCTGAGAAAAGAAATTTCGACAACGAGAATTTTATCTCGACAAACAAAAAAATTAAAAGAAGGGGCGTTACCGAATAGTGAGACCCAAGTAAAAAAATAAAACCGAAGAAAAAAATTAAAACAAAAGGACTTAAATTGTACTGGTCAGACTAATTGCTAAGAAAACTAACAAATCCTATCATAATAATACAACAAAAGATAAAGAAAAATTAATTGCTATCTGATGATACAATTATGAGCAAAGTAAAATGCAAACTGTAGGCTTACATAAGACCTAGAAAAGTCCTAGAATTCGTAAAATGTCCCGTGAACTTGTGGTATCGACGAATTATGTTCAGAGATTTGTCAGTCTATGGTGATTTATTCTTTAAAGGGACGCAAATTGTAAAAATTGTACCTTCCTGTTTGAACATCATTTAAATCAGTGAGTAGGCACACGTTAAGGCATGGGATGGCCTTAACAATGAACGGACCGGTGAACAGTGGAAAAATTTATGAAACAAGCCAGCAGGCTGGTCACCAACTCGTGGAGTTCTAACGAGGACATTGTCACCTACTTTGAACTGAAATGGTCTTTTAACCAACAACACTTCCCTTTTTTGGGCATTCTTGTTGAGATTTTCTAGAATGATCCTACAGCGGTTTTCGTAATTTGGTACGGATTGTCCTGACAATCGTGCTAACAGGGGGAAAGTGTGTTTCGGTTTTCTCCCGAAGTGCGCCTCATATGGGGTCATACCGATAGAGTCATGTTCAATTATATTCAGCCATTCAATAATGTTTTTAAGAAGCAAGGGCCACTCTTTATGATTACTCGAAATGTATGCCCGAAATAGGCGCGAGATTTCCTTCATGACCCTTTCGCTCGGATTCGACTGAGGATGTCGGATTGACGAAAAAATAGCAGACACTCCTTCACTTTCCAGCGTCTGTTTCCACAGTGTTCCGGTGAACTGAGATGCATGGTCACTCAGGACTATTTTGTAAGTTCCTGCGGTCTGAAAAAATTCACGAATGAGTCGTTTTAAGCAATTTTGCGCGGTAGGCCGGGTAATAGGGTAGAGTTGGGTAATTTTGAAAAAGAATCAATTATAACCAAAATGTGTTTGTACCCGTACCTTGCAGTGGGTAGCAGACCATACAAATCGAGACAGGCAAGCTCATTTGGAGCCGAGGGAATTACATGTTTCATCGGGCCTTCATAATGCCGGTTGGGGAACTTTGTCTTTTGGCAAATTACACACTTAGAAACAGTAGCCCGAGTCTGCCTTGCCATGCCTTTCCAGTATGCAAAAGTAAGGAGAACTTTTAAAATTTTCCTCCGAAATGCCCGTGCTTTTGATGCACATGGAGGATCAATGTGTCGGTAATATCGGCGGGAATCCAAATTCGATATTCACTTGGCTGTTCCCTGGTCCTGAACATTACAAGGTTATTCGATAATTTGACCAGATCGGGGTTTTGATTAAATTTTTCGAAAAGCGGGTCACTCTGATCTAAAGAGCCTTGGAGGAATAATTTGGCCTTGCCAATCATGGCATCTTGTCCCTGAAGCGTTTGAAGGTTTCTGGGCTGCATCTCCGGAATGGGAGTGACATTTAATTCGATGGCATTCATATAATAGACAGTCTCATTTTGAATTTTATGATTTGAGGAGTAAGGCAGTCGACTCAAGAAATCAGCTATGGGGTTATTAATTCCTGGACAATGACGAATTTCAAAATTGAATTGTTGCAGCCAAAGAACCCATCGCAATAACCGAGCATTTGTGCAGTGGCAGCGCTTTAAAAAGATAAGAGCCTTGTGGTCCGTGACAATATAAAACTTTCCCCCGGCTAGATACCCAAGCATTTTTTGGAGAGCCCAAATTATCGAAAGCGCTTCTTTCTCAGTAACCGAGAACTGGTATTCATTTGGCCTCAGTACTCGACTAGCTACGGCAACAATTTTGGTTTCCGACTCATCGTCACCTGTTTGCGACAGTACGCACCCTATTCCTACGTTTGAGCTGTCGGTCTGAAGGTAAAAAGGCTTAGAAAACTGGGGATGGTTCACCAAGATGGCATTGCGAAAAGCCGCTTTGGTTTTATTAAAAGCCTGCTCATGTTCAATTGTCCAAAGCCATTTTATTCCCTTTCTCAGTAAATTAATCAAAGGTGCCGTAAGAATTCCGTAACCTGGAATGAACCTCGACTGATACACACACATTCCCAAAAAACCTTTTAACTGTTTGGGATTTTGTGGGCGTGAGATTTCGTCGATTGCCTGAACTTCTCCGGATCGATCCGCACACCGTCGGTGTTCACCAGATAGCCCAAAAAACGAGATTTCCGTCGTGCAAAACTGGGACTTATTTAAATTCAATTTCATGTGATTCCTAGATAAACAATCAAACAGTTGTTCTAGGTGGTTTAAATGTTCTGTGAAATTTTGTGAAGATATTACCATGTCATCGATATAAGGAGTCACAAATTGTTTGATGTCGTCACCTAGCTTTTCATCCAGACAACGAATGAACGCAGCTCCACTGTTTTTCAGGCCGAATGGCATTCTTTTCAACACGTACGTGAGGCCATTGTACAAGAACCCCGTAAACTTCTTATCATCCGGATGGATAGCTATCTGCCAGTATGAACTTGAAAAATCTAATGCCGAGAAAATTTTGGTGTTATTGAATTTCCATAAAATCTCATCTACTCGTAAATTCTGAGGTGCTTCGTTCTCTGGAATAGTGACCTCATTTATTCGTCGCGCATCCAAACAGATCCTTACCCCACCATCTTTCTTTTTAACTACTACTATAGGATTCAGATATGCTGTGACAGATCTCTCTATAATACCTTCACTAATCATACTTCTAATCGTTTCGTCAACTTCCCCCCTTACAGACTGTGGAATGGGATAATTTCTCATTTTAAAGGGTGAGTCGTCGGTGACCTGAATTCTAAAGCTAAAATCTTTAATAGGATGTACGGGACGATCAAAAACATTAGCATATTTTCACAGCAGTTTCTGCAGCTGGGAGCGCTCGTGGTTAGTTAAAGAACTATTTTCTAATACAGAATTGCCAAAGGTAACACTCGCGTCAATCCCCCTATTCCAGGACGCGCATGAAATGCCAAGATCTATTTTGTCGTTACCGTCACCGGTAATTAAAACTTCCCTATCCTCACCGAAGCTCACAATATTCCTAGCAAAATCAATTACCCCACAATTCTCTCTCAAAAAATCTACCCCAAGTATGGCATCGTAGTTGAGATCCTCATTGATAAGGCACGGCACATCGAATAACATTTCCTCTATTTTAATTGAAATCAAAGCCTGCGTTTTAATCGGCTTGCTGCGTTTTTTTGCGACTCCTATGACAAAACATCTAGCAGTGGGTAAGGTTGGGACAGGAATACGCTCACTCAATTTAGAATAAAATTTCTGCGAAATTGTACTGATTTCGCTGCCAGTGTCGACGAGGGCTTGTACCTGGATATTCCCTACAAGTGAATTAACAACTGGGCATTTCCTAGCTCGCGTTTTGAGAGGTTCACTTTCGTCGTCGTTGAAATCATAGAAAGCGTAGTTGACTGACACTACGCCAGCAATAGGTATCTCTGACATAACTCGTTTGCAACCCCGATACCTAGATAAGAGTTCAAACGGTTTTAATTTGTTGGATTCGCTCTCGGGGAATCCTGACGTCCGTCCCTACCACTGGCGTTGTTGCCACGGCTCTCGTTCGAATCCTGCGGTGGCCGCCTGTCATCTGCGCCATTTCCGCGACCTCGGTCATCTCGACGCCAAGATTGCCGATACTGATTGTTCCCTTCGGGCGGATACTTATGATTTCGGTCCCGATTTTCCTCTATCCGAGTTCTATCAGCAATTTTTTTTTCTTCTATTAACTATTCGGTATCGTCACAATATGAGTCTATGGAAATATACCTACTGCATCTGTAAATCTTTATTTATTTTATGTTCCAAGGCTTGGGTGTTTTTTTAAACAAAAACTTGGATTGTAAATTTAATCACACAAAAACACTACGTAGAAGTTGACAGACAAATTATATACCCAGTATTGTTAACCATCACCACTGGTTATCGATGGTTACTAATTCCAAGAAACTACAATGTACATTATCTCTATAAAACAAGATGGTAATTATTTTATTATTGTTATTATTTTTCCACTACAACTTCCACATTTTTCCACTACGACTAAATATGAGTCGGCTGAATATAAAATCTAATCCAGGTTGCAACCAGCTACCTAACGAGCAGATCTGGGGACTGTCAGTGCATCTACAATAATTTGCGCAAAATGTAGGCTGTTCCAAATAAAGCGATTTCTTGCACTTCCCAGTCTTTTGAATTACCTGGGAGTTTAGACAAGTTCTTACACAAATTGTGCGGAACAAATCCCAGAGCTCTGATAACTATCGGTACGACCTGTGCTTTTACGCCCCACATTCGGCTGATCTCGATTTCCAAACTCTTGTATTTAAAGACGTTTCTCTGCCTCCTTGGTAACGACATTTTGATCGCAAGGTACAGCAACATCGACAAGTAAACACGATTTTTTCTCCAAATCCCGGATAACTATATCCGGCTTCTTTGCCGCTATCGTGCGATCAATTTGAATTTGTTGGTCGTACAATATTGTACAATACAGACGTCACCGGTTTTGGCGAGTGTTAGTACCACTTGGAGCATGTGCTGGGAACTTCGAGGGCGGTACAGATCTGCCAGTGGAGGTAGCTACACACCCTGTCATGTCTTTATTATTATTATTATTATTATTATTATTATTCCATTACATCACGACTAAAGATGTTATGAGTCGGCTGAGTATAAAATCTACTCCAGGTTGCAACCAGCTACCTAAGGAGCAGATCCGGTGACTATCAGTGCCTCTACAATACTTTACGCAAAATGTGGGCTGTTCCAAATAAAGCTATTTCTTGCACTTCCCAGTCTTTTGAATTACCTGGGAGTTTAGACAAGTTCTTACTCAAATTTTGCGGAACAAATCCCAGAGCTCCGATAACTATCGGGACGACCTGTGCTTTTACGCCCCACATTCGGCTGATCTCGATTTCCAAACTCTTGTATTTAAGACGTTTCTCTGCCTCCTTGGTAACGACGTTTTGATCGCAAGGTACAGCAACATCGATAAGTAAACACGATTTTTTCGACAAATCCCGGATAACTATATCCGGTTTGTTTGCCGCTATCGTGCGATCAGTTTGAATTTGTTGGTCGTACATTATCGTACACAATCCAACAGACGTCACCGGTTTTGGTGAGTGTTCGTACCACTTGGGGCATGTGTTTGGAACTTCGAGGGCGGTACAGATCTGCCAGTGGAGGTAGCTACACACCCTGTCATGTCTTTTCAGGTATTCCGTCTTTGCTAGAATTGGACAAGCTGAGACAATATGATCAATGGTTTCTACTTGCTCCAGGCAAATGCGGCATTTATCATCTTGGGAAATTTTGAGAACCGCTTTATCATAATGTCGTGTTCTCAAGGCCTGATCTTGGGCAGCTATTACAAGTGCTTCCGATTCTGGCTTCATTCTTCCCCTTTTAAGCCACATAAATGATTGATCTTTATTGATCTGCACCTTGTCCATTCTTTTTAGGTATTGTCCGTGGAGTGGTTTGTCTCTCCACGATTTCTTTAACATTTTTTGTGTTTCACACTTCATGTTTAGCAGCATCAGAAGTTCAGTGTCTGTGTTATTCGACGTGTCTTGCCTAGTTTTCTTCGCAATGCTTCTAGCTACACTAACAATGCCTCTGTTTCCCATTCTTCGGTCAGATTTCATGACCTGCCTCATTAGAGGGTCATCTTGATGGCTGACTACATACTTTCCCATCCCGGCTATTGCGTTGTGCCAGGAGGCCTCAATTTGTCTGAGGCCTCTTCCTCCTTCCTTACGTGACACATAAAGTCTATGTATATCAGCTCGAGGGTGGGCAACATGATGCATTGTTAGCAGTTTTCTGGTTTTTCGATCCATGGTGCGAATTTCTTGCTCAGTCCAGTCCACTAGTCCAAAACTGTATTCGGCTACAGGTACCGCCAAACTACCTATTGCAGAAATTTTATTCCTGGAATTCAGAGCGGACTGCAGGACCAGTCTCACTCTCCTATAATACTCCCTACGAATTCTCTCTTTCATTCTGTCATTCGAGATGGTTTCACATTCTTCAATGCCCAGATATTTGTAAGTTTTACCTGGCTCAAGATCTTGAATCACAGTGTGCGTATCAATTTCAATGTTCTCAGACGTTGTGAGTTTCCCTCTTTTTAAATTGATTTTTGCACACTTGTCAAGACCAAACTTCATGCAGATGTCATTGCTAAAGTCATTCACGACAGACAGCATTTGGGAGAGAATCGCTTCATTCTTAGCAAACAGTTTAAGATCATCCATGTAAAACAAATGTGATACTGGCCTTTCATCACCATGGAGTTTAAAACCAAAGTTAGCTTGCGACAACTGTCTCGATAGTGGGATCAAACTAATGCAAAACAGCAGCGGGGATAGTGAATCTCCTTGAAAAATACCCCTGTTAATCTGAATACTTCTGGTTTCTACTGCTTCCTTTCCGCTGTGGATTAGTAACCTGGTACTCCACGACTTCATACTAGCCTTGCAAAATTCAATAAGTCTAGGATGAAATCGATAGATCTCCAGGGTCTTCAAAATCCAATCGTGTGGTACACTATCAAAGGCCTTTTGGTAGTCAATCCAAGCCATGCTCAAATTACGTTTGCGTTTCTTTACATCATTCAAGATGACTTTATTCAGGAGCAAGATTTCCTTACAGCCAGAAGAGCCTTTACGACATCCTTTTTGTTCAGCTGGCATTAGATGATTCTTATCTAGATGTCTGTACATTTTGTCAGCTATGGCTGAAGTTATAACTTTGTACAGTACTGGCAGACAAGTAATTGGCCTGTAGTTCTTCGCCAAAGAGCTGTCTCCCGCTTTGGGTAGCAAATACGTGATGCCGCGTGTGAGCCATTCCGGGATTTCCTTTGGGTTTTCAAAAATTTTATTAACAGCCTTTGCTAGATGAGAATGTATTGCTGTTAATTTCTTAATCCAATAAATCTGGATCTTATCAATTCCGGGGGACTTCCAGTTTCCCATGTTCTTAATTGATTGGAAGAGGTCCTCTTCCGAGAATTGGTGAACATCTTCCACTGTTTCTACAAGTTCATTGGCAGCATCAACTTCAGATTGAAGCCAAGATGCGTCTTTGTTGTAGGATCTGCTCTCCTCCCAGATTCCTGCCCAAAACGCTTCGACGTCTTCTTTTGAAGGTGTGACAGCTTTGCCATTCGGTTTTTGAGACAGATTGCGATAGAATCTCTTCGCGTCTGTTTCAAACAACCGGTTCTGTACACGGAAATCTATTCTACGTTTGTAACGTCTAATTCTTTGAGCCCATGCTTGAATTTTCTCTTTTAGCTTTTCAACTACCATTAGCCTGCTGGTGTCATTTTCAATTTGGTATTTTTGTTCAACATTGAATATTTTTCGTTGAACTTTAGAGGTGTGCGTTGATTTAGAAGATGCCTCAGCTAAGAGTGATATTTCGCGCCGGGTGTCGGCTATCCGTTTCGTAATTCTGTTCAACCATGGGGGTACAGAGCTGTTTACTCTGTTTTGCTGTCGGCCGTCGGTGTTCTTGGCTGGCCCCAACATTATCTGAGATACTAGATATCCAGTTGCATATATGATGTGATTGATTTCAGTAATATCCAGATCTCTGCCTGGGGTCTCCACCACCTCATTTAAGACAGAATTCACTGTTTCTATCACTCTTTTAGCTTTGGCAGTTTCGTGTATTCTCCTCAACGGTTCGCGAGATTCAAACGGAAGTTGACTAACTCTTTCTATCTCGCGCCGAAGGAGATTTCGCATCATGTCCTTATCGTGTAATTCATTGCCAGATGAGTTGTCACCACTGACGTGTGTTTCACTGGAAAGAGATGAACCTTCCACGGGATCATCATTTTCAAGTTCTACATGTTCGTCATGTGGGTTGTTCGAGCGAAGTACATACTCCGCATTTCTCTCAATGTCAGCAAGTTGTTCTGCTGTGAATTTTCCACTGCTGAGTATGTATCGTCGTTGACTGGCAAGCTTCTTTGAGTCTAGGGTAGGTCTGATATCTGGGTTCCGCTCTCTCCATACCTTGAAAACTTCTATTTCAGAGCCCCCATTTTTCGCTTTTGCATAGTAAAAGCACCACATCACCTCCTTTAATTCATCCCGGGTCCATCTCTGACGATGGCTTCGAGCTACTGCCGGCTCTGAGTCCCTGGGACTAACATCCGTGGGATGGCCAGACGTCGACAAGGTGACATTAGCTCGGTTTCTGAGCAGGTATGGGACATTGGTAGAACAAGGCACGTTAAGGTTCATTACATTGCTTGTTCTATCCATTTTGCTCATTGGTTTGAATTGAAGATTCGCAGGATGCAAGTTCGAGTTCACAGATCACACTTAACCTTCGGGTTGTTTCCTGCCATCCGTTACTGCGACCCACAGTGGCCTCGGGGCATCCCCCCGCAGGGTCCAGCAAGGGGTCCCTCCGATCGCCAGTCGGCATTACTAAACCCTACGGGATTTTCACTGACTGCTGAAGGCAGCCTCCTTCGCTGGCTAATGCAAGGTTCGGGCCTCCACTCTAATCAGTGGCCTGGTGTGCCAACCCAGTTTCTCTCCTGTACCCTCTATGGGCCGACAACAGGAAGTCCAAAGGTTCATGACCCTTCCCTCTCTACTTACTTCCCACTCTCCTCAAAATGGAGTACTTCTTCGTCTGACCCCTCACCTTCAACCTATTCAGCAAGGGAGGCCCTACCGGTAGCTAGGCTACCACTGACATAGCTTTAAGGCTCATGGGGGTACTCAAGCCCCACCACCAACTGCAAGGTCGTGTACTCCCTAGGTGGAGTTATTATTATTATTATTATTATTATTATTATTATTATTATTTTCCCATTACATCACGACTAAAGATGTTATGAGTCGGCTGAATAGAAAATCTACTCCAGGTTGCAACCAGCTCCCTAAGGAGAAGATCCGGTGACTATCAGTGCCTCTACAATACTTTACGCAAAATGTGGGCGGTTCCAAGTAAAGCAATTTCTTGCACTTCCCAGTCTTTTGAATTACCTGGGAGTTTAGACAAGTTCTTACTCAAATTTTGCGGAACAAATCCCAGAGCTCCGATAACTATCGGGACGACCTGTACTTTTACGCCCCACATTCGGCTGATCTCGATTTCCAAACTCTTGTATTTAAAGACGTTTCCCTGCCTCCTTGGTAACGACATTTTGATCGCAAGGTACAGCAATATCGACAAGTAAACTCGATTTTTTCGCCAAATTCCGGATCACTATATCCGGTTTGTTTGGCGCTATCGTGCGATCAGTTTGAATTTGTTGGTCGTACAATATCGTACACAATCCAACAGACGTCACCGGTTTTGGTGAGTGTTCGTACCACTTGAGGCATGTGTTTGGAACTTCGAGGGCGGTACAGATCTGCCAGTGGAGGTAGCTACACACCCTGTCATGTCTTTTCAGGTATTCGGTCTTTGCTAGGATTGGACAAGCTGAGACAATATGATCAACGGTTTCTACTTGCTCCTGGCAAATGCGGTATTTATCATCCTGGGAAATTTGAGAACCGCTTGATCATAATGTCGTGCTCTCAACGCCAAATCTTGAGCAGCTACTACAACTACTTCCGATTCTGGCTTCATTCTTCCCCTTTTAAGCCACATAAATGATTGATCTCTATTGAACTGCACCTTGTCCATTCGTTTCAAATATTGTCCGTGGAGTGGTTTGTCTCTCCACGATATCTTTAACATTTTTTGTGTCTCAAATTTCATATTAGATAGCATCAGAAGTTCAGTGTCTCTGTAATTCTGGATGTCTTGCATAGTCTTGTTGGCAATGCTTCTTGCTACACTTACAATGCCTCTGTTTCCCATTCTTCGGTCAGATTTCATGACCTGCCTCATTAGAGGGTCATCTTGATGGCTGACTACATACTTCCCCAACCCGACTATTGCGTTGTGCCAGGAGGCCTCAATTTGTCTGAGACCTCTTCCTCCTTCCTTACGTGACACATAAAGTCTATGTATATCAGCTCGAGGGTGGGAAACATGATGCATTGTTAGCAATTTTCTGGTTTTTCGATCCATGGTGCGAATTTCTTGCTCAGTCCAGTCCACTAGTCCAAAACTGTATTCGGCTACAGGTACCGCCAAACTACCAATTGCAGATATTTTATTCCTGGAATTCAGAGCGGACTGCAGGACCAGTCTCACTCTCCTATAATACTCCCTACGAATTCTCTCTTTCATTCTGTCGTTCGAGATGGTTTCACATTCTTCAATGCCCAGATATTTGTAACTTTTACCTGGCTCAAGATCTTGAATGACAGAGTGCGTATCAATTTCAATATTCTCAGACGTTGTGAGTTTCCCTTTTTTTAAATTGATTTTTGCACACTTGTCAAGACCAAACTTCATGAAGATGTCATTCCTAAAGTCATTCACGACAGCATTTGGGAGAGAATCGCTTCATTCTTAGCAAACACTTTCAGATCACCCATGTAAAACAAATGTGATACTGGCCTTTCATCACCATGGAGCTTGTAACCAAAGTCAGCTTGCGACAACTGTCTCGATAGTGGGATCAAACAAATGCAAAACAGCAGAGGGGGTAGTGAATCTCCTTGACAAATACCCCTGTTAATCTGAATACTTCTGGTTTCTACTGCTTCCTTTCCGCTATGTATTAGTAACCTGGTACTCCACGACTTCATACTAGTACTTCATACTAGACTTCATACTACATTATTATTATTATTATTATTATTAAAACAGTTGCGTTACAGTCCAATCCGGTGAATCGTCTAGATTCATTATCGTGCGCTTCACATCTGAGCAATTTTTTTTTTGCAGTATTCGCAAAGTCTGCATTTGTGTGTGTTATTTTTTGGAAAACAATTCTGTTCGGTTTCGTCCACCAGCGCATTTGCTTCCGGAGGCCACTCGTACAGTAGTAAATCGTCATGCTAATTAGTACACAGTGTTTCAAAGTTAGAAACATTGCCAGTAAACTAAAAATGCTTCGAATTTGTTTTAAATTCTAGAATGAACTGTATGAATAACATTAACTAGCATACCTCACAACTCCACATAACACATTGATTATCATACCTCCTAACTCCAAATTGGTCAGTTTTGCATTGGAAAGAAGAACCATAGCCGGGAAGCATAATTTTAGTTTTCTTTCTCATTGTACTTATAAATACCGGGAAACTAATTTCCTTGAGATGCTCGATTTGTTATTCGTAATTATATCATGAAGTACACAGAAAATAGAGTTAGGAGGTTTGCTGATTAGCAGGACGCAATCTGAACGCGGCCGCAGCACGTGGCTTCGCGAGAGGCACGCGGGGCCTGCTTTCCCACGTCGAGTCGCCGGGCGCCCAGTCCGCCGCCGCCAACGCCCACCGCCGCTCGCCGCTTGTCCACTTGCCCAACGCGAACAGGGCCAGATCGCCGATCACGCGATTTCGCTTCGTGCCTTTGGAATGTCGCTCGCGCCTTTGCCCCTCCCTCCCTCCCTCCCACGACAGCAAATCCCCGACGCCTATTCGAAAGGTTCACTGAAAACCGGACGTCTTAGCAGATACAAACACGGATAGGGCGCAGGACGTTTTCGCGTATTGTAGCCGTTTGTGGAACCATCACAGTTCGATCAGCTGCGACACAAACACAAAATATTCCCTTCTGGCATATTCTAAAATCCCTCATCACACACAACACAAAACAACGAACTCATACTCATAGACCAACAATCCCACACTACAAAACACAAAATATTACACAAAGTCAATACTCAATATTTCAATAGAAAAATTCTCAAAACTCCCTCCATAATATAACAGTAATCACCAAATCCTACTGGTACAAATTTAATAAGAAAGGCTCAGAAAACTTTTATATAGTGTAAATAATTTTGTACATAAAAAATAAGTTTAGATCTTAGGATTAGAACAGGATTAAGGAGTTAGTAGAAATAAGAATTAAGATTAAAACTAGAATTAAGGTTTGCGATTGGGATTACGTATTAGTAACTTGTTTAGGAATAAATCTCCAAAATTCGTGTACTAACATGTTTTCTAGTGTATTGCGTATTCCTGTGCATTCTAATGTATTGTGTGTTTCTTATTATTGTGTATTACTGTGTATTCTTATGTATTTCTTATCATGTACTGTGTTTCTTATAATTTTGTTTTACTACATTTTCTATATTATTATGTATTTTTTGTGTATCTATCATGCCAACTTTTGTACGAAAACTGTACTAAAATAAAGAGAACCGAAAGCTCTGATGACGGGAAAATGGCTTGAAACGGAGCAAAAACTTCATCCTTCACGAAACTGCCAAAATCACAAATACATCAGTTTATAAAAATAAAAATAAAATCTGAAAAAAGCAGACAGGCAACCAAAAGTGGGACAACCACAGGTGACCCGTGAAAGTCGAAAAGGAGCTGACCACATCTGCAGGAAGAGCACGCCCCCAGGAGCAGGCCGCCACCAGACATACCTACGAACGATCGATCAGCTACAAAACATTACAAGATAAAACAAGTGCTTCACTGCGCTCTATTTTTACTTTCCCGTAAACATAGGTACATACGAATACGTACGTCAAAACGAATCCCTATCTACTCGTAGTATACCGTATAGGGAAAGTTATGTAATCATACGGAAAAACAATGGGAACGCCACAGCACAGCAATTTGAAATTCTCAGAATAACTTCTCTTTGTTGGGTGGTATTTGTGGGAGAATGGAATGTGTTTTGGATTGTGGAATTAGTGCTGATGTATTAGTGAAATTTGTCGCGCATATTGAGGTACAAGTTTTACAAGTGATGGGTGAGATGTGTTACTGTGGAAGGAATTAGATGTATTCTAATTTTACGCAAATGATATTAAGCGAGAAAGTATTTGAAATAGTAGCGCTACAAATTGTATTTTTTCTGAGTATTTGAGTATATAACGGAACCATATGCACCCTTGACATGGACGGCGACCGCACAGTGGTTTCTCAATTTCAGCGCGCATTCAAATTAGAACATAATACATGAGTTCTTGTCTTTTTACAGAGCTCCTCGGTTTCTAACAAGATACCTCTCACATGGGCGGAGGTTGCAATCACTTTCCGCGGGCATTGAAAATTATATTAACAGAAATAAATATATTACGATTAGATTAATAGATAATAAAGTAGATTAATAAAGATTAGCGCTGCTGGTGGGATCTTCACATTAACAATGATAAATTGTACATATATTTTATCACCAAGTTTTGGGAATTCTCTTAGGTATTTTTAAGGTACCTCAGGTACCGAAGGTAAGGCCCTCGGCGGGTCGTTTGTCACCGAGCTGGCTTTCGAAGGCGCAACCCTGGGTTCGATTCCCAGTCAGGGGAAAAAATTAACTGTGCAGTTGCAATGTCCCATTATCTGTTGCTGTGTGACGATGAGAAAACTCACTTCTCAGGTTGAGAAGACCAGAGATAAGGTGTAGGGATAGCTATGTGCTAACCACACGTACCCCTTCACCCACGGCCGCAAGGCCGGGACGCCGCTGACAGACCTTAGCTCGTAAAGAGCTGTTGTGCCAAAGTGCATACACACACATACTATTGAAGGCGTTGGTATTACGTTATTGTTTACGTTGTTCCTAACAAATCAATGACACAAAATTAATTCTGCGAGCGGAAGAAATGTTAAAAACGATACCTCCAGAACCAGACGTAACCGGCGCAGTATTTTGTTTGCCTACATCGCAATTCATTAGCTGGGGGCTCCCGCCCTGGAGGCAGGCGAGGCGGGGGCGGCGGGGGCCGAGATGCCATCTCGCGCGGCCGCACATAAAACTCGGGGTAAAACATTAGCATTAACACCAGCCAGGGGGCGCGGGCGGGGGCTGACGGACGGCCGTGCTCGCCGCTGGAGATGCCCCTAAACGATACCGCCCCCCGGGCGCCGCGGGGGGCGCGCCTGGCCCGGTCCCCCGGCCCCTCGGCCCCCCGGCCGCGCCGCGCCGCGCCGCGCCGCAGCGGCCGATTTATAGGCGGCCGGCGCCGGTCAGTCGTTGCGCCTCCCTTGAATCATCGCATCGCCGCCACTGCCCGGGGAACCTGCAGTGCACGATCGTCGCTGTGGAATCCGTATTTCCCTCTTTACACCCAGCCAAGTGGCTCCGTGCGTAGCGAGCTCACTTCGCAATCGGGAGGTACCCGATCCCCGGGCAGGCCATCCTATACTGCGATTTTTGTAGGAAGAGCTCTCAAGATAACTCAAATCCCATCTTCGCGATGGAATATGTCACGGCATTTCGTATCATTCACAGTCGTTCCGCTAGATTTCGCACGATCGCGACCGTATGAAGCAGTGCTTGTGATCATGCGACTTCTACCGGCAAGACCGAGAAAAGACGCGAAATGCCGTGACATATTCCATCGCGAAGATGGGATTTGAGTTATCTTGAGAGCTCTTCCTAGAAAAATCGCAGTATAAGGCGAATGCTATGATGGTTCAAAAAGTCTACAATCATCCTATCACCTAATTCTTTAATAATAATAATGATAATAATAATAATAATAATAATAATAATAATAATAATAATAATAATAATAATAATTCACAGCGGGAACAAAGTTGCTCGCGTCCGTGGTCTACCACACGTGTCCCCAGGGTAACGCTATATGAGCAACAGCGATTCGTCACCTAAGCGCTTGACCATTATGGGCGTGCGGATCCACACACGCTGAGAGAAAAACTGCACGTCTATATTGGACAATGTGTCACCAAATGGCTAAATGCCAAGAGTGGGCGTTGGCTAACAACCACAACAAATATTTACCTCTTTATACCTTTCGATGCCTGTGAGTCCATCATTTTTTCATTAAGCCCATCGCTTTTTCAACTGCTCAGGAAAATTACGGTCCAGCCAAGATGTAAATCGTAGAGAAAAATGAGGCATGCTTCATTTTTCAGTACAGATTCCATCCAATGTGACCACTACGCTCCTGGGGTCAGTTTCCGTAACTTTTCCTCGCCTGTTATACTACATGTGGTGCAATTTATTCCTTTTTTGCAGTTTTAAAAGCGTTCTAATGTGTTCAACCGTAATATGAAGTAATTAGTGTGGTGAGAAATAAAATATGTACTGTGTTCTCATCATGTCGCCTCGTTCTGTGCTCAGTCCTAAAATAACCTAATTTGTAACCACACATGCGATGATCAGCTGTTTGATTTTCAGCGGCGTCCAGATGAAATATTTTCACTTCGATGACGTCCAGAAAACGAAATAATCGTGTAAAACGCTAATGTCGTTCCTTCAATTTAGATATTTATCGACATGATTTTTTTATTTGAAATTTCTGTACAGAAAAATGAAAAAATGACCTTGTAAAACGGGCTTCGGGCTGCCGCGACCACCAGGTTCCTTTCACCGCTCTTCGAGCCAACGCGAAGGGCTTACAGCACACTGATCTCGGAGCCAACGTGCCTCCTGCGCCTGCCAGTGCGTAGACCGGATTAGGTAGAAGGCGAAGCCGCATGCACCACTTACACCAAACTCACACACTAGTTGTCGGGTTGGATTAAGTAGGGGAAGGATTCAGAATAGAGATGATACTCATTCATGGTTCCACCATTACTAACGCACAGCATGCCACAAAACACAACTGGGAAACAAAACATCAATGTCACAAAGATTCGAACCCACAGTCTTGGTATAACGTGTACATAGAAGTTCTGTCTGAAGCCTCTGTGCCACAGCGCCGCCTCCCACCAATTTGTAGAGCTGATGAGACGCTGCAGGTATTGTCATATAGTAGTCCTTGTTATCGCACTACAGGCATTTGGAATGGAATCTGTGGTGGAACACTGTCTACGGGCAGTACTATCCCTTGCGATGTACGGAAAGACCGGGTGCGATGTTTTCCAAGCTCCACACTTCTCGTCGTCTTTTTTAATGTGAAGGTAGGAATATCGATAATAAAACACTAGGAAAACTCGGCAGACGTCGTTCAGCCATTCATCTCCCTCTTTCCCCTCTCATCACCCTCACACTGTCTCGTCTTCCCTCCCTCACCCTGTCCCTGTCTGTCTCCTGCCTTCTCATTCACATTTAGTTGCAGATTATGCACGTCTTTGAGCAAGTGAGGTTAAATCGACAAGCGCCGGACCAGCAAAAATGTAATAGAATGTTTAAGAAGAGCTCACTCTGTATATTACGATGTGAGACATTTCTTTGAGGCCTTTGGCCCAAAAATTTTAGTTTCTAAGGCCATAGATTGCACTGTTTAGGAGTTACTTAACGATATAGATTCAAAAGCCTACCGAAAGTGTTGCGGGTTGCATTTGACGTAAATATTTAGTTTTGTTCTACAGTGCCATGTGGTGACGTTACTACAGATTTTACAAAACATAAATCTTCTCTGTGAAAAAACAAGTAGAAGTGCCAATTTTCATGGAGATTGGATCCCACGATGTCAGAGTTTAGCTCTTATGTATTTACCAACATCCACTTATTTATATATATAAGAGAGAGATTAAATATTTTAGACTCAGATACGAAAAGAGCGTATATGAAGAAGACCTACTTGTTTATTGCAGTCTGGGTCAATAACACCCAATAAGAGAAAACTTTTTTTCATTTGCCCAGGATTTTGCAACGAATTTATAGTAAATCAAGTGAATCCAGATCAGTTATTAGTTTCGTTGAATTGGCTCTCGTTTTTGTGCTATGAACATTGTAATGAAGGATACCATCACAAAACTCACAGCCTCTAATGCAAATATCTATCTTTACACAAACACTGTTTTTTTTTTTCATTAAAAACATTGAATATCGCATTATATTTAAGATATTTTAATTGAGCTTTTTTATTATTGCATTTCCTTTTGTTACAAAACAATGAGTTCTTCAGGAAGACGTTGTTTCAATGACTTTAATGCATTTGATTCCGTTTGTGGGGAATTTACGCTACAAAAACAGAAAAGAAATATTACAAACTGTACAGACGAAACATATTTTGGTATAAAACTGGGGATCAAGATAAGTCGTGGGCTCCTCATGTGGTATGAAAAACGTATGTGGAGTGTCGCCGTCAGTGGAAAACAGAAGAGTTTAAGTTTTGGTGTACTGGGAAGACTCCTAAAATGATGATGATTTTTATTTTTGTTCTGTAAACGTAAACGCCTTCAATCGTTACAAGAAAAAGAACTTGGAGTACCCTACTTTGGAATCAGCAAAGCGACCTGTGCAATTCAGGAGTAAGCAGTGACAGTGAATACGATGGAAGTGTCACAGAAGAGCAATTCTCCTAAGATAAGCTCAGTGATTTACTAAGTGACCTCTGTTTGCCAAACCAAGCGGCTGAACGTTTAACATCCAGATTAAAGGAAAGAAATGTCTGACACTGGAAGTAAAAATAACACTTAACTGGTTATTGGTACAGCTTTGTCATAGTTGTCAAGGACGTCTTCATAAAGCAGAAGCGGTAATCATAAAGCAGAAAAATACGCAAAACTTGTGCAAGACTTGCTTTTAAACTTTCAAAATTTGGGTGCAACTATGAGCATTAAGGTACAGTATCTCCATAGCCATCTAGAAAAAATTTTCAGAAAATCTTAGCAATATGTGTGAGGAAAAAAAGAGAGCGGTTCCATCAAGAAATACCGGTAATGGAAGTTAGATATCAGCGCAGATGGGATTGTAATGGCAGACATTGGAGCCATCAACGTGATTGCCCTGATTTGCCGCATAAAAGGATATCATACAATATTTTGTGATTCTTTGCAGAATGTAAATATAAATATATTGAATATATTAATATTACGTATTTTAATAGATTAATTTTGTATAAATAGGCAAATCAAGTTACATTTAGTTAGTTTTATGCAATTTACGAATAGCTTGTACTCAATAAAATAAAATTATATTTTTCGATGCGATTTTCATTATCTTAAAAACTAGAGCCAATCTGCCAAAACCAATGCAATATTTGGAATCTGTGCATTGAACATACCTAAAATGGCTTTAAATTGTTTGGCAAATGAGTGCTGAGCAGTGTAATTGGAGGTTTTCAAATCTACTCATTCCAGCCAGTGCGCCAGTGCGGAGTAATATCTACAATATTACTGAGTACTTTTTGCAAATAGTGCACATACAGATGTAAAACATGGCCGTATCCTAGTAAATGAGACGGAAAATGCTGATTGATGTACGAGTACAAAATATGCCTGCTCAAAGGTGGACTTACGCAATATTATTCCATAACCCTATGAACTTTAACTTCCTTTCTTGAAAGGAAGGAATGAATATGTAAATATAGATAGCGATGCTAACTGTTCGCTTTCCTTGCAATGTCCCAGTATCTGTTGCTGAGTGACGATGAGAGAGCTCAGTTCTCTGGTTGAGAAGACCTGAGATATGGCAAAGGGATAGCTATGTGCTAACTACAACTACCCCTTAACCCATGGCCGAAAGGACCGTACGCTTAACTTCGCGTTTTTTAAAACTTTAATTCACCATTCAACTATTTATAATTAGAATGTTGAGAAG
This sequence comes from Acheta domesticus, assembly GCA_031308135.1. NCBI lineage: Eukaryota > Metazoa > Arthropoda > Insecta > Orthoptera > Gryllidae > Acheta > Acheta domesticus. The sequence goes on from JAHLJT010009419.1 coordinate 208,625,958, forward strand.
AGATTCTGCAGCTCAAGAAAACATGCGCAGATGGTTCTTCTTCCCCATACGTCACATACAGTTTTTGCTATGCTTTGGTTTTTATTTCTTGGCGCGTAAGAGCCTGTCTCCACGATGGAATATCCCAGGGCATTTCGCGTCCTGCGACATCTAGAGGTGCAATCGAGAAAGGCGCGAAAGGCGTGCCGTGGGATATTCCATCGTGGAGACGGCCCCACACGACCAGAAACCAACATGTTTGCATTCTTTGAATAAATAAATGATGTCAAATCCAAACGTGGATTGATCGTTCGTCTTGAAAGCGAAGCGTCAATTGCTAACCCGCTGGCAGCGCCGAGCCGCGAGAGTGCGCGGGGCAGGAGCCGGGAGGGGGGGGGGTTCTTCGCGCCGCGTCGCTCGGTGCGTCAGCCCGCGCGGCCGCAGGGCCGTGTGTAGTTGGCGTCGGGGGCGGGGGCCCGCGCCGGGGGCTTACGGGCGTCCAGTTTCAGGTGCGCGCGCGGCCTGGCCTGGACGCGGGGGAGCGGGCCGGGGGGCGGGGCGGGTTTCCCTCGCGTCCGCCCGCGTTTGTTCCGCGTGGGCGCGCGCACCGCCGCCCAGCACCCTCGCTGGAGCAGCCTCTTTCTCTGGGGCTGCAATGAAGCGGCCGCTCCTGACTCAGCTTAGGCGCCGTCCATAAATTACGTAGGCCTTTAGGTGGGGAGCACGCAAGTCTCACCTAACCTTATGTGTGTGTGTGAGGGGGGGGTCTGGGCAAATATCACGTGTTTTTTTTTTCGCTAAAAACAAGTGCTAAATTGCGAAAAAACCGACAAAAGTGAAGCAAAACAAGTTTCTGTACTAAAATATGGTTAAATCTTGCACAGTAATGTTTATTGTCGTTATGTGATTGCTAGAATAAGTAGCGTAGTATATTAATGCAATCGATTATAAATTAAGTATTTACGTTAAAAATACGCAATTTTAAAAATGTTACGTGGAATTAGAAGAAGGAGGGGGTCGAGCCAAAACTCATATATCTCACCAAGAGAGGAGGGGGAATCGAAAAATTACCAAAATCGAGTCAGGTAATTTATGGACGCCCGTAATTTATGGACGTTAGATGTCTCATGGCATCAATCGAACTACTGACCTGCAGGTCCTTGTGTTCTACTCCCGAAGGTGGAAGGATTTCCGACACCTGCGTAGCAAGGACGAATTCAGTCGCAATCAGGAAGAAAATTCTAGCGGCCAGTTGCTCTGTTCGGTAGTTTTCCGTAGCTTCTCCGTCAACAGCAGGCACATGCCGGTGCAGTACCCTAATGGGACAAGGACCGCGCGCGATCTTTCCTTCCTCTTCCATGTCCTATTCTCACCCCATTCTTACATACACTTACATTTACATGCATTACACTACCATACATGGCGGGAGACCAGTCGGAGCTTAAAAGCTTGTAGGCCGGTGGTGGGAAATACCTGGATAGGGAAAATCGCCATTTGTTGTAGTTCGCCGCCTGATCTCGCGAGGTTCTAGGAGCGATAACAGCCATCTCCCGCAATTTAAGCATGCAGTATGTTTACTGGATTAATGACCTTAGCAGTTGACGCGCCCAGAATCAATAAATCTTTTTTCCGAGGTGCGACGCAACGGGCGCACCCGACTCGGCGCCGCGGGCTCAACCCGTCTCTTCGATTGCGCATGGCTCCAGCTCCAACTCCCAACCGAGAATGCGAAATACCGTGAGATATTCCTTTTTATTGGCACACCCCCGTGCGCTAAGAAAGAAAAACCCAAGTATAAATAAGGAACTAAACTACAAAACGTTACATGTCCACTTCACTCTTTTCCATGAAGAACCACAAACGGACGTTTTGCCATCAATCGATTTCTCGCTATCAAATGCCATCAAAACATGGATTCTGGTTGCACCACATGTTAAAGGATTTTTCTAAATTTAGCAACAGGATTTATCAACTTTTTCGTTACCAGGGCCCGGTAATAGGAGTTTTGCTGGCGAAAATTCACCGTTTTCTGGCGCACGATAACATAACTTTCTCTTCTTACGAAGTATTCGTAAGGCGAGAAAGTAAAAAAAAAACACGTTTTGAATTCTACAACCCTCTATCTGAATTGAACACTTCGTTGCATGTATCGTAACATCGCTCGTTTTTTCCCTGCAAATAAAATTATAGTAAAGAAAACACAGTACAACTGAAATTTTGTCAAGTAGACATGTCACCTTTGAAATCTTTCCCTCTTTGGCGATCAACGAAGGAGAGAAGAGAACGACTTCATTAATAGGCAGATCAACGAAGATGGATAGCAGTCAACAGAGATGCCGCAAAATCTTTTCACTTTCGTGGCTAGTACGAGTAGATGTATGGGATCTGTACATGGAATGCGCATATATAGATCTGCATTAAGCCCGCCTCAGTGACATGGGGGTAGCGCACTGGCTTAGCAACTTCAAACTCGGGTGGGGACGGTGGATTTCAAAGAGCGGGAATCGCTGGCTAAATTAAATTCCTCTACAACTCCTGTTCTAATCAAATACGCTTTCAGACAGCAAATCACATAAACAGCTGAGAAAAAGACTTGAACTCATTGATGGCCGGAGGCGCCCTGGTGACGACCATCCATGAATAGAACATAATAAAGCTACCAACTTAAAATTACGAAGAAAGCTACCAACACAGCGGCAATTGAACTACAGATTTGATTCGATAGTATTGCCGACGAAATAACACCGAACCGACCCGAAATTAGCGCCAAAAGGGAAGCTACATTCACTTGAGTGCTCACGTGGCGTAAAATTATAAAATGCCCTTCACCTGCACGTTTGCAAAGCTCGAATCCTAGATCACAACACCATAGCAATTAATTTGTAATTTGTGTTAATTAATGTTTACATAAAATAGCGTTGCATTTGTTTTACCTGTGTACCATTTCCCGTCCTCCTGCATTTGTGTCAACCTTTTTTTTATTATTTTTTTTCGGTGGATGACGTCAACGCGGTGAGCAGCAGGGGGGAGGAGGTAGTGAGTTGACAGCCTCTGCGAATAAGGGACAGAAGTTGTTAGTTCGGGTGAGAAGCGGAGTTGCTGTGTTAAGGCGGCAGGTCCGTGTCGCTGTTATTAAGTTCTTTCAACTATTGTACATTGGCGGGCATTAAGGCAAGGCGAGCTGTTCATTTCCTGTATTGCGTCTTATTCGCCTGTACTGTTTGTATTTTACTTTAAAACTGCCTTCAGCGGGTTTTGCGGGATGCGCTATTTCACGCATTTATCAGCGCAGGAAAGTCCGCAGTATGTCGGGCGTTAGGAAGCCGCAGCGGGCAGAACTGTGAACATTACACCTTACGTCTAGAAATATATTGTCATATTTCCATCCTTCTCCCACATTTCCTCGGTTTCCATTCAGTCCCAATGAGAATTATATAATTTTATCATCATAATTCGTTCCTACTTTTGTAGCAATGAGTTTCTTCTTTCTTACGAATTCAACTATCTAGTCCTTAATTTCTTGATGCCATGCATGTCTGAATCCATTTTCTATTACAGTATCGTGTTTCCTTCTGCATCCCATCCTCTTGCCTCAACTGCACCGACACTAGTTGCTAATCGTATCTAGGTTATTACGATCTACCACAACCACACCTGAGGGCCAGTGAGCGACATCCGGGGTCGTATGACAAGACTTCCACCCACGCACCAGGAACCTCTACTGCCTCTTCAAGTGGATGCAGGAACCAGGCATCTCCTCCGTTGGATCCACATGCCAGATAACAATGAACATTTATATTAGCGCTTTTCCTCTCTGATATACTATTTGTTCATCAAAAACATTGATAGGGTGAACGTCACGCATTCTCAAAATATAGGTAACAAAATAATTGCAAGAATGTTTCAAAAAAATGAAGTAAATATTCATTTAAAATTTAACTTGATTGCCTGGTTTAGATCAGATTCTATGAACCACAAAATTCTGAAAATATAGGTGCAATAATAGGAAGCAATTAAGATCAGAGAAACACATTATTACCACATTTATACGTAAATTACCAACAAATGCTTCAGTACTCACCTATCTACTTATCTGCACAGGGCAGGCGCCGCCTCCCAAGGGACACAGGAACTAATAAGGACGTCCAATCACTCACCTGAGAACAAGGACCAGCACATAAGAAGTGAAGCAGTTCAGCAGATAATAATATGAATGCAACTGATAATTAATCAGGCAACACTATGAATTGCCTCATGAAATACAACAATGTAAGTCGGTTATCCAGGCAGGAAGAGTATCTTATTGAATTATTATTCTAGGAAAATTAGATAAAAACATGTATAACGTATAACGTCATTAATCCATAAACGTCTAAATCATCCTGAAGCGTTTTAAAATGCTTTTCCTGTCCGCAAAGTTCTGCATTAAAGGTAAGTATAGGCTCGTCAAAACATTTCATTCGAAGCATAGCGTTTTTTTTTGTATCCTTGTGCAATTGCATACAGGCCGACATAGGAGAGGTGAAGGTCCACCTGTGCGTCGTCGTCGGCACAAGAAGGAGGATGTGTGGCGAGCACAACGCTCCGGCCGCCTTTACCCCAGGAAAGATCCTGGTGCTCACTTGGAAAGGAGGCTGAGTCGACCCCAGAGCCGCCCTGAATGGAAAGCACCAGATAAAAATCCCAACCGGGGTTCGAACCTGGGAACTCCTTCACGTCAGGAAGCCAGTACCCTACCACTGAGCTCGTAAGCATAGCATTTAGTTAAGAAAATAATCCATTCTTAAAAAACTGACTTATATCCCCACGCACAGAGCGTACAGGCTGTACATAGCATTACGCAATGTACTCCGGAGCAAAGCAGGGCTTATGAATTTAATTAAAGCACGAGGCCCGATAACCAATATCTTGGAACCAGAAAGAAGGCGTCTTTTCGTGTCCCCGATAATTTTAACGCACTTCTATCTTAAGCACCTAATAAATATTAATAAATTTCATCTCAGTTGCGCCCTGCGCTCAGATAAGACGTCGAAGGCTCCAATAACTAACGCCTGCCCCTTAACCTCCATGTAATCATGAAAGGTCACTTCGGGGCACAGTCCTCGTGATAGCAAGACCCGCGCCTCGGAGTTCCCCCTCCGCCCGTGATAAGGGCCACCCAGAACGCGCTTGCGTCTCTGACCATAACAAGTATCTCCCCCTCCACCATGTACTTACAAACAGGAGTGAGGATGTAGTCTATATAGTTCCTAAGGAAATATTGTAAAGGGTTCACACCCATTTTCGACTTTGTAATAGAAATTTGTATAACCTGTATTTTATTCACTTCTGTAATAAACTCGGTGTGTTCTCACTCTCTGAGTTTCATTTCACTAAGTCTGTCTGGAGAACTGTCGACTTGCCATCGACGTATTTTACTACTGTAACTGCCAATAAGTGCACACTGATATTAAGGCATTTCTTTCATTTTTTCATGACGCTGCCTCCAACGCCACGTCCCTCACTGCTATTTCATTTTACACGAAAAACGTAACGAAAAAACTGTTGGACTGAAAAACCGCACATGATGGTAAAAATAATCCATAAAAGGCGGGGGGTCGACGTCCTGCGCTCCAATTGAGCAGGTAGGCCGTGGCCGGGCGGGCGGCTGGCGAAGGCCGCGGCGCGGTTCCCAGGCGGGCGGAGCCGGTCCCACGGCTTCCCCTCACCACCCCCCACCCACCCCCGCGGGTGAGTCACCTGACAGCCGAGACGGCGGCGGCGGCGCCGCGGCCGTGGAGCGGAGCGGAGCACAGCGGAGCGGGACCGCAAACAGCAGCGGTGGGGGTGGTGAAGGGGCGGCCAAGGCAAGCGACAGGCGGCGGCGGAGGCGGGGTGAGGGCGGTCCGGAGAGGAGGGAACGGTGGACGGGGTGGGGAGGGGCGGGACGGTGGAAGCAGGCGGAGGGGTGGGGGAGGGGTGGGGGCGCTGTCCGGCCACTTAGCGCAAGCCCGCGCCAGGGGCTTCCCCTGGGTTGTTATCCGCACACCTCCCATCCCCCACTCTGCAGGGGCGCTCGGGGCCTCAATGGGCATCTGGCCGCGGCAGGTCGCGCTGGCTCACATGACAGGGGGCGGCGCGGCGAACAGTTCGAATACGAGCCCCAGTGGCGATAACTGCACGTCTTACGCGGACTCACAACGGAAGACTCAACATCCAATACGATTCAATTTTTATTCGCTCGGATCAATTGTCTCTTGGTGCTAGTTAACTTTATTTTTGTAAACCGACAGATATTCGCAAGAAGAATGGACCGAAAATACTTTGTACCTGGTTGTAAGTGTAGGTAATTATTGTATTATTCATCAGGTACCGCTACTTTTAAATGTCCAAGAAATACATTTTACGGGAAAAGTGGGTGAAAAGTATTTGGAAGGCATTGATCTATTTGATCAATTCAGAGGTTCATACGTAATTGTAATTACGAGCAAGAAATGGTTTTGGCCAATATTTTGCTTTTGCCCAAAGCAGCAATTCTGAATTCAAGGCTACTACTTAGAAATTTGAGACATGGGTTCGGTCCCTTGGTGTGTCTGCCAAGGGTAACACATCCCGTACCCTAATTGTGCCACGGCCAAAAGTGTGATTCCACATCAAAGATGTTCTAAATTGCATTTAAAGATTAGGTGTGATAAGAAAGATCATTGGCAAGAACTCGATCCCACACAACGAAGATGCGCTGTCACAAACCTGTACAGCATATTTGCACTAAATATAATGTGGCACCAGACATCGAATGTTCTGAATAATCTGAAACGCAGCAATTGTAAGAGCATTAAAAAAATTCAGCTGAACCGGAAAATGGCGAATTTCCGAAAGCGGATATTACGATTTCAAAAATTGCGTTATTTCTGGTTTAAATTAAGACATTTTTTCTCTCAAAAAACCGCTCCATTTCCCCCCTCCCTCTCGGATAGAACAAGGAACGCTTAAAAAAAGCCACAGATCTCATTTTCGATGAACACTGGATTTTCGAAAATTTCAAATTTCGAACTAGCGTGAGACAGTATGTGCTGTTGTAGCATCTCTAGTTCAAATTACTTTTCGTACTTCTGGGAAGACTATAATGTGGCCAGCGCGAGGACGATAATGAACCCCATGCCGTGTCAGCCGTCCAAATCGGATGAAGAGGTAAAATTCGGCAAAATGTCACGTGGCCCCCTTCCCTAAGCCCCGGCGCCGCTGCCTGCCTCGCGTGGGCAGAAGGCAGGTATCAGGCGTGGGAGGACGTATGTCTCTTGTGGACTGGCTGTGATTCGTCAGTTCATGCTTCCCCTATTTTTCGCACATCAAATTTAAATTTTCTTGCACATATCAAACGTATTATAACAGCAGCAGACGTTCACGTATCCTCTGAAAGAGAAGTATAAAACTTTATTTATTTTGAAAAATTGTAGGTTGGTAGAAGGGAAACTGAACAGAAAACACGATTTAAATGGAACTCATCGAACCACACGACGCTGATAAGTGCACGAACACCACCAACACACGAGAAGGAAGCGGTTCCCACGCGGATTTCTGAACCAAAACTCGTGCTTGGAAGACTGGCTCTAAGGGCTCACACACGGCGAGCGGCGTTCTAATCACGCTACACCATCCACTCACGTCGATCACAAGAAGCCGCTAGTTGTATCTAACGTCCCTTAAGCGCTAGTACATACTAGTGCAATAGCTAAACTAGTCGGTAGTTTTTCATTCGCACGATGCTTCTTTGCTACACCCTAGTCTATTATTTTACCTCCGACTCATAACATAATGTTAAATACTTGTACAGTAAACCCTCGTTAGCACGAACTCGCTTTTCACGAATTTCGCCGTAATACGAAACTTATATCCCCACGTACAGTGTACAGGCTGTACATAGCATTACGCAATGTACTCCAGAGAAAGGCAGGGCTTACGCATTTAATTAAAGCACGAGGCCCTCCGAACTTCTGATAACCGATATCTTAGAACCAGAGAAAAAGGCGTCTTTTCGTGACTCCGATAATTCGAACCCATTCTATCTTAAGCACGCAATAAATACTGATAAATTTTATCCCGAAGTCGCTCTCCACTTTCCACACTCCGAGTGTCGAAGGCTCCAACAACTAACACCTGCTCCTTTAACCTCCACATAATCATGAAAAATCACTTCGGGACACAGCCCTCGTGATATCAAGCCCCTTGCTTCGGAGTCTCCCCTCCGCCCGTGATAAGGGCCACCCAGAGCGCGTCCGCGCCTTTGATCATAACAAGCGTCTCCCCCTCCACCATGTACCTAGAAACAGGAGTGGGGATGTAGCCTATATAGTTTGTAAGAAAGCGTTGTAATGTGTTCACAACCACTTTAGACTGCATAGTAGAAATTTGTATCATATTGTATAACTTTTTATTTGTTCACTTCTGCAATAAACTCAGTGTGTTCTCACTCTCTGAGTTTTATTTCACCAAGTCTGTTTGAAGAACCGCCGACTTGCCATCGACGTATTTTACTCGAACAAAACGTCGGTCTCGGCAAAGGATTACGGTAATACGGATATTTAAAATACTCGGATAACACGAATTTTTATAACAAGAACTCCGATTATTTCGGTCCCTTGGAATTTGTATTAATGAGGGTTTACTCTAATTCCCTGAGATGCAAGGCTCTCAAATCCATTTTCAACATTTCTTAATGCTAAATGTCATCAAGGTATACTAACTGGGTTGCTGGCTGAAACTGCAATGGGGCGATGAGGAAGAAGGGAAGCGAATCCCCCTAGAAACCTCCCAGGAACCCCATTGGTTCACGACAAATTCCGCGCTCATATGGCGGGAATTGAACTCCGGTACAAGCGGTTAAAAAGAGGGCGATTTTACCACTACCCCACGAGCCCCACTTCCCAGCCGTTTGCAGCCAAGTGCTCTCGTAGAGAATTTATTAGGCAGCCACCTTATCTCCACTCTTGGTTCTAACGCAAAAGTGTTCCCGTCCCGATACACAGACGACAAAGTTGGACGATTGCTGCTAGTGCGCAGAAAAGAGTACTTAATCCCAAGATCATGGGTTCAAATCCGATCGAAGCCGTGGATTTTTTAAGAGGCGAAATAATGCTTCGTACGTTTTCCTTCGGAAGGGAAGGGTAGCCGGTTGTCCCATGTTGTAGATTTACTCTACGTAAAAGATCCTCAAGTCGCCTGTTTCTCCGTCCGAGTAATACTTCCTCTAACAGACGGTGAAAGGGATATGGCGGAATTAGTGTGGTCAGGCGAAGAGCAGAGCTTATGGCCCGAGTCTTGCCGGTAAAGAAAGGCATAACTAGCGTACCCTTCCGACAACTCTTCCTTATTTATCTATTTCCATATTAAATCGGTCATACATTTTTCTTCAAAACCTTCTTATCCTCCGTCACTTGTTTTACATGTCACCTTATAATATAATACACCCTTTTCAATACAAATAATTAGGTTAATACAAGTAATTAGGTCAATACAAGTAATTAGATAAAAGGAGGTACATCCGTGTAATTCAATCGTCTACATTAGCAAGTAATTAGTAATTTCACATACAGTTGCAGTTTCTACAGGTTCTGAACAGGTTGGGGTAGAATCGAGCAAAAATGTAATAGAATGGTCAAGAAGATCTCCTCCTGTAGATTGAGGCGTGAGGAAAATTTAGCCTACAAAATTTTAGTTTTTAAGGCACCAAAACGCTTCGATTGGGGGTTATTTAACGATATAGATTTAAAAAACCCAGACGTGTGTTGCGGACTGCATTTTACATGACTATTTTGATGCGTTTTTAAATAAATTCTTCATATTTTTAGAGTCAAAGTGCAATTCAACACGTGTCTGTGAAATTCTCTTTGTTTAGAGACCTCATTTATAGAGATCGGTTGCGTGTGAGAGCCGCAAAGGGAAGGTACACTACTGAAATACTATAGGAATCGATTGAAATGGAAGGAGAACAGTGCTGACGCCAAGACGAGGAGTGGCGAATGGACCTTGAGCCGCGTCTAGCCTAGGCTCGCTGAAAGGCACCACCGAAGTGGCTGAGGAGAACGTCGTTTGACAGGCGCGAAGAGAAGGAATTCCGACGCGCGAGTGTGGTCGGCCGCAGAAGGCGTCCGCGGTCGCACACGGGCCTCTAATAAGGCGCTCGTCACGCGCCACCGACGCGACGCGACGCGACGCGACGCAAGCCCCGTGGGTGGTCCACGGCGCTCCCCGCCCCGCGCCGCGCCGCTCCGCAACACGCACGCCGCCAGGCGGGCCACGCACATTGGGCTGACAAGCGACTTCACTTTCCCCCACGTACAGTGCGGTTTTGATAACTTTGCCCCTCAAGCCCCTATGGCCACCATGCAATATCGCACGGTATTTCGCGTCTTTCTCGGTCCTGCCGTTAATGTCCCACGACCGCAAACACCGCACATGTCGCCATCATGCGATATCTAGCGACACGACTGAGAAATCGCGAGAAATCGTGACATATTCCATGGGGAAGACCGGCCTTGAGGGGCAAAGTTACAAAAATCGCACAATAGTAAACGGAAAATATTCTAATGACGAAAACGTGTCGAGATCATAACGGAAACAAGTTTTGGGGCTCTGACGCAAATAATGTTATTACTTTCTCGAATACGGATTAATGTATGCGGTACAGAGCAAGTTACGTCATACTGCGGAAAATCTATTTAGAGATTTCCAACGAAATACGCGTTTTGGGATCCCCTGATACCCAAAAAGTGTCATTTCCTCAAAACGTCCGTCCGTTCGTGTGAACAGTAGTCCTTAAACCATTCCAACATTCATTTTTTTCTCAAATGAATATCCCCCGGTCGATGTGTCTCAGCTCGAAGCACACCTATTGGAAATTTCCCTTAAATTAAGGCCCTTTCTTGTCAGGGTATTATGAGTATGTAACATTATTTTTATGTGTACGCGGTAAAAGAACAGACTAAGGACTAGCAAGGAAGTATCGTGTGAATGAAAAACTATTGACTAGCTCAGTTATTGCGCTAGTATGTACTAGCGCTTAAGGGACGTTAGATACAACTAGCGGCTTCTTGTGATCGACGTGAGTGGATGGTGTAGCGTGATTGGAACGCCGCTGGCCGTATGTGAGCCTTTGGAGACAGTCTTCCAAGCACGAGGTTTGGTTCAGAAATCCGCGTGGGAACCGTCTCCTCGCGCGTAGGTGGTGTTAGTACGCTCATCAGCGACTGCGATTTCACTTTCCCGCACGTTCTACGCGGAATGTATTCTAATGACGATAACGTGCCGAGATCATAACGGAAACGCGTTTTGGGGCTCTGATGCAGATAATGTTATTAATGTATGCGGTACAGAGGAAGTTAAGTAATATTGAGGAAAATCGATTTCAAGATTTCAAACGGAATACACGTTTTGGGATCCCCTGATACTCAAATAGTGTCATTTTTTCAAAAGGTCCGTCCGTTTGCCCGTCCACTTGTCAGTCCGTCCGTCTGTACTACAGTACTGTTTAAACTATTCCTAAATTTTTTTCCAAAATGAATATTCCCTGGTCAATCTGGCCCGCCTCAAAGCTCTGCGACTTGAAAAACATTCTTTAAATTACCGGGATACTTTACGCAGAGTCCCTGGCATACTTTCAAAATTTTCTCAAAAATTACTATAAACATTTTCTTTAACATTTTTCACCGGTAACTGAATATTCCAAAATTACATAAATTTTTGGTTGTTTTTTTTTCAGCCTCTTCCGACGACAATATTCACGAGAGCAATTTTTCCTCCAAATGAAATTTAGTTTTTTAATCATGTTCATTTTTTAAAATATTACATTTCGTGTAATTTTAACTGAAATAGGGCAATATTAAAAATTATTAAAAGCAAGATTTTCTCAAAAACGACTCAAAATTCTTCTTCAAACTTTTTATAGGGATAATGCTAAATGCACTTATCAGATGACAACCGACATTTTCCTGTATTCTTTTTTTTTTTTCAAATATTACAACAAATATTGATATTTTACTCGCGTCATTACCGACAGATTGAAAAAAAGTCGTCCTGTATTATTTCAGTAGTATACCTTTCCGTTGCGGATCTCACACGCCACCAATCTTTATAAATGAGGTTTTAAAGAAAGAGAATTTCACGGAGACATGGCGAATTGCACTTTGACTTTCAAAATATGGAGGATTTGTTTAAAAAAACACATCAAAATATTCATGAAACATGCAACCCGCATCACATGCCAATCTTTATCGGCAAATAACTCCTATACAAAGCGTTTTAGAGCCTTAAAAAGTAAACTTTTGAAACCTAAGGCCTCAAAGCCTTTTTTCACATCATAATCTACAAGATAAGACACTTTTTGGACATTCAGTTAAATTTTTGGTTCGGCATTTCAATTCTACCAATGCCACCTAAATATTTCAGCCCTTGTTTCTGGTATCCATTTTTGTGACGACACGCTTAGAAGACTTAGATTCCTCAATCGTATATTTACGCTTTCTGTACACACCATGGTTTGTGCAGTCATACGAGGTTTATTTGCCTAAGCATTAATTCAAAATTTGCTTTCCAGCAAGTGTAAGTAAGTACCGAATTATGGAGAGATGTGGTTGTACAGTGAAGACTGTGTTTGTGTTTTAGCTGTACCAGTATTTTCGTTATCATTCGATGAAATTTTCAAATCAGCGGGTTCAGACATGTAGCTTTCTCAAAATAAAATGATAATATTTTTGTGACTATCACGAAAAGCTAAACGCTAACTGCTAAAGAATATTGAATAATTACTGCCAATGTCTTTAAGGAAGTGTTGTGAATTGTTACAAGAAAATTCTCCAATATACTCAAATATTTATTGAAAATTTCTTTTAAACATCAATTTATTGTTTTTTATCTTTATTTGATATTACATTAGTAAACTGCAAGTTACCTTTATATATTTACAAATAAAGAAACACGTTTCGTTAACTACTTTTCCTCTTAAAATGGAAAGAGAAGTATAGGGATGAGTGTGGGGTCTAACATGCGAGAGTTCTCGCACGGGTAAGCGGAGGTTGTAGGGGAAAACTTGTGCTATGGCACAACACAAAGAACAATCTTTTTAAATTAGCTAAAGTAAAATAGCTTGAAATAAATGAAAAACCAAAATCAAAATGCGCTAACCTACAATACTACGTGAATTAATTTAAAATTATAAAAAGAATAGAGCAAATGACACGTTAACTGCCAATGATCGCAGTCCAAACGCACGATTTAAATGTTCGCGGTATCTGGAAGTGTGTACATCAACGCCCAGCTGCAAACTCATATTGTAATGATACACCGTTTGATATTAAACTCTAGGGGTCAGTTTGTTCAGATATTCAATACGCAAACATCGTTTGAGAAACATTCCCATGTACCGAAGTGATGTCTAAGTCTACTAAATTGTTTCTAGCGGTAACAAATGGTATTTAGTACTCAAAGGTGAAAATATTAGTTTTATTATTTTCTGGCTCGGAATTGCTGTTCTTGAGGCACGTAAGAACACAGAAAATAATCCAATACTTTTTAGTATACAAATAATTTTTCAATTTTCGCACCCCAGCAAGCTCGCACCCTGACTCTCAAAAACCCCCTCTGTTCCTCATAACAAATCAAGGGAAGTTAAAGAGTAGGGTGGTACCGATCCTATATTTTCCAACTATTTCACTTTGCTTTCTCAAGAGTAAAAACCTTTTTCTATTATTTTTGTGACTATGAAGGAAAGCGAAAAGCTAACTCTCAAGTGAGATTGAATAATTTTTTCGAATGTTGTTTTTTAAGAAGTGTGAATTATTCCAAGAACATCTCTCTATAATGCAGAATAAATCTTTATTGAACAATTGCATTGTTATTTTTGTTCGATATTCTATAAGTGCATTAGAAGTTACATTTATTCATTTTTAAACAAATAAACACGTTTCTATAATAACGTTCCGTATTAATTGAAAGGATATACAAATGGATAGGGAAAGGATGGGGTTTAAAATGCGAGAGTTCTCGCACGGGTACGCTAGTTATTGTATTATTTTGTTAGCGTAAATGCATCAATTTATGTCTTATAGTTTCTCAAAAATTGAAAACTGTTGTGTAAATGAGCTAAAAACTTTGTATTTTCAGAATCACCCGAATAACATTTTCTCGAAAAGAGTAATAATGGCCTTTAAATCAGTGAATAACATTTATGACTTATCCTTTTGATTTTTTTCAAAATTACTTTTTATTTTTTTAGTACATCTCAGTCGTTAATATATTTACATTACGGAGGTTTTTAAATATTATGGCATTTGCGAGTAGACATACTTCAAACCATTTCCAATTTTTTTCTCTTGTTGAAAAGTTTTCCGTGGAAATGAACTCAAAATTGAGCATCTTCAAAAAAGTTCAAACGACAATTCTCAAGAACGGATCGGAATATTTCAATGAAAGTTTGCATACAGGGCTAAGATGAGGGTTTTCTTCTGCTATATTCTTAAAGCCATCTTTCAATTCCACCATGAGGGGAGGGATAAATGAGAAAATGTGAAAAGCTGGCCTTTAGGAGGAATGGGAAGGGGGTGTGGCAGAGAGCATCGAGGCGACGCAACTCAGGCCCTTTCAACTCCCACCCATCGTCTTGAAGACCATTACAGTGGCGCGCTCTCCTGCATCACCTTACAGGAACTAAACGACGAACTGCTGCCAACGATGCCTCAAACGTGCGTGGCTGCTGCGTGGGTTCGCGAGACGCAAGCAGGCGCGTCATGTTCGCGCTTTCTTCAGAAATCAGCCAATTTTTTTGTGCGGAAGTTGGCGAGCCCTACACTGCGATTTTCGTAACTGTGCCCCGGACAGGAATTAGCTGTTGACGGTTTCATCCAATCGGGAGCTTGAACGTCACCATCGTGACGTCACTGTAGCGACATACAAGCTCCCGATTGGATGGCAGCGAAACAGCTGATTCCTGTCAGGGCCAAAGTGACAAAAGTCGCAGTATAACCTGCAGCTGTCCCCGGCGCCTCTTATAGTAGCACCCTGGGGCTTTGTCTCCGGTTGTCACCGGTTGGCGTGCGGGGCGCGCGCGGGGACAGGCGGTCTGGGCGAGCCGCTGCGACGGGGCGGAAGCGCAGGCGGGCGGGCGGGCGGACGTGCTCGACTCGCTCCAAGGCCGCCGGCGCAACCCAGCGCCCTTGCCTCCCGCACACACTCCGCCTCATTCAACACCTCTCGGTTAGGCTCAGTGGATGCGATGGGGTAATAATTGGCGTGTCGGGCACTTACACATTTCCCCGGCTTAGGTGCATCAGGGCATCAATTCATGTCACTGCAGCGCCGCACCAGGAGGCCCTAGGGTTCCTCTCGCTGGCACGATTTTCCACTTTATACTTGGGTTTTTATAACCTGGCACTTGACGTGTCATCCAATCGAGGGTTTGAACGTTTTCACGGTGACGTCACTGTGATGACGATTACGCTCCCGACTGGACGAAACCGTCAACAAATGATTTACGAAAAGTGCCAGGTTATAATAACCGAAGTATAGCTACGTACTTGTTAGGAAGAAAACCACTTGACGTTTTCAGCGGAAAAGTCTAAGGCAATCTGTTACACTCGTCGCAAACATAAATACACAAATCGGTTCACACCGCCAAAACAAATTACACTACAAACTCAACTAGTGGTGCTACAGAATGGCACAGACTTTCCCGTATTAGTTTTCTATTTCCTTGGGTCTTTGCTAGCTATTCGGAATTGCCACATACTCTTTCTTGCCAGCTGCCATCTATCACCGCCAAAAGTACATTTTTTTTGTCATTTTCTTAATTTTTCGGTTTCCTATTGGTAGAACGGAAACATTAATTTTAGAATATTAAAAAACACAAAAACCTAGCCGTAAATGGCAATTTTCTTTTAAAAATTATGTGCCGTTTAAGAGAAAATGGCGTTTTAGCACTACTAAAAATGCGAAATTTGAAGCTAGTTTTCACAAAAAATTCTTGAGTTTTCAGAATACTTTATTTGAAGTTATTTGAATCACTTACACTCACAAATATAATAATCTTTACAAATTGCTGGTAATGTGCATATTAAAGATGTGAGAGATCTTTAAAAAAAATTACAATTATGTAATTTTTCAAAAAAAAAAAACTCAAAATAAACTTTACGCTATACTAAAGAGTGTAATTAGCACTATCCGTTACAAAAGATTGAAGAAAAAATTTGCAGCCATATACGACAAAATGGCGTTTGAGCATTTCTGAAAATGCCGAAATTTGAGCTACTTTTCACAGAAAACGGTTGTTTTCGAGAAACTTTACTTAACATTATTTAAAGCATATATACTCGTAAATATAATAATGTGAAAATATCGCCGACAATGTAAATATTAACGTGAGAGACAAGTAACCAAATTTACATTTTTGTAATTATTGAAAAAAAACATTTATAGGGCAATATGGCTTTTATGTCATCTGATAGAGTACATTTATCACTATCCCTACCAAAAGTTTAAAGAAAAAACTTGAAGCCGTTTTTGAGAAAATCTTGTTTTTGTACTTTTTTAAAACTGCACATATTACAGGCAATATGCGCGAAAAATACTGAAATTTTCAAAAAAATGTAGACGACCTTAAAGAAAGAACTCACTATGAAGACAAAATTTTATTTGAAGGAAAAATCTCTATCTTCAATTTTGTAGTTCCAGAAAGACGCCGTAAAAATTTTAAACTTTTGCAATTTTCAAAAATTCAGAGTTATCCGTGAAAATCGGACCTATGTCATGTAAATAGGTGTATTTTACTCTATTCATACAGGAAATTTTAAGAAAAAATTTGGAGCCGTTTTCGAGAAAATTTTGAAAATTCCCGGGGGCTTCACATAAAGTACCCCGAAATTTTGAAGAAACTTTTTCAAAATCTCAAAGCTTCGACTTGAAGCAGATCGACCAGGGAATATCCATTTTGGAAGAAATCGTACGTATGGTTTTTAGGCGCTTGCAGTGTTCACAGACGGACAGACGGACGGACGGACGGACGGACAGACGGATGTTTTCCTTTCAATTGTGTTTTCGGTATCAAGAACCTAGAAAACAGGGTTTCTTTTCTTAATTTAGCAACTGGTTTTATCTACTTATTCGTTTTCACGGCCCGGCAATTAATTTTTTTACGCCGAAAATTGGCCATTTTTTCGCGCAGCATTACATAACTTTCCCTATACTACGTATATCACTCCGTGTATACGTACGTATACGGGAAAGTAAAAACTGAAGTGGGCATCTAATGCTACTTACCTAGGAGTCACTTTTGATCGAAGGATGCGCTGTCACTTACATGTCAGGTGAATTCAATCAAAACTTCAGCAATGAGTTCGACTCTTACAACCTCTTTTGAGGGAACCTACACTCCCTTTAGAACTTCGTCTGGCACTCTATAAAATGTGTTGCCGGCCTGTAGTCACTTACGCTGCAGCGACGTGGTGGACTACAGCTCCGAAGTACAAGGCTACACTAGAGCTAGTTCAGAACAGAGTTCTGAGACTCATAGCGCGCCCTCCGGTTTGGAAACGGTTGAAAGGTCTCAGGAAGGAACTCGATATCGAGTTCTTGACTCAATACTTGAGAAAGCTATCTTTTAACGATCTCTTTCAAACCTTTCATATCAGTGAAGCATCGGTGACCCTTAAACAACTAGCTCGACATGTCCTTACTATAGGACAAAGACGACAAGCACTTCCCTCAGATATTTTGAGGGCGTAATGTGACACACCACAACAATAGTCAGTAACTGACAAACCACAAACGCCGATTTGGCTACTAAGGTCCGACACGAACCCACAACAAGCCACTTATACACAGCAGTAAAATGCGAAATGCGTGCGAACTGCACACTAACCTTCGGCTAAGCCGAAAAATACTAGTGGTGCTACAGAATGACACAGACTTTCCCGTATTAGTTTTCTATTTCCTTTGGTCTTGGTTAGCTATTCGGACTTGCCACATTCTCTTGCCAGCTGCCATCTATCGCCGACCAACGAACATTTCTTTGACATCTTCGTAATTTTTCGGTTTCGTAATAGTAGAACAGAAATATTATTTTAATAATATTAAAGAACAGTAAAATCTAGTTTTAAATGGCAATTTTCTTTGAAAAATTTGGAGCTGTATTTAAGAAAATGGTGATTAAGCGCTACTGTAAATGACAAAATTGAATCTCTTTTTCACAGACAATTTTTGAGTTTTCGAAAAACATCAGAACTCTGTTGAAGAACATCAAATCACAAATACAGTATTGTTTACAAATTGCTAGAAATGTACATATTAACGATGTGAGAGATCTTTAAGAAAATACATTTTTGTAATTTTTGACAAAACGAAAAAATAACCCAAATTGCACTTTACATCATATTAAAGAGTGCAATTAGCACTGATGAGGCACGAAATAATACTTCAAATGATGTGGGGTATGATACATAAATTCTGATTCTGGAAAAGTTCCCTTGATACCTGCAAAAACACAATGGATTTATTATAAGATTTATATGAAAGAATAAGTGAGCATTGAATGAATAGTTAACCTTTACGTGTATTGGGCGCGGGGAGCGACAGTTTTGCATTAATTTCTTTAGCAATTTATGTTTGATTACTTTAACACCGTTTTAAGCGGGAGAATGTGTGCGCTCTTTGAAACGGCTGAGTGTCACCTCTGGTACCAACTGTTTAGAGTTTAAATCCACTTATCGCGGCACGTTAATACACTCACGCTCTTGCTTGCTTCCATATGCGGAAACAAGACTGCTATGCCATCACTTCTATTATAAGTCCAAGCGGGACGTTTAAAATGTAAATTCTGAGCTGATAATTAATGCCTAAGATTGATAATTAATAAATGATTCCCCGGAACAGCGCGAAATTTGAGTCATTTATTGGTGCCCATGTGACAACATAATTCCCGCCCGCGAACGAAGTCGAACCGGGTCCCGCTGGACAGGAACGGTGCATTGGAGTAATGACAGACGTGCTTAGAAGCCTGGTTTATTGCGTTGTTACCAACGAAAGCTCACTTGAGAGGCGACTTTCCATACGAACTCTATTGAACCTTGTTTTTCATCATCATGTCGGCGCGTTGGCCGAGAAAGGCTAGTATGTTAGAAGTCGTAAATAACGTTATAAGAGGTGAAAGATATGATTTCTCAACTCTAGGACAGGATATTTGTCCATATATTGGATAGCGAAAGAAAAAACGTTAAGAGAAATCACAATAACAAGGTTTGCCAATAAAGAATGGAAGTTTAACAGCCGTGCTTACGAGACTGTTTTTATGCTCCTATGGATAATAAATATGGTTTTTTCGGCGATGCACTTCGGCAATCCGAATGAGAGAGAGCGACTCAAAACAACAAAACTCAAAACGTATTGTTTGCACCCTACGCGATATACAAGGCAATAAAGGATTCCAAAGGCAACAGACCAGGCGAAAATGTAACGACAATCAATACCAAAAAAACAACATAATTAGTACCATAAAGAAATGAAAAGCCAACTTAGAAAAATAAAATATCTGCGAATCTGAATAAAAGAAACCAGAAATAATGACAACCTACAATTCTACTAAGGGAGCTGATACGATAATGATATTCATACTGATACTGATGATCATCGAAAAGAAAAATAATTTTTTGTGGCCTACTGTGGTTCTCTCTAACAATATAAACATCTTACGTGAATTCGAATGTTGTTTTTTTTTCCACAAAAGCAAATTCAGATTGCTAATAAAAATGTTATCAAAAACTAAAACTATAGAAAGCTTGGGGAACCTGTTGCAAAGCCGTTATTGAACGTAGAACACACCTGCCACAAACTTCGTCACCAAGAGATGTCGTTTTGAAAAAACTAGAAATCCGATGAATAATTCACCTTCATAAAATTAATTTTTTTAGATTTTATTCCAAAAAGGGGAAAATGAAGTATGTTGCAAAACAGATAACAAAATTACTTTTCGTTGCATAAAAAAACTTTCACTAGTAAAAACAATGTCAATCACATTTATACTATAAGTGTATAATACAATTTTTCTATATTATTTTGATAACACGCATGTTGTTCAGAGACAATTACTTTACATTATTGCACAACCTTGACAAATGAAATAAATGTGTATAATTAACATTTCAGTGTATAATTTTAATTTACTATTATGAATACTAAATATTATCTTTGGAAAAGTAAATAATTTGCAAAAGAAATTATATGGGTCCATTTGGATCCAAGGATCTTGAGGAGTAAATCTGAGGACCGCAGCCGGGTTAAAGCATTTGCGGACCACAGGCGACAAAGCATTTGAGATTTGACTTTCATTTCAAGCAGCAATCACGAAACTTGGTTGAGTAGGAAAGAAGACTCAAAATTCTTTCTAAAAGAAAATCCTAAGTGTTTTAATTATAAAGATGTTTGCATCTTTCTAAATGTCAGACGTTTTAATGAACATTGGAACAATACTAATATGTGCACTTTCTTTTATTCGAGAAAATATAGTCAAGAAAAATGTTTTAGACATTTTCCAGGAAGTCATAAAGGCTTAACGTAATGTATTCCCCACAATTAAAATATCTTAATGGACTCCGGAACGGCACGGTACTATGTACGGTACAGTTTTTGTGCTTTAGTACAAATTCCTGCGAAATACAATTACAACTTTAGTAGATATTAGACACTCTTATTAATGAAACATCCGTACACAAGCTTTAACCCTTAAATACGAGTATAACACTTATTTGATTATACGTAAATATAACGGTGGGGTCTGTCAGACCCCAATTTTAAAGTACGTATATTTTTACCTGATGGTTTTGGAAAGTTCTGTAAATATCATATATATTATTTTCGTTAAAACCGTGAATTTGTTGTCCCTCCTACTCGGCTCATAGTGAACGGATTTTAACAAATGAGGTACCAAAAAAAAGATAAAAAGATCAGGAATGGAGGTCACTAAATATTGCAAATCACGAAACTTTTCGTTATTAATAAAATGCTAGGAAACTTTTGTTGTTTGAACTTTGCGGCTGGGATAGTTAGCGTGCCCTCCGCGCGCTGCCTGTCAAGATGGCGGTTATGCGCACACCATCCGCCACAGGAGAACTCACGTGGTTGTCGCATGTGAATCGAAGCGGCGGGAAGCGGAAATCTGTTGTGGGTTCCGTTAAGACAAACATGTGTGCGACTATTTATGAATTGTATTGTAAGTGTTCAATGTAAAATTTTGTGTATGTTCTTATATATCTTTTATGTGATATCTACGGATTTATGTAATTCGTCTAGCATACGCCAGCTGGCAAGAAGCCTTTGCACGCGGTATTACCCACGTGGCCAACGTGTATTTCTACATGTGGCTGGAAGCGGAAAGCATCCCTTCAGTGCGATGTAATCGCACGGGTTCAGCTAGTTTATAATTATACTTTTAAGTCCTTTTGGTAGAGCTAACACTGTTTTGAGGGAAATTAATGTTATTTTATTAAGATATTAGCACCATTCATAAAAATTACACCTTTTTTCACAAAGGTGTATAGATTTGGAAGAATTTTTTTTCTTAGTTTCAAAGAAATATAGCACAGTTAAACTTTATATTTTATTAAAGGCCATAAAAGTATTGTAACCCAGTATTATCATTATCTTAAAAATGTAAACAGTTTTTCCTGTGATACCTTAGCAAATGAGATGTTATTTAGGTAAAGAAAAACAACTAAATAATACTTCATTAGAGATTTCATAGAAATAAATTTTGACTGAAAAATGTAAACAAATCAAATTTTAACTACTATTTTTAATTTACTCACTTAAAAATAAGATTTGTGTAAAAAATAAATTAAAATGTTTGAAAATCGTGTTCTAAAACAAAATCAGGATCCAAATCCGAGTGATCACCAAATAAGGTGTCCGGTGTTTCTTCGTTATCACACTATCTAGTAAATCTCGTATTAGGCGCGAATAATATTTAACGTTTGATATTATTTTGTTTAGAAAAAGTCTTAGAAACAAACACCAAAATTGCAACTTTGAAAAAGACACACGTAAATATAACGCTGGGGTCCGGCAAACCCCAAAGATATTTCCGCACTCTACTGCGAGGTTAGGAGCAGACTGTTAGAAGGTGGCAACTATGCAAACCTTTCCCAAACGTACTAACTGAATTTACGTGGGAGTAAAATATCCCAAATATTTATTTTCCAATTAAACTTACATAACGAAATTTGGTTGGGGTCCAATAGATCCCAGGGTTATATGTAAAGGTTAAGTTTAAGGCAAACAAATTTGATCACAGATTCCACTCAGTTACGATGTAAATCTTTATTTTGTAAAAAGGACAAATTTGGATGCATGAATATATACGTTAAACGTCTCTGTTTTCATTTGACCCCTTTTCTTCGACATAATTTCACCCGCTTTGGAAAAAATGCACTCCAGAGGGTACCGATAAAGCGGGTATGTGTATGCTTTGATTTATTTAGAGCTGCATTTGACAGGTCATCCGCTTTTACGGTGTCATCCAATCGCGAGCTTACATGTCAGTAGTGATTCAACCGTTCAACCTGTACAATAGGGTACACAAGCATATTTTACAAAATTTTCTTGGTGGCCTCTATTTCCTTACCCTTCACGGACAATGACAATCATATTCTGGTAGGCCTTTTCAGTAAGTGAAAAATTACTATTTGGTATTGTGATGTGAATATGAGTATGAATTCTAATTTATATGAATTTCATATGTATATGAATTCTAATGTGTTTCACTGTGTGCTGTAAATCCATTTAACATTTGAAGCTGTCTCGTGGCTCAGAGCAAAGTCGCTCGCCTTTCACCACTGAGGTCCGGGTTCTATTCCCGTCGATATCATGTGAAATTTGTTCCGACAAAACGAGTTCGGCTGCTTCACAAGGGCTTGGCCAACCTTTGTGACGTGTCCTAAACCTTACCCCCTTCCTTATTCCTTCCCAATTCTGGCCGCTGGGTACTGACGCGGGAGCGCGCGGTGTGAGACGCGGACGCGGAGATGCTACCTAGCTAGCGGCCCTCTTGACAATTGACAGACGAGACACACAGAGAGCGCTGATGTAAATATAGATAGCGCTGATGTTAATGGAGGATTACTCCGAATTGCGCTCAACGGCCCAAGGACTTAAGAGACGCGTTGCCAGTCTGTTGTTTAGTTGTCTTACATCATTTGCATATTTGGCTTATATATATAATCTGCGAGTGGATATTATCAATTTAACTATCGTTAATAAGAGGGGTGAAATTTTGAAGCATGGGTTCCAAAGGGATTGATGTTGCAAAAAAACATTGGACGTAGTAATGCCAAGTCAGGCTGAGGGTTCTACAGGGTTCTAAGGCTTCATGCCTAAAATTAAAAATTGATCAAAAAAGTAATAGTTTGCGTTCATGACAAATACATAAACATGTACCTAAATAAAAATATTAAATTTGTTTTAAAATTTATCATGATTCGACTTTGCATCCAGCTTACATTCTATTCAGGTAAAATGTTTGCCGACATTTTTTCTTCTCCTGAAATTTCAAGTATGTAGAGCATGTGACAAAGATATTTCTATCTTCTATGCACATGTGCATAGAAGGGGTCGTTTCATATATTGGGTAAACTGACGTGTTTCAAGTAGCATGCGTAATATTTAGAAAGTAAATTCGTATTTGAAATTCCCTCGTAATGTTAGCGTCTGGCCGCTGCTTAAATTTGCAACCGACTTTCCTTCAGATGGCATACCGGGTGATAGGACCTTGAACTGTATACTTAAAACTATTGGCCCAATATCGATAGACTACGACAGTTTGAACTATCTATGGACTACCGATGTTTAAGAAACACTACTTCTAGTTTGGAAAGAGACTGAGAATTTGCATGCAATATGTACCGTGTATACCGACCTGATGTGTTTACTAAGTTCCAGCTCAAAAACTTCTATTCTATACTGCGATTTTTGTAGGAAGAGCTCTCAAGATAACTCAAATCCCATCTTCGCGATGGAATATGTCACGGCATTTCGCGTCTTTTCTCAGTCTTGCCGGTAGAAGTCGCATGATCGCAAGCACTGCTTCATACGGTCGCGATCGTGCGAAATCTAGCGGAACGACTGTGAATGATACGAAATGCCGTGACATATTCCATCGCGAAGATGGGATTTGAGTTATCTTGAGAGCTCTTCCCACAAAAATCGCAGTATAACACTTACGCGTGACACATCCATTCACACTAGTATATACGAATCAATTTATTTTGAAGTCAATATTGCATAAATTTTCTCTTCCTCAGCACTAATCTTAACCATCTTTGGAATATATAAAAGTAATAACAACCTTACATGTGTGCGAAGTTATAGTTGAAAGGAAGATTTTACGACCGAAAATTCAAGAGATCGATACAATACGAGATCGTATTGTTGAGATTCCATTATCACCCCAGAAGGGAGGAAAAATAAAAATCAGCACAATAGCATTTAATTTTTCACAACATTTTGCTGTTTGCTTTGAATTATGTTACGTATTGTGAATTACACAGTTTTTCGATATTAATCATTTCTCTTTTGTTAGTGATTACACGCCGAGATTGTCCTGGCAATTTAACGCCTGATAACTTATTCCTCTGGCACACCAGACGTTCTTCTATTAATATAAAATATTTATCATAAATTAATTACTAAAATCATGATAATTAAATAGTACGCAGTAACACAAATGAGTTATGATCGATTTTCATTTAATATCAGTTTTTAATGTCGTGACTTGACATTCTGGTGTTCAAAATTATAATTCATGATGCAAAAACGGTGAACGTGAAGCTATCAATACTTTTGCAGTGAAATTAGATATAAAACAAAAATTACACACAAAAACATAAGATTCAACAACGTAATAACTTTTCACTACGAAGATTGACAGGAGATTACTTACTCAGATTATTTGGAATTTATTTCTACAGATCTGTAAATCCATACTTGGTCTTCTACGGCAAAGTTATTAAACGCACAAAGCAACAAAGGTGCAGACATTCTGGGGAACACTGCTTTTCGCCTCTTATCCCGCGTCACAGTATAACCAGTACCAGTATGTTCACTCGCGGCAAATCCTAATGAAAAAGTTTTTTCGATCACGTGACTTCAGCCATGTTCTTGGTATAACACCCAGCGCGCGAAATACATAATTATTACATTTAAAATAATTTATCACATTTATTTTATTCACTAGTTCAATTCATTTTATTATTCTATCCATTTTATTCAAATTCCACGTCCTCTGCAACAAATTAAACACATACACTCAGTTCTCATATCACACGGTGTATGATATCCGAATGTATCTGCTGAAATTCTATTGGCTAACAACCAAGAACATGGCCGAGGGTCTACCCAGCGCAAAACTAGATTATACAGCAAGTGAACATACTGGTTATAGTATGCCCGCGTGCTCAATTGAAGCAGTGTTGCCAGACGGTAATGTTGGTATTCCAGGAATAAGATTTCATTTTCCCTCTATATTTCGCAATAATTCCCCACAATGCTTTCCGCATAATTTTTAATTATGAAGTAAATTTAACAAACAATTTTATAAATAACTATATTAGTCGAATATATTAAAATTTGTTGTACCTTATCACAATATACAATCACATTGAACTGACTAACATTTAACCCAATTAAATAACATTTTTAGGAATTTAGCAGTTTAAAATACTTTTAAATGCTTAAATAATATTAAACGTAATCATACTTTTCAAGATACGATTCACCAACGATTATGAGCAAGCTTAAGATCGTGTCAATATATTTTATAAGTACATTTATTTAGTTCAAACAAATGTTTACTTCATATAAAAAGGAATCCTCTAAATATTCCCTAAAATAATTAAACACTCCCAATAACCAGCACCCTCTCCAGGGTGGAGAGGGTGCTGCAATAACTCACTTACCTAAAAAATCGTGGGGGAAATCCACCTATCTTGCAACAGTGAATTGAAGAATATCAATCTAAGAGTATAAATGAAAGACAACTCCGAAAAATGTAAAGCATTTTATACTGTCAAGAAACTTTTCACCTTTCTATAGAACTCTGATAACATGAAAAATAATGTTTCTAAAATATTCTCCCAAATGTGTTTCCCAAATGAATGAAATCTCATTCCATATTAACATTTATAATAAAATTTGTAGGGTTTAAAAATGAATTTAAAAATACTTTTGCCTTTTAAAGTAAGTAAAAAGTATTTTAAAAACTATATATAAATCAAGTTAGTCAATGCAAACAAATTAATACAGTTGGTATATTAGAATTATTTCTATTCATTTCATCGCTTTCCAAGCACTGCAATCTATATTATAAATCGCGTAAAAGCGACGTTGCAGATTCATCACACGATAAACGAGATAACAATTATACGTTTTAGGAACATACGATACAACCTTTGTCTCACAAAGTCTTGATTCTGATGTAAATAGATTACATAATTGTCCTGAGAGTAAACAGTTCAATAACTTGGATAGGAATGCCCATCGAGTATAGACGAAATTAAAGTTTTTAAAGCCGAAACGAAGGATATCTGTAAATCAATTTACTCCTGAAATCAACTCTTTCTGACGGGAATCAATACAAATTTCACCACAATTTCATAAATGAACAGTGATTTCAGCAAAGCGACTAGAAAAATGTGGTTTTTAAGTAGGCACAGCGAAATATAGTTTTTAACGTAGGTAATTTAAATAAAAAGGAATAAGCTAACGAAGAACCAAATAAAAATAGTTGTGAGCGGCCACTAGAAATTTTTTCATACTACACGTTCATTCGACAAATTCGACAGGAACCTAATATGGCTAATAATAATAGTGTTCCTACAACAGCAGTTGGCAACATTTTAGATAATGCGAACCACTAAATCCCTAATTTAAAAATACTTGGACAACCAAAATTGTTACAAGACAGTATTAAGGGTTCAGTTTTACCCATGTCAGTTTTTCGTAAATTACATTTGATAGAAAATAAAATTGTTTATTGATTTAATTAATAATTAACATTTACTACAAGATCCTAGAAAAAATACAGTACATTTAGTGGTTCTATAGGCTAGTACGCCTGTGGAACATGCTTAGAATTATAGCGTTTCCATCAGAATAAGGGTTCCATAATACGACGTACGATCTGGCAACACGTAGACTGGAGCGGAAGCTTTAGGCAAAGAATTTACAATGAGACAGTGTTCCCTAGATGAAGGAAGATAATACAGAGCAGTTCCCCGTTCTTCCTCGCAACTGATGGAAACAAGTTCCCATAGTGATCCTAGTTTCAGAACCTGGTAATGTAGCGCCAAATAGAAATGTCAATGTGATTCTTACGGAAAAACAAATATTTTTACATCTACCTAACGAAATAAGACTTATTTTTACCTACTCTCGCTGTGATTTAATTATATTGAAGGGCTGAAATAACGGAAAATTATAATGTACAATGTGTTATAATGGACATGAGAATATTGAACATTTAATGAACATATAATGAACATTATTTTCACGAATAAAGTTGTTACAAATGCAAAATTTTTCTTCCCATATCACTTCCACTGATACATTTCACCTTTTTTCCCCTTACTTCCTTTAACTAGTGGTGCTACAGAATGGCACAGATTTTCCCGTATTAGTTTTCTATTTCCTTGGGTTTTCGCTAGCTATATTGAATTGCCACATACGTACTCTTTCTCGCCAGCTGCCATTTATCACCGCCAAAAGTACATTTTTTTGTATACCAGTATTATAAACAACCCTTTTATATTAACAAAATCGTTCATAATTTGGCATATTATTGCACGAATCATTAAGTCATCTCTATTTCTGCACGATATATGAGCCATCACTGACTTAATAGTCACGGCCCCTAAATATTTTCAGTAATGGAGTTTAAAGAAGGCAGTGGTACCATATAAATAGATTGCAGTGTTTGCAGTAAAATCAAATACGTTACGAGAAAACTTACTTTTAAAAAATTGGATTACAGCTGCATTTGCCATGATTGTAAAACAAAAAAGTTTTTTGTGTTTAACATGTAAGAGTCTTAAGGAAATGTATTTTTTACAGACCTCAACATAATTAAATTCTTCACTGGATACGATAATAAATATTCCGGGCTTGTCATTTTTTGTTCACTATCAAAACAGAACCCTCTTTTTTCACATCGTTGATGCACAAATTGTACAATTCGACACGTCTACAAGCACCAAATATGCCAAAAATAGCAACAACCAGAAAATCATACCAGTTATTAATACAATACACCAGTTAATAAATAAAACTTAACTATTATTGCCACTGTCATTATTATACCTTCATTAAAAGAAAAGTTTCATCATCAGCTTTTGTAAGAAGTGTGTTTACATCTTCTTGGGAAAATACCATTGCCATTATAGATTGATATCCCACATTTACGTGTTTCATAAGTAAACTTACTTTGTGAAAAGTTCCAATATCAATATTCTCTTTGATCTTTAGCATTTCCTTTAATTCGGAATAAGTGCAACATAGTGTCGACGCTTTACATGCTGTGGACTTAATGTTTAAAGAAGCATGCATGCCATTTGTAAACACATTTGTCGCTTAGGTAGCATTCATGAAAAAACATGAATTTGAGATCTACTACAACTACGAATTACAACTTAACACAATTAATTTCGCTCCCTTAAATCCTTATAATACTGTTATACAAAAAATGTGTATGCAACTCGTTTATAATGTTAATTATTAGCACTCGTAAGAAGATATTACAGAACTCACTTCTAACGTCGTTCGTTCGGTAATATCTTCTTGTTCGTGTAAAAAAACGACAACGTTATAAACTAATTGCATAATATGCTATTGTCATTTTCTTAATATTTCGGTTTCCTATTGGTAGAACGGAAATATTAATTTTAGAATATTAAAGAACACAAAAACCTAGTCATAAATGGCAATTTTCTTTTAAAAATGATGTGCCGTTCAAGAGAAAATGGCGTTTTAGCGCTACTAAAAGTGCGAAATTTGAAGCTCATTTTCTCAGAAAATGATTGAGTTTTCAAACTACTTTATCTGAAGCACATACAGTCACAAATATAATAATGTTCACAAATTGATGGTAATGTGCATATTAAAGATGTGAGAGATCTTTCAAAAAAATTACAATTATGTAATTTTTGAAAAAACAAAAAAATAACTCACAATAAACTTTACGCTATACTAAAGAGTGTAATTAGCACTATCCGTTAGAAAAGTTTCAAGAAAAAAATTGCAGCTATATACGAGAAAATGGCGTTTGAGCATTTCTGAAAATGCCGAAATTTGAGCTTGTTTTCACAGAAAACGGTAGTGTTTTCGAGAAACTTTACTTGACATCATTTAAAGCATATATACTCGTAAATATAATAATGTGAAAAAATCGCCGATAGTGTAAATATTAACGACGTGAGAGACAAGCAAAAAAATTACATTTTTGTAATTTTTGAAAAAAGCAACCGATAGACAAAAAAAACGATAGACAAAAAAACTGGCTTTCATGTCATTGATAGAGTACATTTACCACTATCCCTACCAAAAGTTTAAAGAAAAAAGCACTCTATCAATACACTGATACCTCTGCTTTCATACTGATTATTACACCCCTTACATAAAATATTCTGCAAATGAATATTAGTGATTTGCATTAATTGTTTTTTTACGTCAAGTTTACTATGACGTAAATAATTTAAAAAGTGTTTATTGAAAACATATTCAGTCTTAGAAAACTAATAGCGAATTCATTTGGGCAGAAAAGCGTGGCATTCACATACTGTTTAATCAGAATATGCGAGTTTCTTAATTTATACTTTTCATCCAAATTCTGTTAAGCATTTCTACAACCATCATATGGCACAGTACTACACAACCAGTCACATACATAGGACTCAGCATTTTTCTGTACTAAACTTGTAGGAATATCTTCAGTGTGATCCATTTCTGCAATGTTCGTTACACATGATTCAACTGGGAATGGCAATGTGCAAGTAGTCTCCCAATTAAGTTATGTTATAGTTTTTAATGCAAAAAGTAGTCAAATTGTATTAAACTAACTTCATTCATGTTCAAGATTCTTTCAATTTTTACCTGGTTTTATCACGAGGAAATGTGAAGAACGAACGCGGGTTCTGCTGTATTTTATAATAAAGCCAAAAACTAAAGAATTTTTTCCTGCCATACGTAGAATGATGTAAAGAATAGTGTTGTAAAATATGTTTTCCAGAAATCGGCCAGAAAGTCAATAAAATGAAAAGAAATGAAGCAGACAACAAACACCAACAGAGCACTGAGCTTAGGGTGTACCAGGTTCTGCCACCAGATGGAGCGTGTATCAGTGTTTCTCGATATATCGCGAAGTGTCCTGTATTGTCTTTATAGTATTTGGTGAAGGTTATATAACACCAAACATTGCAACGATGTACGACCACCGGCGCCCAGAAGGTGGGTGAACTGGGAAAACTTGCTTACGTGCACTTAAAGGGGCCCCGAAAAAATAGATAATTTTTTTAATGATTTACTAAAAAAATATTTCAAAGATATTTCCAGAATATAACCCTTGTGTTCAACACACACGCCGCCACCGCCTTTGCATATCACGCAGAATTCTCTAACACAACTATTCGCAGCATGATGCTGTTGTTCTATTTTTCATATACTTTATAATCTATTTTTTTCTTAAGAGAATTATTAAATGAGCTCAGTATTATCCAGTGCCCTCTGGAATGTATTCTAGAGGGCGCTGTATTATCTTGTCGTAGTCTTCTGCGGCTAGTGTTAGCTGCTCTTGATTTTCCCCATATTATTAGGGCCTAACAAGGACAAATAACTTCTTCGTATTAAGTTTTACATATTTATTATATTTATGACTTTCTGCATGACATGTAAAGACGTGCGAAAATATGTAAAAAAATTGTCATCTATCATAATCATTGTCCCTAATATTACAGAAACATTTGATTATTAATTGACACGGGCAGTCACATTGAAGAAACTTTATGTCAATCAGCGGTCTGCAACCGGCAGTCCGTAATGTAATTTTAGTGATCCGCAAAGAAATGCAGATATTAACAGAGGGCTCTTGGCTGCCCGGTCGAGTGATTACTGAAGGCTCTTGATGCCGCGTCGAAAGCTGACGTTTCGACCGACTTGTCTTGGTCTTCCTCAGACCAGCCCTGAGTACGTCGTGGATACATCTCCGATTGAAGAGCAAATTTTGTGGGTGAAAATGTACGCTAAGAAATCACTGACCCAAATTTATGGAATATAGGGGGAACGTGAAAGAAAAAATAAAGAATTGAGCTTCTTCAAAATATTCACTCAGTCATTTGCACAGTTTTGAATTATTCTGCATTTTAATTGTCTCGACAGTGTAAGATGCAGTGGATTTTTGGGATTAGGTCGGTGAATAAATTTTCACCATATCATTACTGTAAACGTTTTGGCTTTGTATTGGGCCATCATCAGAGCTACATATAACAAAAAACTATCATACAGCGAACAAACATATAAGAAGGTATTCAGGAAATTAATCATAAAGCATCATAATAAATCATAAATAATCATAAAACGAAGAAAATAAAGATACATAGGGTATAGTCTAACAATCAAATTAGTGGCATACTCTACAATACACGAAAAATACTACATAACATATATTTAGTAGAGACAGTTTTTGTCATAATTCTCATTGACATTAGGTCACAATTGCAGGAATATTATGAATACCGAACATTTTGAAAATGGCCCAGGGGCTTCATTTGTAAAGTACCCCCCAAAATTAAAATATCGGTTTCAAATTCAAGGGGCCGCGACATTACCCAGATCGATTGCGGAATATCAATTTTAGAGAAAATCGGCTGAATGGTATAGCGTTGTTCATAGACGGATGGACAGACAGCAGGGGCGGTTCGTGCATATGGGCTCACGGCCGTCGCCCCTCCTGTCGTTTAATGAAAACGTGTATGTGCTTATTTAAATTTTAGTAAGCAAATAATTTTGGGGTAATAATTTGCTGGGTACTCAAATTATGGCAAACATAACATTTCTGCTTCTGCAACATGCTTTCCTGCGTTAAGAACATGTTAGCGCTTCCAGCCGGCCGGCTAGGACTATACATGGAGAGCCCTGCGATAACCTGGGTTGCCATGACAACCAGGGCCCATGCTTCCCAATCTCTCCACAGCACTTCCTTGCTGCACGCTGCGGGCATTAGGCTCAGTATCGTTGAGCCCGAGCTGAGCCTTTCGCTCGCGCTGTGTTGCGTCGTCGTTCCCACATGCGTCGGAATACTTCGAAATGGTGTTCCTGTTCGCGAATTTAAAAAAAGCTCCTGTTTAGGTCATTGTGCTTACCATAGAAAATTAAATTAAAAGGGAATGGTCGCACAGTACCTAAATTAGATATTCAACAAAAAGAATCGGCTTGCAAGAGCCGTGGAGAATTTACTCGAAAATTTGATGTTCCGTTGTTTGACAGTATCCTGATTGTGTGGCTGCGACGAGAAGAACTCACTGTTTTGTTTCATATGCTTTCTGTTTGGAGGTGACGATAGTTCGATAAAGGAGGGGGTGTGCGATCTAAAACGTCTTCAGGAGAAAATAAGAAACATGAACAATCAAGAAAACATAAAGACAATGTTGTCAGTTTTCAATTTCTAGGAAAATGTAACATATTTGAAAGTCTGAGTAGTGCTTATAAAGAATCTGTTCGTCTTCACAATGATTTAGTGGCAAAAAATCGGGATAGTGTTTCCAAAATCGCGTTTTTTTACTTTACTATGAATTTTCCATATGTTAATATGGTTGAGCCCCCCAGAAAAAAAATCCACGAGCCGTTACTGACATACAGACGTTTTGACCGTCATTCGATTTTTCGGGATAAAGGATCCACAAAATATTGATTATGGCTACACCACGGATTAGAGATTTTTTTCTAAATTTAACAACTGTTTGCCGAAAATTTGCCGGTCCCTTTACTCTGTAGCGAGAAAGTAAAAAGTTGGAATCAGTTGAGAAAAATGTGAGATGGAGAGAAATTTCGTAAGAAAATCAATGAATTCATGGTATTCCAAGAAAATGTAAAAGGCAACTTGTGATCAGAAGGTAAAAGGATCTTTAGAGAAAGAATGGAGAGATTCTGCGAGGAAAAGACGAAAATAAATAAATAAAGGATCCTTTGTGAAACGGCAAACGTTTTCTTATTAATTTTTTTTTTTTTGATACAGCGTACATTAGCCACTTTACAGAACTGATTCGATGACATTCGGTTCAGACGTACACAGTCATTCAAAAAAGAAGACGGAGTACGTCCGCACTGAAACTAGAAGGTAACGCGTAGGAGTTCCAGCTGGGAATGTATTGGATTAAAGGGGCTTAAGATTTGGCGGAGATAGAAATGGAGAGAGACAGAATTTATCTTTGGGGAATCTGGACGGGAAGCTGTTTAGATGAGGATACTACCGAGAACATAGGTTGTAAAGGGAGGTGATAAAGCGTATTGAAGAATCTTGGTAATGCGAGCGATGTGCCGGGTGACTGGAGGGAATTTGAAGTCTTCGTGAATTCGCGCATTTGAAATGTATCGTGGGGCATCGGAAGTTATGCGGAGGACTTTATTCTGAAAGGTGTGGATGTGTTTTATTTGTTGAGAGGGCTGCATCGCCCCATACCGGCGATGAGTACGTGATTGCAGGGAGGACTAGCGATTCATGCAGGTGTAAAGTGGCCCTTAGGTTAAGGGTCGACTTTCTATTAATATGAGGATAAAATTGGGTTTTTATTAATACGAAAGATAGGAATAGTCTAGGTTAAGGCGCGAACGTATGTGATATTTCCAGGCTAGACGCGTGTCCATCGATCACAAAACACCGATGTTACAAAAAAACTTCGGCGTCAATACATCGATGTTTTAAACAAGAGCGCCAAAGAACATCGGTGTTTTGTGATCGATGTTTTTCCTTTGCCAATGATTTGTTTCTACAAAAACAACGATGTTTTGAAACGATCGACATCGATGTCGTACCCCTATCGCGTCGGGGGGCCGCTGCGGTGGACGTTCACGCCTGTACGCGCGGAGCTACGAAGTTTTAATCCGCGATTACCACGCCCCCCGCGGCGCCCGCGCCGCCCACGAGGGCAAACAGCAGACACGCGATTATTCCGCGTGCGCGAGCGTCGGTGGAAAGCGGCGGGTGGCGGCGCGGGGCGCAGGGTGGGGCGCGGGGCGCAGGGTGGGGCGCGGGGCACGGGGCGCGGGGCGGCGCGGCCGGCGGAGCGACGCTAACGCGCATTATGTCAAGGCGGAGACAGCGCGGCGCCCCCCTCCCACCCTCGTCGTGGTCGCAGCCGCTGTTCTTCCCCTCCCCCCCCTTCCGCCCTCCTGTGCTTATCGGCCATCGCATGCTTCGCATTCCTTCTCCTCCCTTCCACGTCACTCCCTCCATCGCTTCGCATCGCCGTCCTCTCGGGGGACTTTTCGCGCCCCGCCTGCCCAAGCGGCTCTCGAGGGCTCATCGTTTGGGATATCCCCGACGGGGGCCGCCTTTCAGGTCATTTCTTAATTGTGGTTGACGCTTATAATGCAGATGACGTGATACGTACGGAATCATGGTTAAGTACTGATACAGAAAAGCTAAAATCTATAAACAAAAGGTTCTAGCCGGATAAAGGGGGTTTCCAGCCTTAGTTTGCAATTCGACTCAGATTTACCCACATGTTTAGAAGTAGAAAATATTATTTTTAAAATATGAGGCTAAAATATCTACACGTTAAGTATTTACAGCGAAAAAAACAGTTTTTTTCCTGTTTAAATTAAGAAAATAATCATTTTATGGCATTTATTTTATTTCTTTGCTTCTGATATGAGCTTTGCCGCAATAATTGGTAAAAAATTGACTTTTACATGCCTTTCAGTTCATAAGTAAGAGTAATAAATTGATTAAAATCATTTTTTTCTATAAAAATGTTAACCAAAAATTTCTTTTTTTTATCTAAAACTTCACCTAGTTCATAAACTTCCAGCAGTAGTTTCAGATAGTGCTACTTCTGAAATGTAGACAATTTCATGTACTTTTGAGTGCTCCAACCGGCAAATGTGTAGGATTTGATTTACGACCTGGCGGGTCGATTTTGTAACCATGTTTTTTTACGATTTCCGTGTCTTAAATAATATATGTTTTAATGTATTTATAAAATATGTAATATTGTCAAAATTAATAAACAAGTAGTGGAAAATGTCTTAGTATTGTTAGAAATCTTTATTATAAATCGAATAATATTTTTTTCAAAACAAAAATGCTTTATATGTCATAGAATAATAAATCGCGAGCAAATTGGTAAATTCTCTTTGTGAGAAGAACGTTTGTTTACATTTACTGGATTAAACTGGAGTTTAAAAACGTTCCTACAACAGGTAATAATTTATTATCTAGCTGATGGTGTAATAATTATGAATTATTAATTAATTTATGAACTGAAAGGCATGTGCAAGTCAATTTTTTAATCAATTATTACGGCCAAGTTCATATCAGAAGCAAAGAAATAAAATAAATACCATAAAATTATTATTTTCTTAATTTAAACAGGAAAAACTGTTTTTTCGCAGTAAGTACTTACCGTGTGGATATTTTAACCTCATATTTTGAAAATAATAATATTTTCTACATCCAAACATGTGGGAATTGGTTCGAATTGCGAACCAAGGCCGGAAACTGCCCTTATTCGCTAGATCCGGTAGAGGCATCCGCGGTCGACCAAATTGAAACGATAGGTGTTGACATTAGAGATAGACATTCAAAACTCCATTGGAAATTATAGCCGCGTATAAATTACAGAAAGTTGGACACGAATCGTTACAAAGGCTTGTAGAGAGAATCCTCGAAATCAGAAAAAAAACGCAATTATCGGAGGCCTCGATTGATGGCACGCTTCCTGGGAGACGGACGCGGAGGCTTAAGGCGCCGCCCAACGCTACATAAACGAGCTGGTTTCACAACGGCTTCACTGAGGTAGTGTACAAAGTAACCCGCGATAATGTCTTACTGTTTTGGATTTGGATTCATTTCGTCAAAAAGAGTCAAAACTTTATGTGACGTCTGGGGGAGGGGATTATCTTTTCGGTAATTTTCGACATTTTGCGTGTGGAATTGGCAATCACAAAAGAGTCCTTCTAAAAATAGTAGAGACGATAAGCGAAGTGATCTGTAAACGAACGACATTTTTTTAGCATAATAGAACAGACGTCGCAAATTTGCAAATATATTTGAAAAGAAATTTCCTAACTTGGACTTGACGTGGATGTACAGTAGAAGAGGTCTGGATAAAGTTTAAGAATATTATTTCGAAATGCTTAGCAAAATTTTGGCCTACCACAGAAAATTACGGTATAATTCTGATCCTGATTACAACAAAAATACGAAACAGAAAAAAAGTTTTCTTGAATATACGTAAAGCTTTACTTACTATTAAAGTTACGCCTCCGCCCCTTCCAAAAAAAAACTATCGGAAATTAGTTCTAAACGATCGCTCCAACTGTCGGGAAATTTTTTCCAAGTCAATGAGATCTAAAAGGAAACAGAAAGTACGCCAGTGAACTTCAATAGTAACGACAAATAAGTTGTCTTGTAAATTATACAGTATCTAAGAAAAATTCAATTCCTAAACGAAAGACGGAAAAGACGAAAGGAGGCTGGAAGAGGTAAAGCCGGTCGTCACAAAAGCGACTTTCCATGTCAAACACGACAATGGAATAGAAAGAAACTTCACACCATTGCGATCACAATCATTCAATATCAACAGAGTGGAAAACGCGTTAATTCATTGTGAGAGACCGAAAACATTTCAATGTATCCCAGAGCTCATAATATTCTTCAACAGTGACATTAAACTGAATTTCCTTATTAAAGACAAGTTAAAATGATTAACCGCACAACTTTCACACAATGTCCCTTAAGAAAAAAAGCAGGAAACATTGACACGTTTCGCTTGACGAAGGGCCCCCCGATAGAGAGAAACGCAGGCGGCCAGTTGCGCGGGCAGGCCACCCTTTCTCCCGGCAGCGGCTACCGTCCATCTCTGGCGGCGTCACCCACCCGCGGAGGGGGCGGGGCAAGTTTATGGCCGGGCGGGGCGTTCGACGCATTCCTCCCGTCCGCGCTGCGCCTTCCTAACGAGTTGATACACGGGCGCGGGGGCTGTGGCGAGGAGGGAAGAAGCTCCGCGGGTCGGGAGGAGCGGGGATGTGTCGTCGCCCAGCTGGGAGAGGACGGGCCGGAGGGGGCGGGTTTGGCGAAAGGGGAGGCGGGGACGTGGCGGGGGGACGGAGCGGGGTGCGGGCTGTGGCGGGGATGGAAGAAGCTCCGTGGGACGGGAGGAGCGGGGATGTGGCGTCGCCCAGCTGGGAGAGGACGGGCCGGAGGGGGCGGGTTTGGCGAAAGGGGAGGCGGGGACGTGGCGGGGGGACGGAGCGGGGTGCGGGCTGTGGCGGGGATGGAAGAAGCTCCGTGGGACGGGAGGAGCGGGGATGTGGCGTCGCCCAGCTGGGAGAGGACGGGCCGGAGGGGGGCGGGTTTGGCGAAAGGGGAGGCGGGGACGTGGCGGGGGGACGGAGCGGGGTGCGGGCTGTGGCGGGGATGGAAGAAGCTCCGTGGGACGGGAGGAGCGGGGATGTGGCGTCGCCCAGCTGGGAGAGGACGGGCCGGAGGGGGCGGGTTTGGCGAAAGAGGAGGCGGGGACGTGGCGGGGGGACGGAGCGGGGTGCGGGCTGTGGCGGGCATGAAAGAAGCTCCGTGGGACGGGAGGAGCGGGGATGTGGCGTCGCCGATTCGAGGATGTGCCGGAGTGAGCAGGTTTGCCGAAAGGAGACGCACGGACGGAGACGCGAGGCAGGGACGTAGCTAGGTGGGGGCTTAGCGGGAAAGGAGGAAGCGGGGATGGAGTAGGGCGGGGTCGGGACGAGGCGGTGCGAAGTGGGGACGGAGTGAGACGGGGTGCAAACAGAGCGGGGTGGGGCGGAGCGGGGCAGGTACGGAGCGGGAGAGAGTAAGGGGGTCGGGACGGGGCGGTGCGAAGTGGAGACGGAGCGGGACGGGTGCAAACGGAGAGGGGGGAGCGAGGTGGGCGCTGGATGGGGGCTGGGTGGGGCGGAGCGGGGGCGGCGTGAGGCGACGCAGGGGAGGGGAAAGTTGGGTGGAAGTATTTCCACCTCACGGTGCGATTCGAGATCTACGGTCGCCTACAAAAAGGCGACCAGGCCTTTGTGAACGTACGCATACGTGATTCACACTTCAATTTCAACAACACGGATCTCGTATTAAGAAACAAATGGAAGCTAAATAAGCCTTCCATTGGCATATGTCATTTAGAGAAAACGAAATATACAGCTTCAGAATACAAATTATACAGCTTCAGAATGCGTAAAATAATTGATATTCTCAGAAAATGTTAGGGTTTCTCGCATTGAAATCTCTGCCGCACAGTCCTAGTGAACACACCACAGGAGTCACCCCTTTTACATTCTCTCATACTGCTTGCCAAGTATAAACTAGTGGTGCTACAACAGCACTTACTTTCCCGTATTAGAGGAAACAGCTAAGTAGTACTGTAATATTGCACTTTATGCGCTACTAACATCTTCGCTTGGAACTCACTATTTCCATTGCAGTGTTGTCAGAACTATGTGAATTCTACAACTTCACAAAAATAGAATGCAAAAGTTTTGTAACCCTGTATTGGAAAAAGAAGCCTGATACCCTGGAAATATAGAAATGCCTTCCATTGGGCCATGATTAGGGAAGAGTATTTTAAAACCATGCAACAAATTCTCTACTCACTACAAATGGTACAGCATTTGGTGCAAAACTAAATATTTGCCTGCAAATATTAACATAAATTAGACAATTATAACTCCTTTTCATACAGCTCCATTAGGTCACAACAATGACACTAATTCACAGATATTCGCGAGCGCAAAGTGAATTCCATTGTTGCAGACCCTGCATTGTCGCTATTTGAGAGCTATTAATTCTTTTTACTTATTTCAAATATTTCAAAATAAACAATTTCTAAAATATTAATGTGTAAGTCTATAACAAAGTTCGAATGTAAGAAACGAAGAAAGAAATAATATACAAAATTGCACATTCTAATTTACGACGCATCCAGTTGTCCGAAGCGCAGTAAATTTACAGCGGCCTATTACGTTTGTCACAAAATTAAAGAAAAAACTACTCGTATTTTGAAAAAATTAAGCATGACCGTATTTATTTTATTTATTTATGTGTCAATATTCGGAATTGCCACATACTCTTTCTTGCCAGCTACCATCTATCATCGCCAAAAGTACATTTTTTGTCATTTTCTTAATTTTTTCGGTTTCCTATTTGTAGAACAGAAACATTAATTTTAGAATATTAAAGAACACAAAAACCTAGCCGTAAATGGCAATTTCTTTTAAAAATTATGTGCCGTTTAAGAGAAAATGGCGTTTTAGCGCTACTAAAAATGCGAAATTTGAAGCTCATTTTCACAGAAAATTTTGAGTTTTCAAAATACTTTATTTGAAGTTATTTGAAGCACTTACACTCACAAATATAATCATCTTTACAAATTGCGGATAATGTGCATATTAAAGATGTGAGAAATCTTTCAAAAAATTTACATTTATATAATTTTTGAAAAAAACAAAAAAAAACTCAAAATAAACTTCACGCTATACTAATGAGTGTAATTAGCACTATCCGTTACAAAAGTTTCAAGAAAAAAATTGCAGCCATATACGAGAAAATGACGTTTGAGCATTTCTGAAAATGCAGAAATTTGAGCTACTTTTCACAGAAAACGGTAGTGTTTTCGAGAAACTTTACTTGACATTATTTAAAGCATATATACTCGTAATTCTAATAATGTAAAAAAAATCGCCGATAATGTAAATATTAACGACGTGAGAGACAAGTAAAAAAATTTACATTTTGGTAATTTTTGAAAAAAACCAACCGATAGACAAAATGGCTTTTATGTCATTGATAGAGTACATTTACCACTATCCCTACCAAAAGTTTAAAGAAAAAATTTGGAGCCGTTTTTGAGAAAATTTTGTTTTGTAATTTTTTAAAATTGCACATATTGCACGCAATATTGCACAAAAACTACCAAAATTGTGAAAAACATTTACATGACCTTTATTAAAGAACTCAATATGCAGAACAAATTTTATTTGAAGAAAAAATCTCTATCTTCAATTTTGTAGTTGGAGAAAGACGCCGAAAAAAATTCAAACTTTCACAATTTTCGAAAATTCAGAGCTGTACGTGAAAATCGGACCTATGCCATGTTAAAAAGTGTATTTTCCTCTATTCATACAAGAAATTTAAAGAAACAATTTGGAGCCGTTTTTGAGAAAATTTTGAAAACCCCCGGTGGGCTTCATATAAAGTACCCCCAAATTTAAAAGAATCTTTTTCAAAATCACAAAGCTTTGACTAGAATCAGATCGACTGGGAAATATCAATTTTGAAGAAAATCGACCGAACGGTTTAGGCGCTAGCGTTGACCACAGACGGACAGACGGACAGACGGACAGACGGACAGACGGACAGACGGACAGACGGACAGACGGACAGACGGACGGACGGACAGACGGACGGAATGCCGTCAATCGATTTTTAAGTATAAAGAAGCAACAAATCATGGATTTTGACCACACCACGAGATAGAGGATTTTTTTTTCTTAATTTAGCAACTGGTTTTATCCACTTATTCGTTTTCACGGTCCGGCAATTAATTTTTTTCCGCCGAAAATTGGCCATTTTTTCGCGCAGCATTACATAACTTTAATATACTACGTATATCACTCCGTGTATACGTACGTGTACGGAAAGTAAAAATGAAGTTGACTGCAAAATCAAATACTCTAATTACACCTTTTAAGTGTTTTTTTTTCTCGCAATACACTTTCCATATTTGAAAGAGATGACATGGTGCTATTGAGCCGTAACATGCATTTCAGATTGTGGTCTGTAATTGTACTTCTCATTCGAGAAAATTTTCAAAGATGCAAAAAAATTGCTCACAGTTGTATGTTGATCGAAACGTACTTAACAATCGAGCAGCATTCCGATGCAGTTTTGGAAAACGGTTTTGTGGGAAGTTCTTTTCCTAAATGCTCACGTTGTAGTATCGGTATGCAATAAAATTAAATTCTTTTGTATTGTGTTATTTTACTGTCAAAACAACATAAGAACATCAAATTCATTCAAAACGTACTTCTAGTGAGGCATTGTTTTTCAGAACACTGAAAACTTCCTTTCGTTCTTCTTCAGCGTATTTGTCATTTTCATCAGCATGATTAAATGTATAATGTCGCTGCAAATTAAACTTCTTCACTTGATTGAACCCTTTATGTAAACTAAACATTTGGCATAGCTGCCGTAGTCGGCGAAAATATACTTTCTCTTCCCATACTGCATTGAAAATTGTCGGTGTAGATGCTCTGGTCTGTGAAGTGCTCGCGTCGACTTTCATGTTTCCGCGACTGGAGTTACCGGGACACTGTATCAGAGGTTATCGCAAGGCGCGCAACGCTCGGGCTTCCGGTGTCCCGCTCTCGGCTGACAACACGGCTCCGCGCAGCCGATTTGCTCTGCTTGAGCGGCCCTGTTCTAGACCATTCATTTTTGCTGGTTTGAAGCCTCCTGTTCAGAGCTAGTAGAATCTGCAACTGTATGTGCAATTACTTGATATTCAATGCGATTGAATTACACGGGTGTACCACTTTGCTCGATAATAAAGTTAAATAATAGTTTGTATTGACAAGGG
The DNA here is from genome assembly GCA_031308135.1 of Acheta domesticus. Classification (NCBI taxonomy): domain Eukaryota; kingdom Metazoa; phylum Arthropoda; class Insecta; order Orthoptera; family Gryllidae; genus Acheta; species Acheta domesticus. Next base: position 208,667,810 of record JAHLJT010009419.1, read on the forward strand.
TGTATTACAAAGTAACATATAGAACAAGTGACGGAGGATAAGAGGGTCTGGAAGAAAATATATATTACAAGCTGAATATGGAAATGGAAAAATAAGGAAGGGTGGGGTATAGCATGCGAGAGTTCTCGCACGGATACGCTAGTTTTGAATTACTTACAGGAGTAAGAAATCAATCTTGAAGAGGCACGCGCAGTCAGTTTTAACTCCACGACTGTAGTTAGGTAACATAAATTCACGCCTGTGGCAAGGGGCTAATGAAAAAATGTTCTCGCTGTCACTTTCACTACTGAATCAGTTTCGATGTGATACACAATCGCTCCTCGGCTTGATTCATCGCCATCGAAAACATCAAAGGCGAGAAACCTCTTTACGTTTAAATATTACGCTGGCCATTTAATACTAAGTCAAAGGACAAACAGTGGTGCTACAGAATGGCACAGACTTTCCCGTATTAGTTTTCTATTTCCTTTGGACTCGGGAAGCTATTCCGACTTGACACATACTCTTGCCAGCTACCATCTATCGCAGCCCAACTATATATTTTTGACATTTTATTAAATTTTCAGTTTCTTAAAAGTAGAACGGAAACATTATTTTAAGAATATGTAACAGCAGTAAAACATCGTCCTAAATGGCAATTTTCTTCCAAAAATTTGGAGCCGTCTTAGGAACATGTCGTTTAAGCGCTACTGTACATATGAGAATTGAAGATTTTTCACAGGAATATTTTGTGATTTTGAGAAACTTCATTAGAAGTCATTTGAAGCACTTTTACTCACAAATATAATAGTGTTTAGAAATTGCTGGAAATGTGCAATTTAACGGTGAGAGAGATCTTTTAAAAAAATTACATTTGTGTACTTTTTTTTAAACAAAATCTTAAGTTTTCAAAAATATACCAAAATGAACTTAACGTCACAATGAAGAGTGCAATTTGCACTATCCGTTCGAAAAGTTTGAAAACAAATTTGGAGCCTTTTTTGAGAAAATGGCGTTCGAGCGTTTCTGAAAATGCGAAATTTTCAGCTACTTTTTACAGAAAACGGTCGAGTTTTCGACAAACTTTACTTGACAATATTTAGAGCACATGTACTCATAATGTGAACAAATTGCCGCTAATGTAAATATTACCGACATGAGAGACAAGTCAAATAAGTTACATTTTTGTAATTTTTGAAAAAACAAAAGAATAGAGCAATATGGCGTTTATGTCATTTCACAGAGTACATAAGACACTATACTTACCAAACGTTTTAAGAAACAATTTGGTGCCGTTTTTGAGAAAATCTTGTTTTTGTATTTTTTTAATTGCAATAGTGCACAAAAACGACTAAAATTTTCAGAAAAATGTACCTAACCTTAATGAAAGAACTCACTTTGGAGAACAAATTTCATTTGAAGGAAAAATTTCTTTCCGCAATTTTGTAGTAGTAGGAAGACGCCGAAAAAATTCATACTTTTGCAAATTTCGTAACTTCAGTTAACCGTAAAAATAGGATCTATGCCACCTTAATAAGGGTGATTTACTATATTTTACTGTATTTTTACAAGAAATTTAAAGAAAAATGTTGGGGCCATTTTTGAGAAAATCTTGAAAATGACCTCCATGGGACTTCATGTAAAGTAACCCCAAATTGTATTGAATCTTTTTCAAAATCTTCGACTCGAGCCAGATCGACAGGGATTTCTTCAATTTGAAAAACACCCTACGTATGATATAGGCGCTAGTGGTGCTCACAGAGGGACGAACAGACAGACAGACTGACGGACAGACGTTTTCCTTTCAATTGGTTTTTTCGGTATCAAGGACCCACAAAACAGGGATTCTGGCTACTATACGCGTTAGGGGATTATTTTTTCTTAATTTAGCAACTAGTTTTATCCACTTTTTCGTTATCAGGGCCCGGCAATGAATTTTTTCTGCCGAAAATTCGCTGTTTTTTCACGCAGCATTACATAACTTTTCCTATACTACGTATATTACTCCTTACATAGGTATGTATGTGGGAAAGCAAAAACGTCTAGATTTAAGTGGGTTCGTGAGGGATAATATCCTTCATAAAGACACTAAAGTTCGTAGAGACCAATTTAATAAATTACTCAAGAAAAAATAGTGTTTTGTAGAATTCTTCTTTTTTTTTTTTTTTTAATTTATGAACGAATTACCTACTCTTCATTTCACCAAAATAAACAAATATAACTTTGACCTGACACGAATTAAATCCGGTTTAACATGGTCTCAGTGAGGACACTGCCCACGGGGCTCAACATCCAACGGAACATTTTCTTTTCTCGTAAATCCGCCCACCGCGTCGCCCGCTTCTTCTCCACCGCCCACGTCACCTCCGTCTCCGCGTCCCGCTTCACCAGTCGCCACGCATCGCGTCCTGCAACAAGCCCCAGACCAAAGCCCTGAGGCGGGGCAGCGGTGGGGCCGGCGGCGGGGGCGGTGGAGCGATGGCGGAAGCGGAGACGGTGGGGGCGGCAGGGTGGTCGACGGCGGGGGCGGGACGGCGGCGGCAGCGTGCGGCTCTGCCGGCCGGCGCAGTGTCTGCCCGCGTCGGCGTCACTGCGTCTCGCCCCGACGCACACCCCGCGCACTGCCCCTCCCCCTTCTGCAGCCGGGCGTGAACACGCCTCCGCTCCTCCCGGTTCGAGGCATGCCGATGACATCCGCCGCGACGGCGCGGGGAAGCCCTCACAAAAAGGAGACGACAACGCCGAGGACAGCTTGGAGGCAACCAGGAAGAGGCTCCCGAAAAGGGAACAAAACGACCACCGAAAGGCGATCGGCCCTCCGGGACCGGTTTGGGAAGAAGAGCCCCGCTGACGGCACAAAGGTACGAAAACAACAACAAAAGCCACGAGTACGTCCCCTCAACATAAAAATACTATCAACGCTTAGCGGAGCATAGTACTAATGGAGAGAAACCTGCTTTCCTAAACGCTTCTCATCAAATCATTCCCTTCTGGGATTTGTAGCAACACAAGGCACACTGTTGCCAAGTGGGGGATTTTCTCACTTCATTTGGTGTTTTTTTTTCCTTTAGTGGAATTTTTCAGAAAAAAGTTTTTAGGGATTTTTGTTGGAGATATTATTTTCATTATACTTTCGAAACACATGTTTTCTTTTTTCAAAAACAAATAGAAGAACTTAAGGGAAACTGAATAAACTACGTTCATTCAAACCAAAATCTTTATCTCTCAGTCATTACAATGAGTAATTCAAAGACACCTCTTACCTCTCAGGTTTCGTAAATCTTACACTATCTGTCACTCAATAGCACCCCTGCATATTTTGACCAAGTTGAGAATGATGTTTACAGGAGCGCGCCACCGTCTGTGTTTACAGCCGAAACGACAGAGACGGAGATATACGGATACTCAATTCAAAATTAAAATGGGACCGTGCCAAACTATTGCGAAAAAAATTGCGATTTATTTCGTTGCAAATCTAGTATCTTGCCAATTAATATTTTAACTACATTTGGACATGTCTGCACCTCATATTGGAAGAAATAAAAGTATACTTTTCTCTGCAAAACGATTCAAAATTTTGAAACTAATTCTTTCGATGAGCAGTAACATTCATATAAATCGTTTATTTTAACTTAATTAGTTTCTCAGAATATATATCAAATAAAATTATTTTTATATAAGAAGTAACTACCACCATAATGAAGAATATACATACTTATGACAGTAAAGTCATTCGGTCGATTTCACCAATGCTGATCAGCAGCTTTGACGGGCGTCAAACCATTGACGGCGCGTCAAACGCCTTATTTACGTTCCACCAAGGTTGTTTCGCCTGACGATCGTCAAAGTATTCGTCAAATTTTGATGGACCGACACCCCGCCATCAACGTCTTTGACGACTCGGCAAACAGCTGTTGTAAGGTTAGGGTGAATCAAACGTGTGTTTGTATTTCATTAAACTAGTTATTTTACTTTTTTGCTGTTCAAGTGGGGCATGTGATATCATGGGAGATAATTTTTATGCTTAACTTTTGCATAATTACGGATCTAGAACAAGCAATTATTCAAAAATATATACTTTTAATAATTGGTAGATCTTCAATTCATATCTAGAGAATGTCGAAAACGGTGTTACTGAAGAATTTAGAAGAAATAAAACTGCGTTTGGAATATCCCTCACACAAATAAATCAACGCCCATGCCCAGTAGATATCTTTAATATTTTATGCTGCATGACATTTCCTCCGGCCATTGCAATGGATTTTTTCATCCATTACAATGGAATTTTCACAGAGAGCGATTGCGTAAATAGAAAGATCGTTTCTTTCGCAAATCCTTCTCTATGCCCATAGAATGTGGTATTTCCATGGGGTGCCGAACCCTAACCAAAAACACATTTTTTTGTATAATAGCGAACATTTCTAGAGATACAGAGATGACAGACTGCACACATGTGCAAATTTTGTCTTCAGAGGAATTGAATTAGAACTATTCAGAAATAAAAACTGTATTTCTTCGTTAATGTGCAAATATGTGATTTTCTTCATGTGCGAACCACGAAATATATTGTGGACTTCGTGCCAACCTACCGAATATAATAGTTCGTCTTCAGTAGTCAACAGGTTCAATAGCCAATGTGGAACCGCGTTGTAACCCGACATGATAGCCAACCTCTGTACGAGGAGAAAAAAAATCGACACACGATCCTTGACGAATCGTCAAGTTAACGGGGCGTCAATTCTAACAGAAAAGTGTTGGTGAAACGTAACGATGCGTCAATATTTTGACGTTGGTCAAAAATGACGATCGTCAAGTGAGATTTGACGAGCGTTGGTGAAATCCACTAATTGTTTCGGTACTTTATTGCATACCTAACAATCCGTCTAAAGCCTATGGAAAAAGATGAATGAATATGAATACAAAATGTTGAAATTCAATGAATAAGTATTACAAATTCAATATAAATATAACTTTTTATTACAATCTCTTACTAGAACGGTGAAAAGTAAAAAAAGCAACCTGAAGGAACAAAAATAAAACAGTCAGTGCAAATCTTTTATAATGTGTTTCTGAAGTTAAATTTCATCAGCCTCTATGAAGGAGTCCGTGGCTGATTGCGTATAAGCATAAAAAGTACATTGGAACAAAGCTCAAGCTATACATGCTCTGTTCGGCCAAGCGAAGAAGCCATTGCTCTGATCACTTTTGTCGTAATATCAGACGATTTAAACCATAACACGGCAACGTGTATTATTTCCAAATACAGCTAAATATTTAAAAAAATAAAATTTCAAACCAGAGAAAAATCTTATATTATACAGATGGAGCAAGAGCTCAATATAAAAATTAATCTATGTCTTCATGAAAAATATTTTACACTAACAACTGAGTGGCATTTCGAGCTAGTTTACAAATGTATTCTGATTGATTAGTTGATGGATTGTTAGTGATTCCGGATGTATCAACTACTGAGGTCATTGGTTCCGCAAGTGCTTTTATCGGGAGGTGGGGTGATCTTCCCCCGTTGAATGACGAGATCCGGCGCCGACCAAACTGTCGAGTAGCGGGATTTTGTCAAACGAAGTATCTCCCACCAGCGGGGCACCGCCCAAGTCGAGACAAGCTTTAAGACCCCCGACCGGTTTCCCGACATATGTGGTAGTGTAGTGAATGTTAATGTAAGTGTGTGTGTGTGTGTGTGTGTGTGTGTGTGTGTGTGTGTGTGTGTGTGTAAGGGGCGAGGATAGGACAAGAGGATGGAAAGATCGCGTGCGGTCCATGGCAAGATTGTTAGGGTACTGCTCCGGCATTCTCCTGAGGTTGATTGCAGAAACTACGGAAAACTGACGATCAAAGCAACTGTTACAGATTAACAAAAGGACGTTATAAAACAATCCAACTTCAGACTTGTTGCCAAGATAGAAATTATTCCGTATAAAACGTGTTTATAATTTCGGGTTGATATAATTAATGCCGATTTATATACATAGAAGTTTCTGTTTTCGAAAATGATTCAGATATATTTAAAACGTATGAGAATTAGTCACTAAATAATTGCCAGCTATGTCGAATTCAGTCGCAGTCTGGAAAATTCTAGCGGCCGGCTGTTCTGATCGTTGGTTTTCCGTAGTTTCCCCGATCAACACGAGGAGAATGCCGGAGCAATACCTTAACAATGGGTCCTCGAACCCCATGCGATCTTTCCTTCCTCTTTTTTTTCTCTCGTTAGAAATTTTAGGACCTATGCCACCTTGATAAGTGTATTTTAATCTACTCTTACAAGAAATTTAAAGAAAAAATTTGGAGCCATTTTTGAGAAAATTTTGAAAATGACCGGAGGGATTCATGTAAAGTAACCCCAAATTTTGGAGAAAGTTTTTCAAAATCGCAGCGCATCGAGTGGACGCAGATTGACCGGGGAGTAGTCATTTTGGAAGAAATCGCACGCATGGTTTCAGCGCTAGTGTTGTTCACAGACTGACGGACAGAAGGACGGACGGACAGACGGACGGACGGACGGACGGACGGACGGACGGACGGACGGACGGACGGACGGACAGACGGACGGACAGACGGACGGACGGACAGACGGACGGACGGACAGACGGGCGGACGGACGGACGGGCGGACAGACGCACGGACGGACGGACGGACGGACGGACGGACAGACGGACGGACGTTTTGAAAAAACACTTTTCCGGTATCAGGGGACCCCAAAACGTGTCTTTCCGTTAAAATCTCGTAATCGATTTTCCGCAGCATTACGTAACTTTCCTTCTACTACGTATATTACTCCGCATATACGTCCGTAAACGGGAAAGTAAAAATGGCGTTTGAGCGTTTCTGAAACGGAATTTTCAGCTAGTTTTCATCGAAAACGGTAGTTTTCGAGAAAGGTTACTTGAGATTATTTAAAGCACATGTACTCATTAATATAATGCCCCATTTATAAGTGTATTTTACTCTATTCTTATAAGAAATTTAAAGAAAAAATTTGGAGTGGTTCTTGAAAAAAAATTGAAAATGTTCAGGAGCTTCATATAAAGTCCCCCAAATTTTACGGAATCATTTTCAAAATATCAAAGCTTCGATTCGAGCCAGATCGACAGGGGTTTCTTCAATTTGAATAAAATCGTACTTATGGTTTAGGGGCTACGAGTGTTTCACAGACGGACGGACGGACGGACGGACGGACGGACGGACGGACGGACGGACGGACGGACGGACGGACGGACGGACGGACGGACGGAGTGACGGACAGACGGACGTTTAGATTTCCATTGTTTTTTCGGTATCAAGGACTTACTAAACAGATGTTCTGGCCACACTACATGTAAGGGGATTTTTTTTCTCAGTTTAGCAACTAGTTTTATCCAGTTTTGTGTTATCAGGGCCCGGCAATGTTTTTTTTTCTGCCGAAAATTCGCCAATTTTTCGCGCAGCATTACATAACTTTTCCTATACTATGTATACCATCGTATTACTCCGTATATACGTACGTATACGGGAAAGTAAAAAAAGCATCTTTGAAGGCCCAGACATGAGAAAACTTAACTAACTTCCACATTTTGCTCAGACCATGGATAAGGAGAGGGAAGCCTGGAATTATTTTAAAGAGGTTTTGACAAGTTCCTTGGTAAGATAAAGGATCCTAATTGTAAATGTATCTTGGAACGTATGGTGAAGGCTTTTCAAAGTAGTATAGTAAAGTGAGTTTGAAAGTTCATTTCCCACACTCGCATGTGGACTATTTTCCGGAAAACTTGGGGAACGTCAGTGAAGGATAAATGTTTTATCTGGATTCGAAATTAGACAATGCTGTTTATTAATTGAATGAATCGGTAAGCTGCCTCATTCCAGTCCCAGGCGAGCAGCGTCGGGGCGACGGCGCGCGAGAGATGGCGGCGCGCGATAGGGCGAGCGGGGGGGATCGGATGACGCGGGGCGGGGGGGGCGATTGGCCGCGGGAGGAAGGCCCGGCCGTTTATCGGGGCGCCCTGTCGGCGCCGCCCGTCGCGCTGCTCGTTGCGCAAAGCGGCCACGCTCTAACGCGTTGCTGAGCCGCGAAGCGCGTGCCGGCGGCGGATTCGGGGACGGGTAGTATTTCGACCGGAGGCGACAACAGCATGCTAATCACTTACGCCCTCCGCAGCATCACAAATTCAATCCTACGCGCGATTTAAATTATCACCTCAAATGACGTTTTCTATTATCATACAATCACATTTTCAGAAAGTTCCTCACAAATTCTTTGAAATTGTCTGAAGGCCACGTTATTATCAGTATTTCGTTATTCCGGGGAGTAGACACTAACTTTTCGCTCAATATTTTTTAATGATTTGATTTTCAATCGTTTGTCGCCCACATTCAGGTATTAAAATTGAAAAATAAATATAAATATTATAAGAAATATACATTAACCTTTCTTTGCTTTCATTGAAAAGAGTACAAAAACTGGATTTGCGGTGGCCTATTATGGTTACTGCTCCGGCTCAGGTGGCTCAGGGCATCGAGTGATCCTCAACTCGGGCCACGGGGTGCCGACGGGGGCTAGCTACGCAGCTACGTTGAATTCGGCCGTTGTCTGGAGGAGACATCAGCGACCGCCTGCTCCGGTCGGTAGCTTTCTGTGGTTTCGCCCATCAGCACCAGCCCAATGGACCGCGCGCGATCATTCCTTCCCCTTCCTTGTCATACGCTCACCCCTTATTTACACTTACACGCAATAAATTCACGGAACTAATGACTTTAGAAGTCGTCGCACCAGGACAATCAATTATGATTATTAGTGGCCGTTACTGTACAATGAAACAATCGACTACGGTTCTTAGTGAAGAGTTCTGGTGCCGGGGTCGGGAGGAGCGGCGGTGTCTGCATCGTAAGAAGCCGGTACAAGCGGGTGACAAGAGGGATGGCGGCAGCAGAAGACGGCGAAGAAGGGGAGGGGGAGGGTGACGCGCGGCGCCCCGCTGCTTCCGGCGGCCGGGGACAAGTTTATGGATCCGGAGAGCGACGCGCGCGGGGCGGGGCGCGGGGCGGGGCGCCCCCCTGCAGCGCGGGCGCACATCCAAGGGCGAGAGGCAAGGAGGGCGATGAGCGGAACTCATTAGTTTCCCGCTGGTGTCGCCATTAACACTCCCGCCGAGACAAAGCTGCCGGGCGAAGGCAACGCAGGAGCTCCCCTCCAAGGAGGGGGCGTGGCATGTCGAGCGGCAACAGGAGCGATTCATAGTCCACGGATGGAGCCAAACGAAATGCCAATTCAAAGGTAAAGATCGGGGCCCGCGTGTTTACGACCAAAATGTTACAAATATCCAAGCATTTATCACCTAAAAAATAATAAAATATGACTTACAAAATGTTTAGGTTGCATTTTCGGAATCTTCAAAATTATTCCGCAGTTTAGAAAAGCATTATATTGCAAATATCATTTTAAAATCTGACACATTCACAATTCACACCTTCTCCTTTGGCGCCCGGTGAAGACAATTCAACTTGCTTCAGTTATTAAATAAATTTTATAAAGCACTTGACCGTGGCACAAAACCTGGTAAAACGTAACTAACACTTCCTTCACATCTAATGCTTTCTTTTTGTCCGTCTATACAACTTACCTTCCTCATTCATACACACACACACACACACACACACACACACACACACACACACACACACACACACACACACACTCACAGAAAGACAGACAATTATATATAACAACAAAATTGTAGGAAATTAAAATACAATTACACGATATGAAAAATCTCTTTGAGACGACTGCAAGTACGTATACAACTAGTGGTGCTACAGAATGGCACAGACTTCCTCGTATTAGTTTCCTATTTCCTTGGATCTGCCCTAGCTATTTGGAATAGCCACATACTCCTGCCAGCTGCCATCAATCGCCGCCCAAAGAACATTTTTTTGACATTTCCTTAATTTTTCGGTTTCCTAATGGTAGAACAGAAATATTAATTTTAGAATATTAAAGAACCGTAAAACCTCCTAAATGGCAATTTTCTTCAAAAAATTTGTAGCCGTTTAAAAAAAATGCCGTTTAAGTTCTACTAAACTTTTACTCATACAAACAATAGTGTTTTCAAATTTCTGGAAATGTGCATATTAACTGCGTGAAAAATCTTAAAAAAAATAATTTGTGTAATTAAAAAAATGATTTTAAGTTATACTAAACAGTGCAATTAGTACTATCCGATAGAAAAGTTTGAAGAAAAATTTGGAGCCATTTAATGGAGTACATTACATGACTAATGAAGTACATTTTTAAAAAAGTGTACATGACTTTAATGAAAGAAATAATTATGGACCACAAACTTCATTTGAAGAGAAAATCACTATCGTCAATTTTATAGTTGTAGGAAGCCGCCGTTGTAAATTCAAACTTTCCCAATTATCGAAAATTCAGAGTTAACCGTGAAACACAGACTTAAGCCACCTTTATATGTGCATTTTATTCTAATCCTACAAGAAATTTAAAGAAATGTTTAGAGCGGGTTTTGAAAACAAAAATTTCAATTCACCTTCACTTCAAGAATGAATTCAAATTATTTTAATCAGGGAAAGCAATACCCTGACTGAACAAAATATTTTAACTACAAACGATTCAAAAATTATGAACGCAAATTATAGTTCCATCATTCTTTGTCAAATTTCACGTACGTTTGTCGAAAACATACTCACTTTTTAGCTTTTTCACTTTCGGCAATTTAAATTGAACTCACAACAAAAGTAATACATTAAGATAACACTTAAACCAAAACACTAATATGTATTATGACTGACACACAAACATATGTATATATATATATACACACACACACACACACACACACACACACACACACACACACTTCATAATCTTCCTAAATTTCAGTGATAAATTTTCTATCTTGACAATTTTTTGAATCGAAAAAAAGCACACTTTGTTTAATAACAATATTCTTGTCATTGTAAGCAATTTAATTCCCAGGCCACTGTCACTTTGTGAGCGAATGCAAAAGATGAAGAAAATCACATTCGCGGGAATATTTACAAAAATTCGAGAAAATGTTATAAAACAAAATATTTAGAAAACTTTTCAATTGGCGCAATGATTTACTTTCCGTTGCGGTGCAATGGATACTTTTCATTTTGTGTGTGATTAAAAAACACCTACATTTTTCAGCATTACTTTGGGCCCCAAATATCTTGGCCGAAATCAAGCTTCTGGAATATGGGAGAAAATTGAATTCTTTTCCATTGTTGAGAATTTCGGCGAAAAATTTTCAATCAATTTTGAGAAAATTCGGTTCGAACTTTTCAGGAAATTTGCCAATTTTGTTCCTTTATTACTGACCACTTATGGACATTTCAAAAACCATTATTCGAGATGCTTTGAAGCTTATGTGTAAAGAAACGCACTGAACAAAAAAATACATCATTAATGTAAATTTTGACGACGTGAGAGACAAGTCACAAAATTTACATTTTTGTAATTTTTGAAAAAAAAAACAAACAAACTTATAGAGCAATATGACGTTTATGTCATCTGATGGAGTATATTTAGCATTATCCCTGCCAATTTATTTGAAGAAAAAAATTGGAGCCGTGTTTGAGAAAATCTTGTTTTTGTAATTTTATTAAAATTGCACATATTGCATGCAATGTTGCGCGAAAAATATTAGTTTTTTAAAATAAAATGTAGATGACCTTAATGAAATAACTCACTTTGGAGAACAAATGTTAACTGAAGGAAAAATGTCTATCTTTAGTTTTGAAGTTGTAGGAAGAGGCCGAAGAAAATTCAAACATTTGCAATTTTCGAAAATTCAGAGTTAACAGTGAAAATCGAACCTATGCCACCTTAATAAGTGTATTTTACAGTATTCTTACAAGAAATTTAAAGAAAAAAATTTGGAGCCTTTTTGAGAAAATTTTGAAAATGTCCGGGGGGCTTCATGTAAAGTACCCAAAAAAATTCATGAATGTTTTTTCAAAATCTCTGAGCTTGGACTCGGGCCAGATGGACACGGGTTTCTCGGTGCACAGTTTAGGCGCTAGTGTTGTTCACATACATCGGACGGACGTTCGGACGGGCGTTCGCACGGGCGTTCGGACGGGCGTTCGGACGGGCGTTCGGGAGGGCGGGCGGGAGGGCGGGCGGGCGGGCGGGCGGGCGGTAGGGCGGGCGGGCGGTACGGCGGGCGGGCGGGCGGACGGACGGACGGACGGACGGACGGACGGACGGACGGACGGACGGACGGACGGACGGACGGGCGGGCGGGCGGGCGGGCGGGCGGGCGGGCGGGCGGGCGGGCGGGCGGGCGGGCGGGCGGGCGGGCGGGCGGGCGGGCGGGCGGGCGGGCGGACGGACGGACGGACGGACGGACGGACGGACGGACGGACGGGCGGACGGACGGACGGACGGGCGGACGGACGGACGGGCTGACGGACGGGCTGACGGATGGACGGACGGACGCACGGAAGGGCGGACGAGCGGACGGGCGGACGGGCGGACGGGCGGACGGGCGGACGGGCGGGACGGGCGGACGGGCGGACGGGCGGACGGGCGGACGGGCGGACGAGCGGACGAGCGGACGAGCGAACGAGCGGACGAGCGAACGAGCGGACGAGCGGGCGGACGGGCGGGCGGGCTTTTCAATTGGTTTTTCGGTATCAAGTACTTACAAAACAGGGATTCTGGCTACACCATGTGCTAGGGGATTTTTTCCTTCTTAATTTAGCAACTGGATTTATCCACTTTTTAGTTACCAAGGCCCGGCAACAATTTCTTTTCTGGCGAAAATTTTTTCTCGCAGAATTTTTTTGGCGCGGCATTGCATAACTTTCCCTAAACTCCGTATATTACTCCGTATATACCTACGTATACGGGAAAGTAAAAATTAAGGGAAAATGACCAAAGGGTTAAAAAAAGCCAAAATATAACTTTATATGGCACATGACAATTGTATAAAATCATTGTAGATAAAATCATGCTTATCTTACATTTTCCATCGAAATAACGCAAAGAAAAACTATGACATGTCAATCATTGGGCCTTAGAGATAATATGTCAACGTTTCGCGCTGGGAATTTTATTTATTGATTGATAGATTCAGGTTTAGGGGCTCTACAACCGAGGGCGTTAGTGTTACCAGTGATGTCATTATAAAGCCTATGAGTAATGATGTAATGAGTAGATGGGAGCAATAATGATAGTTTGTTGAACGTTGAGGGAGAATGGTGAAACGGGAGAACCCCGCAGTTGCCGAAATGATATTTTGTTTCAATTCTTGGAGAGAGAAGATAATCGTTTTCGGGCACGGGTAGGAGCAGCACTCCGAATGCCGTGGGGTATTGAGATCCAGGGACAGGAAACAGTAAGACGTTGGTGGCGTGCGAATGGGCAGAACGCACTTCTGCGTGTCAGCGCCTCAGTGGGTGGGCGTGACGCGAGTGGAAAACGGGCGTCGCGCAGCGCCCACGAGCACAAGCGCTGCTTCCGCGGCAACCACCGTAAGGAACACGAATTTTGTAGTTGCAGCGTTCCGGCAGCTCAGATAACAGCAGCACGCAGCGATAAAGTAACGACGAGCGATTTATTAATTGGATTTCGTTTGTTATGTAGTGCAGTTGATTTCTATTTGCTATATCTTAAATGTGTTTGTTTTGGGTTTGAGGGTAGTTTCCGTACGCTGGTATAATAGGTAAATTTCTTTAACATGTAATGAATAAACACACATTCAAGGACTGTTACTGATAAGGAAACGTGGTGAAAGCGATGGGAATTAAAGTGTAACTTGTTTGTGAATATAAGTTCGCGACATTTCGATTGCAACAGATTAAAAAGTAATAACAGCCGAAAGTCCACGCTATTCGTTACTCTCGCAGCCGTATGATGGGCGTTGTGTCATCTACATCAGTACAAACTTTTCAGCCTTACAGCAGGTTTAACAATGGTGAACGCCAGTGGCCGTTGCCAAATACAGATAAGTTGTGTTCGTCTCATTTCAATGGAGGGCATATTCGCCATCCTGAATTATGGAGTTCTTCGAAACTTCAGAGAGGAGTCCACGAAATAACGAGAGAGGAAAGACTTCGCTGACACAGCACACGATTCCTCGCAATGGTAGCGAATACGAATTTCGTAGTTGCGGCTTTCCGGGAGCCGAGGTGACAACAACAGGCAGCGAAAACAAAATAAACACGAACGTCACTTCCATTGATTTTTTCTTTTATGGTGTAGTTCATTTCTATTTGTTATTCTTAAATATGTTCAGAGTATGATTTTTAGGTTGGTATGTTAGGTAATCTGCTTTCACATGTAATAGATAAATACAAATACATATTTAAGAAGGGTTTCTGATCAGTGACAACGTAGGGAAAGCGATGGAAATAATAAAGAAGATGTAAATTGTTTGTGAATGTAAATTGGTAACATTTCTATTGCAAATGGAATAAACAATAATATGTATTAGTAAAATGTCCATGTTCTTCGTTATTATTGGAGTTTTACGACGAGTATTGTGTCCCCTACATCAGTACAATTTTCCAGCTCTTAAAATATGTTTACCAATGGCGAATGCCTGTCGCCATTGCCAAATACAGACACAATGTAGACAAGAAGCGTTCGTCTCATTTCGTTGGGTGAGTATTAGCCGTTTTGTCAGGAATGATGGAGGATTTCCGAAATTTGAGGGGAGGAATCAACGAAATAACGAGCGAAAAAACCTCGCTTACACAGGATATATATATATATATATATATATATATATATATATATATATATATATATATATATATAATACAATTCTAAAAACGGTCTTTCTTTTCGTTTACAATGCCATTCTCTTTTACATTTCAAAGGGTGAAAATCCTGTGTGTGGACATACGCACTGATTGAGTCCCTGGAACGTAGAAATGTATTTTTTCGCAGCAGGGGACGACCCAAAACGCCTAAAACAGCGCATTGAGAATGCTCACGTGGCCTGAACTGAGGAATGTGGCGCCAGGCCTGAGAAAGCGCTTGTCCGCAGCCCAATTAGTGCAAGTGGCGCCAGGGCCACCTGCTACGACGACGCGGGCCGCGGGGGGCGGGGCGGGGCGGGGGCGGGGCGCGCTGGGTGGGCCCAGCGACAGGCCGCTCGCCACCCGCCCGTAACTCTTCCCAAATTAACATTTTATGCGCGGGCCTCAGGCGTTGGTCGCGCCGGCGCTCCGGGCGGCGCGCGCGGGCGGGCACCGACGCCTCCTCGCGTTGCCACGTCGTCCGTCACCCACCCCCCAGAGCACGGGCGAGGGGCGGCCGGCAAATGGAGCAGCTCAAATACTCTTCAGACCAGCCCACCCTCTTCCTTACTTTGCCATTGCCATACTAAGCCTATACTACACATTTTTCTTCAAGACCATCTTATCCTCCGGCACTTATCACCTTGTAATTGATAACAATATAATACACTTTTGTCAATACAAACTATCCTTATTTAACTTTATTATCCAGCAAAGAGGTACACCCGTGTAATTCAATCGCATAGAATGTCAAATAATTAGTTATTTCACATACAGTTGAAGATTCTACAGGCTCTGAACAGGTGAGGTAGAATCGAGAAGCGTTGAACCAGCAAAAATAATAGAAAGGCCAAGAAGATCTCATTCTGTAAATTACGGTGTGAGGAACGTTTCTTTGAGACTCTGGCCCCCAAATTTAAGTTTTTAAGGCCTTAGTACGCTTTGTTTAGGAGTTATTTAACGATATAGATTTTAAAATCCCGCGACGTGCGTCGCGGGTTGCATTTTACATAATATTTAGCTGCGATTTTTAAAGAAATCATCCATATTTTTAAAGTCAAAGTGGAATTCGTCAAGTCTCCGTGAAATTCTCTTTCTGTAAGGATCTTATTTATAAAGATTGGTTGCGTGTGAGAGCCGCTAAGGGAAAGGATACTACTGAAATAATATAGGGGACGATGTCGCAAATACATCGGTGTCATTTTAAAACTACTTCACTGATAACATTTAAACAGTATTTCAAACTATTTAAACAAACTATTAAAGCACGCCTTAAACTAATATGGCAGCTGTCTGATTTTACCGAGATAAAGTTAAAGAAAGCCACTCAAAAAAAAAAGAAATCGAAAAAAATAACGCTCCACCTACTATTTTTGGGAACGATTCTTCCACAAATTCCCTGATTTTTCCCGTTTTTTCATGTTTTCCAGAGAGGTCCACCTTGGGGATATATGCGGCGGTTTTCCCAAGGGGTTCCCACGTGGAAATGTATTTTGAGGCACGCCATGATGGGACGCAACACCACCTGGGGAGGCGCGTGCTACTTGACGCAGGTGAGGGTTGAGAGGAGAGGACGGGATGTGTTCTAGTGGGATGGAGGTGGGAGTGCAGTGGGTTTGATATTGGTGAATGGGTGAACTGCGCGGGCTGAGGTGGGGAGTTTCGGCGGGCAGGCATGTGCTGAGCGTTAGAGAAACAGGAAGAGTTGTTGGAAAACCCAACGAACATTCAATGCCCCAAGTCCTAGAGAATATGAAATGAGAAAGCTGGTACCTCCATACACGTCCGTATTATTTTCCGCAAGCTGAATGTGACGTCGCCGACGCTTTATGAAGTTTTAAAACTATTTCCAAATGTTAAAAATCTCTTATCTGTTTCTTTCATCCTCGGACGTAGTACGTAAAAAATAATCTCATAAGCATTGAAATTAAATAATGAAAAATGCCAAAAAAAGTCCTTTTGGAACTCTTCTTGTCTGATATTCTTTCGGGGTATGGCAACTACTCACTCCAGAACACGGTCCAGAAGAACTGATCCGAAAAGTATATTCTTTCAATATATTATCAGGCGACTTATTCAAGAAAATTTGAACATTTGCAAGCTCTTAATCTACAACATACAGTGTCATTCTTATAGATTTATATTAGAATATCATTTTGAATTTGAAATTATCGTACAAAAGGAGTTTATTCCATTACCACTATTGTACATGCTATGCATAACAAAATCATCCACTAAAACGGTAATTATCCTACGCTAACAAGGAACCTTTCTCTTCCGAGTGATCAAAGCCCTGCACCGCATAGTGGCGTCCGGGTGACAGCGAAATGCCTTTCATCGCCTGAGAACGTGGACCGTACGATTGGCGTCATATTTAGATGTCATCACTAGGGAACGCATTTCCATGATTTTGCATAGTTTTGTCCGTTGGTTCAGAACATAGCTAAATGAAAATTCTTGACATTTGATTAGAACATGATATAGATTAATAAGTTAGTGCGTATTAGGCCGATTTTTCATGTTGGTGCATATTCGTGTAAATATAGACGTATATTCTGCACATTTCGTTAAAATAGAGACATTTCTAAAACGCTTCATAATTTCATAGAATTTATTTATTTGTCAGCGTTCGTTCATTAGAAAAAGCTTGTCACAATTTGTGTTTTTTCCCTTTCAGTCGATGATAAAATAGTTCTGCAAACGAAGGATATTTCTTTATATATTGTTACCAGGCCAGACAGAAAAAAAAAATAACAAGACATGCAATGTACTTCACTAATGACAAAAATTTACTTCAATTATTTCTCCCTCTCTAGGCTATATTATAATATCTCTTTCTATTCCAAGCATGCTTCTCCTGAATTTTATTTTCAGAAAATGAAAAATTGGTAATTTTTATTTGCGTATTCAAAAGCATTTTTAAGAAATTTTAGGTTATGAATGTATATTTTTAAAAGCATATTTTAAAATTTTTCTCTTCCTAGTCATGACAATATGGCGCTGGGGCACGTTGTTCGCTCGGCTACCGCTACAATACAGCACTAACGCAAAACCTCCTTTTTTTGGAAATTTATTAGAAACTTCTGGACGGATCCGCAAACACATAATCAGTTCCCCACCACGAGACCGATACACGTCATTTGCCTCGATCGGAGGACGGGAAGGGATCTGACCGTCAGTGACGGAGGGCACAGTTTACTCCAATTCTGTATAAGGATTCAACAGACAATGGGCACAGGGATCGTTTTTTATAAACCTTAAATACCAAAATATTTTTAATCTAAAATTGACTTTCACATTGACTCCGCATCGTCATTAACCTGAAGTCAATACAGACTGAATTACATTACTGTAAACTTCTATTTAGCAAACTGAAAAACCAATAAATCTATTGTAATTGACATAGTTTACATTTTGCACAAAGGAGGGTTTAATAATTCGACAAAATTCATTCAGATCTTATACTCTGAAATTTGGGTGATGAAGTATTGATTTTGCATCCACAATCCTAAGCTCAAGTACTCGCTGCGTATTATAATTTTTACTTCATGTTCCCCGTGTTATATTGTCTTATCTTAGAAACAAGAGTCTTATCCTTCCCACTCTCCGCTTTTCTGTAGGTTATGTAATTGAGTATGTATCAAAGTGAAAAAAATGTACGTTCCTCGGCTTAGTATATTCTTCATTCTCTTTACGTGTCTCATGCGTTTCCCCAAAACATATAGCCTGCACAAATGCTTTATAGCCTTAATAAGAGGATGTACTATGTCTTCATTAAACTTTTTCCCTTTAAGCACGCACTATCACGGGTAAAAACAAAACTTAAGATATGAA
Source organism: Acheta domesticus (assembly GCA_031308135.1). Lineage (NCBI taxonomy): Eukaryota > Metazoa > Arthropoda > Insecta > Orthoptera > Gryllidae > Acheta > Acheta domesticus. The sequence goes on from JAHLJT010009419.1 coordinate 208,686,407, forward strand.
TATGATAAGTAATGTAATTTCGTATGTCACCCAGGGAACTGCATATATCTTCTGAAAAAAGTTACACGTTAATTAAGAATGAGTGTATTTTATATGCCTTCTGATGGAGTTGGAGGTTTAAACAAACATTTTTTTATAAAGTGTTTTCCACTTTACGTTTCTCCAACCCTGACAACAGGAAATGAGCGTCCTAACATGTCAAGACAATAGGGGGAGACAAGCCGTCCGGGATAAACAGGGCAAGATCCATATGCGTCAGGCTTATCACAAAACATTTATTTGGTCGTCTTAAGAACTCTCAAAAAACCGTCAAGAAAGACTACGCGCACCTGGTGAAAGTTGCCCCAAGTCAAAAATTGAAATTTTGTAGGAGAAGCAATAAGAGAATTCGGACCATTAGAAAAACATAAAATATTACTTTAAGAAAATGAATGAAAGTAATGTATGTCAAACTTCCAACACTTCTGAATAATATAACACACAAAACACAGAGATGTTTAGTCAGTTATTTTTATTTTAATTATTGTATGTAATAATCAGAGACAGGATTTCTATGTAAATGCATGTTTTTAAGCTTCGTAGACCTTTCAAACTTTGTAAATATGTTTCATGAAAAACTAGTTTAAAAAATGCATACTTTTTCTGTACATGTTTCCATGTTTTGGTAGTTTTTTGGAGAAATTCATGCACAATGCATATTTGGCATATTTAGATTTCTATCTTTCACATTAAGTACTGTCTTATTATTTCTCTACATAATTTTTGAATATTACAACTAATGCATATTTTGTATAAATAGTATATTGATCTTAGATCTTGATAACACGCAGTTGTCTTGAGTGCTTATTGTTGAGCTACACATTTTAAACTTGGTTTAACTTTTTAACCTAACACTACTTGGAATTGCGATGAGAGTACACGTGGGGTGAGCAACGATGGCGAAATGAATTATCATCGCCTTACGATACGTCGCAAAGGACACGGAAGATACACGAAACCAAAACTCAAATTCCTTTGATAACTAACAAAGGGAGAGGAAAATAATTAAGAGCAGCCTCTTAGCATGCTTGCGTGCAACAGAGGATTAACACAATTTTTTTGACTGTGAAGTTAAGTATAAAATGGCTTCTAAGGCTTCGTGTGCAACACTTCTCAAACAAAAGAGTAGAAACAAAGTTTGTCTGGAGAATGGATGGAAATGTAATTTACTGCAATTGCTGTAATGAAGTAAGTAGGTTATACCGTAAAAATTGATCAATTAAAAAATTATATCCACTAGCGGGGTTTTCCTAGTCGAAATGTTTAGTGCTCAAGTCTAATGTTGCTGCAGAAATTATATAATCCGAAATACAGAAACTCAGCAAAGGATAAAACAATGTCAATGAAGTAGATATGGAATGAAAAACAAAAGTTTAATTTTTTTACGTAAAAATAATTATTTTTGTGATAACATCAATATTTTTTTAGCAGTTTCGAGATTTTCCTGAGATTCAAGAAACTGTTTTGTAAAAAGTGTTTGGCACGTTGTTTTTAAATAATTATTTAGGCATATTTTATATGCATAATTATTTATACATATTCTTTTCGAACATTTTTCTCGAGTTTCAGAATTTTAACTCTATTATTTTTTAAGTTATTGAAAGAAATTAAAAATCGTGGAGTAGTTCATATTTTTTTCGTTTAATTTTGTCTCTACTAATAGCAACGTAAAATCAAATAAAGTACAGCATGTAGTACAATAAAATTTGATTGTGCATGTTTTGTCCATTTTTAACCTGCATCGTGCATATTCGGCTATTTCATAGTGCATGTTTGCATGCATATTTTAGCATTTGATAGTGCATGAACATCCCGTCTCTAATAATCATACTATTGGACACTTCTGAAAGTTACCAGCCCGCCCCATTCATTGAAATTTGACGTAGGCCGACATGATTTACCTGCTATCAACCCTTGAACGCCTAGAAGTAAAGTCCCCCAACGAGCACGACTCCCACAGATACTCCGAAGCGCAAAAACAAAAAACAGGGCCAGCCAGCAAAAAAAGAAGCGCTTTGATCGCGGAGCTGTTTAGGAAACAGCGGCCGTGCGCGGGGCGGGTGGCGGGTGGCGGGTGGCGGAGGGGCGGAGGTGGCGGCTCCGGTTCCTCCGGAGGCTTCCGGAAGCGCCGGAGGTCCCCAGGGGCCACTTCGCAGGCGCTTTGTTTTTTACCCACTACTTCCGCCTCCACAAATACGCGGTGGCTAATTGGGGCGCTGCGCCGCCCACGCGCGCGCCGCCCGCGGGCGATGGGCAGGGGCGAGGCGAGGCGAGGCGAGGTGGGCCGGCGTGCGGGCGTCCGTAGCCTTTGGCTTTGCGGCGGCACCGCACGAAGCCAAGATGTGAGTGAGGAGGGTGGGGTGGGGCTGGGCAGGAACGGAGAGCTTTTTAAAACTGCTAAAACATCGATAAATGGACCACGGAAGCAAGAGATAGTACTTATAAAATGAAACAACATGAGCTCAACGCTATACTGCAACGCAATATATGTATGTATATATACATACATTCATATATTACTTCTTTAATGAGTGGTGATTGAAAACGTTGCGTTAAAATAGCAAGTTAGCTTAGCAAACAAATGGCCGATTTGATCGCATATCGCCGGCTGCGACTCTGGTGGGTGGGTCGAGTAGCCTAAACCCCACCCTTTTCCTTATTTTTCCATTTCTATATTAAGCAAGTAATATATATTTTTCTTCAAGACCCTCGTATTCTACGTCACTTGTTCTATACGTCACCTTGTAATTGACAACAGCGCTTCGTTGCCTTCGAACGCTTCGTTTAGGAGTTATTTAACGATACAGATACAAAAATCCTGACATGCATTGCGAGTTGCATTTTACATTAATATTTAGATGCGCTTCTTAAACAAATCCTTAATATTTTTAAAGTCAAAGCGCAATTTTTCTCGTCTCCGTGAAATTCCTTTCTTTAGAGAGCTCATTTACAAATATTGGTTGCGTGTGAAGCCGCAGAGGGAAGGTATCCTACTGAATACAGGAGACGATTCAATGTGCGCCACTAAGGGCTTGAACACGCGGGGGCGGAGGCGGGGGCGGCTGCGCTGGGAGGGAGGGGCGGCGGCGCCGTAAAACACAAGCGGCTGAACGCGCGCAACGCGTGGTTGTAAATCCTGGGGGCGGAGGGAACTCGCTTGACGGTCACGGCGACGCGGGAGAGGGGGCACGCAGAATGCGAGAGGACTGCGGACAAAATGACTCCCCGTTCGTCATGCGAAAATATTTGGTACCGAAGTGTTCAACTTACGCATTTGCAGGGCAGAACAAAATTTTCACAAAATTATGTCCGTTAGGCAGAAATTTGGAGCTCCTTAATAATAATAATAATAATAATAATAATAATAATAATAATAATAATAATAATAAAGAATGTGAAACCATCTCGAATGACAGAATGAAAGAGAGAATTCGTAGGGAGTATTATAGGAGAGTGAGACTGGTCCTGCAGTGAGTATTATAGGAGAGTGAGACTGGTCCTGCAGTCCGCTCTGAATTCCAGGAATAAAATTTCTGCAATAGGTAGTTTGGCGGTACCTGTAGCCGAATACAGTTTTGGACTAGTGGACTGGACTGAGCAGAAAATTCGCACCATGGATCGAAAAACCAGAAAACTGCTAACAATGCATCATGTTGCCCACCCTCGAGCTGATATACATAGACTTTATGTGTCACGTAAGGAAGGCGGAAGAGGCCTCAGACAAATTGAGGCCTCCTGGCACAACGCAATAGTCGGGATGGGAAAGTATGTAGTCAGCCATCAAGATGACCCTTTAATGAGGCAGGTCATGAAATCTGACCGAAGAATGGGAAACAGAGGCATTGTTAGTGTAGCAAGAAGCATTGCGAAGAAAACTATGCAAGACACGTCGAATAACACAGACACTGAACTTCTGATGCTGCTAAACATGAAGTGTGAGACACAAAAAATGTTAAAGAAATCGTGGAGAGACAAACCACTCCACGGACAATACCTAAAAAGAATGGACAAGGTGCAGATCAATAAAGATCAATCATTTATGTGGCTTAAAAGGGAAAGAATGAAGCCCGAATCGGAAGCACTTGTAATAGCTGCCCAAGATCAGGCCTTGAGAACACGACATTACGATAAAGCGGTTCTCAAAATTTCCCCAAGGTGATAAATGCCGCATTTGCCTGGAGCAAGTAGAAACCATTGATCATATTGTCTCAGCTTGTCCAATGCTAGCAAAGACAGAATACCTGAAAAGACATGACAGGGTGTGTAGCTACCTCCACTGGCAGATCTGTACCGCCCTCGAAGTTCCAAACACATGCCCCAAGTGGTACGAACACTCACCAAAACCGGTGACGTCTGTTGGATTGTGTACGATATTGTACGACCAACAAATTCAAACTGATCGCACGATAGCGGCAAACAAACCGGATATAGTTATCCGGGATTTGGCGAAAAAATCGTGTTTACTTGTCGATGTTGCTGTACCTTGCGATCAAAACGTCGTTACCAAGGAGGCAGAGAAACGTCTTAAATACAAGAGTTTGGAAATCGAGATCAGCCGAATGTGGGGCGTAAAAGCACAGGTCGTCCCGATAGTTATCGGAGCTCTGGGATTTGTTCCGCAAAATTTGAGTAAGAACTTGTCTAAACTCCCAGGTAATTCAAAGAATGGGAAGTGCAAGAAATCGCTTTATTTGGAATACCCCACATTTTGCGTAAAGTATTGTAGAGGCACTGATAGTCACCGGATCTGCTCCTTAGGTAGCTGGTTGCAACATGAAGTAGATTTTATATTCAGCCGACTCATAACATCTTTAGTCGTGATGTAGTGGAATAATAATAATAATAATAATAATAATAATAATAATAATAATAATAATATTTACACTATTATGTAAATAGAGTGCGCCTATCAAAATATACCTACATTGTGATAAATGGTTAGTTAACTTCAGAATAGTAAATGCAGGTTCAAAAGTCAATTATAGATGAATTAGAAAAACGAATGATGAAATGGTTCGGTCACTAATGGCTGAAAAGGCTTGATTGTGGGACATTGCCCAGAATGATTTGTCAGTGGTTTCCGTTAGAAGAAAAAGAGGTAGACCCAGAGAGAAATGGCAGAATCAGGTTTTTAAAGATATGCAAAGAAGAGGCCTAGAAGGGAATGAGTAGAATGATAAAGGGTATGGAGATTGGGATGCGAGAGACGGCCACAAGAGCTCTAAAATACTCGCAAGAAGAAGAGAAGAATTAGCCCCGTCACTTTAGCTCAGAAAAGGCCTTCAGTACTTAAAAAATGGTATCAAAGATATTCCTTTTTAAATGGCTCTGTTTTTTTAAACAACACATTAAAAATAGGCAACGATAGCGGTCCGGCCAAAAAAGCAATTAAGGTCAAGGGTCACAAAAATCAGTTTTTTGCAAAAATTTCGTGTTCTGTGGCTCGGAGGTTAATTGAGGTGAATACAAAAAAGATTTATGTAATTATCTACAAAATTGGTTTTATTCATTTTTCGCGTAAGACAACCCGTTTTAATGTAAACAAACAGCTAAGTTTCCGTTAAAGAGGTATGTATTCTCCATTCCATCTAGCTATAACCGTTTCCGCACCACCTTGGAGGTAGGATACGTTTTTTTATATGGCGTTCCCAATAGGCCTAGTCCATATGAAGTTACAGAATAAAAATGTTGTTTTAGAAAAAGTGTGCTTGCTTACTATGCGTTTGGATCGTCAACAGCTGTGAACTACATGGCAAGGAGCAGCAAGGAAAGGAGGTGTGGGGTGACTTTCCTCGAACGGTATTGAGAAGCTTGAAAGATTGTAAACTGATCTAAAAGTACAGAGGGCTACGAAACCCAGCGCGCCCCTCCCGGGATAAGCGGTCTCCATTGGTTGCAGAGAAAATGGCGGACACTTTAGAAGGCGAATCAATAAATGTTACGGGATAGAAAAATCGACAATGTTTTGTAATTTAGAAATTTGCAATGAAATTATATGGTAAAAACAATGCTTTTAATGACGTCTTTTTAACTACATATAAAATTCACTTTTTGTACATGGTCTTCCAAACAATTCGTATTCGTAAAATTGATTCCCATCTGAACTTGAATTTGCAATTCATTTACTAAACTAGTTCTACAACAGCACATACTTTCTTGTATTAGTAACAGTTACGTAATATTATAAAACCGCAATTTCTGTACATATTAACACATCTCAGTCAAAATTTGTAAAACTCATTAACAATCGTAACGCATTAGGAGCGTTTTTTTTATTTACGCTAATACATGAAAACAAATTCGACAATTCACAACTGCCTTCACACTGCGAGAAACCTCCTGACAACGAGAAGTAATTTTATGAATTTTAAACTCCCGTGTCGAGGCACTGCCATTCTCGTTTTGCGACTTGATATAAACTAAGCCGCGTTCGCAATTAGAAGAAAACTACTAATAGGCCTATTTTCAGAAAAGATATAACAGCATATAATTAATAATTTTATCTGTAAAAGATACGTAATACTCGTGTCATAATATTGCAAATTGTATCTAACTAACCTTTCAGCTATCTCGTGAAAGACTCTCTTCAGGAAAAGAAGAGCGGGAAAACTCGAAATTGCATTTTGGAAGATTTGTGAACAAACAACTCATATTATAAAAAAATACACGCACTTTTTTAAAGATCTAATTTTGAAGAACCAATTTCACTAACTAAAAAATCTCTACCATCAATATTGTGATTTGGTAATGTTAATGTTTTGCAATTTTTCAAAATACAGAAAGTTCACCGAAATTTGGCCATGCGTAATTTTTATCTGCGCACTTTAGTTTATTCCAGTTAATATTTAAAAAACAATATTTGGAACAGTTTTTGAGAAAACCTCGTTTTTAAAACTGCCTATATGTCATTCAAAATAACGAGAAAGCAACTCAGATATTCGACAAATTCTGCATGGTCATATTTAAGGAGTTGTCACTGAATACATTTTTCATTAAGGTAAACATCTCTTATCTTCAAATGTGAAGTTGTCTTGGAATTTTCGAAAATTCAGACAGTTTAATAAAAATGAGACCTACGTCATTTTTATGGTTTTTTTTGTCTATCCGGAAAAAAAAACGTGAAAAATACAGTTAGTGCCATATGAGTAAATGTTTTCAAAATGTTGATGAGGCTTCAAATAAAGTACCGCCAAAAAGCCAAATATGCTTTTCAAATTCGCAGGGTCGTACGTGATGCCGGGTCGATCAGCAAATGTCAATTTTGTAGTAAATCGTTTGAACAGATTAGGTGCTAGTGTTGTTCACAGACAGACGAACGGGCAGACAGACATTTTGCCGGAAGCCAATTTTTCGGTAGCAAGGATCCATTAAAGTGGATTCTTCATACACAACGTCTTAGAGGAAGAAATTCACTACACATTGGAATACGATTATAGTCTATAATCCAGTTTTTGATGCCCATATTTTAGGTGACCAGATTAGGAAATCACAAAAAACGAGTTAAATTGTTGTTTTTTGTCACAACGATAAAAGGGGCAAAAGAGGACGTTGAGATGTTATCACAAATATTTCTTTGAAAATTAAGATTAAATAAATGAAACAATACATAAATACGTATAACATTCATGATGTAGTAGCATGCAATTCACCAAAGAATCACTTAGAAAGGAACATTAGAATTTAAAAAAAACGCATTTGTTTAATTTGCACTTTCGTTCATTACGAAGTGGTATGTCAGTATTCTCAATTAAGATTGCATACCAAGTCGCACAGAAACTCTCAGAAGCAGAAGAAGCAGATTATTCAATTTCTCCATAACGATATTGTTAGCGATAAAGTATATATACAAATTGAAATGACACAATAAAGCTGCATTTTCTCTTTCCAGAAATCCCAACCGACTCTCTAAACACTCGTGCTACGTGGAACACGAGCACAATATCTAGTCACACTTTTTTAAAAATAAATGCGAAGCAAACGGAACAAATTTCAATAAATTTAATATTGTTGACAGCATTTCATGCTGACAGGTAATTGTCACAAAAAAGGAGATTTTAGGGTCCCATGGACTGTCAAAAATATGGAACAGAGTCTCAAAATAAGGCAGTCCCGGTTAATACGCAACGTCTGCTCACCTTACTCATTTTGTGACTTTTCCTGTCCAAAAATTTCTGTTGCTGACGCAGCTTTCACAATATGACCTCTGTACTATGTAAGTAGCATTCGCATAAAGCAACTTTAGATATCACTGTTCTATATCTGACAGTGTGTCCCGATGCAGGAAGTGTGAGAATCAAGTGAATCAGGCCTATCCCATTACTTGGTGAAAATAATACAAAGATTCTTAAAATAAAGAATTTCTTTCAGTAAGAATAAATTCAACCTATTCTACACAAACGTAATCACAGCAGGAGTACCACAAGGCAGCCCATTTTTCATTTATGTTCAGACAATATATTTTTCATTTATGTTCTGTTAATACATTGTTTTATTGATACATTCTATTACCTTATTTCAAATGTATTATTTTATCTATAATATTTTTAATTATTATTATTATTATTAAAATTTATTTAACGCCTGGTTGTGTTTTATTAACTAGTAATTGCTCGATTCCGATATCGATACCTACGTTGAGAAGTGTTCTCCTTTTATTGGATTCCTTAGAGAATCGATTCTTTCCTTTCGATTCGATTCCAGAATCGACTCCTGCTTTTCGATTCTGGCTTCGATTTCAGAATGGATTCTTTCACAGGCATCGCTGGTTCCTCCACGCGCCCTGCAGCTCCCTCCCGCTTCTTGGCAGCGCCAGGCGGGCAGGGCAGGTGACCGCGGGCGGCGCGGCGCGGCGCAGCGCGGCGCGGTGGCGGGCAGCGCGAGGCCAGTAAATCACGGCGGTTGGGCGGAGGGACACGGCGCGCGCGGCGGGGGGCGCCGGCGTCCCTGCGTGTGTGGGCCCCCGCCGGGGCGCCGTGCCGCCGCCGGCGTCGCCCCGCTACAGAAATTATTCAAAGTTCCCTCGCCGCCGGCGCCACCGACGAGCCGCCCCTCAGGCGCGGGCCTCTTCGGAGGGCGCCGTAAATAATAAACATTATTTACGCACAGTAGATATGCTACTAGACAGTATTATTGTTTCAATAATTACATAATTCGAACATGAATAAATATTTAAATCAATTTTGCCAAATAGAGAAAGGTACACGAAAACTCTAGGTCTTTTGAGGGGGTCTATGCCCCCACGCCCCCCCTGTATCCGCCAGTGTGGAGCACCGAAAGATTTGGAGCGCAGGAGGCCCACCAGGAGGGGTTTACTGAATGATTAGTGATGACGGGCGCGTCAACTTCTAAATTCATTCCTCCCTTAAGTGCCGTTGCTGTTTTTACTGCGGCGATGATCTACCCCCGCTTGTTGGCAAGATCCGACGCAGATCACATCACCTAGCGGGATTTCCCCTGCCAGGTATCTCCTACTAGCGCGGCACCACCCCAGCCGGGACACGCTTTACGCTCTCGACTGGTCTCCCAGCATGTGTGTTACTATAGTGCATGTGAGAGTACGTAAAGGGTGAGGCTAGGGCAAAAAAGAAGGAAAGACCGCGCGCGTATCCGTTTGATACGGAACTGCTTCTGCACTCGCCTGGTGTCATTCGGAAAACTACCGATCAAAGCAGCCGGCCGCTAGAATTCTTCTACAGACAGCGGCTGAACTCGCCCTAGCTGTGTAGTTAGAACCCTAGGACCTCCCGGCCAGAGACACTGCAGTGACCTCAGTTGATGCCCTACGCAACGGCACCACCCGTTTCAGAGGTGACGACTGACCCATGGGCAATCGTCCTCACAGGTAACCATTGATTTGGTGGCCAAACGCCACGTTTCAAAGATGTTTGCCTCACACGGAGGTACGGGGAACCGGAAAAAGTTCTGTTTAAATAAAAAATAAAAAAAAACATTTAGAAGACGAAAAGTTTATATATTGTAGTGTATTCATTGTATTCAGATTGCAATCTACGCAATATCTCGCCATGTGGTTGCCTAACTTCAGACAAGAAAGAGTTCACAATATTTTTATAGTGTATATTTTTTTAATAGTACAGTACTTTTTTATAATATAATCTATCGCGACCTCCTCAAACGTCATTATATTGATTTTTCAACATATATTAATATTCTCTTATGCATATTTTACGGCAGTAAATTTAATACAACTGTCACGTTGGACAAAAATTTCGCAAATACATTCCTACAATCTAAATTGAGAGCATGATCCGAATATTTGTAATATTAACTCGGACCAAAGACATCATTTGCAAGCCCGGAGGGAGAAAAACGTGCAGAGGTGTCAAAACCAGCGATGCCGCACACAGGGGCGGGTGACATTAACGTAAAGATATCATGAAGAATTGAGAGTGTCGGGGTTTATGAGAATGAAAAGTTGAGAATGCAAGAACAAAATTGCAACAATGATCAATAATGTTTCTTTTGTAATATGATTTACAATTTAAAAAAGTCTCCTTTTCTTGCCGCATGACATAACTTTCTCTATAGTACGTATACTCCATATATCCGTAGATATGAGAAAGTAAAAAACGGGCTGATTACTTTTTGTGTTTCAAGAGACACCCAACACAAAATCTTCGACACTAAATAATAAATGGAACTATAAAAAAACGTGACAATTGCCAGGAGCTAAATTGTTTTTTTTTTCTGTTATTCATGAACGTGAATTGTCAGGCTGAAGCAAAAGCGTTTAAAACCCTAAACGTGTAGTACTTATTTCCGGAATACACAATTCTAGGAAAATTGCATCCCTCTCGTTCCGAGGAAGAGCGCCTGCGCATCACGTGCACGGCCAGCGCCGGGAACACAGCTCTCCGGGGCCCGAAAGCATGAACTCCATATCAAGCACTCTCACAGAAAGCAGCGCGGAATGCGTTATTACGGGCCTACCCGTTGGCTGCCTCTCATTTCACATCTTCTTCTCTTTTCCACTATTTCACATCAAGTCCAGAGGTTCGCACATGTACACTAAAAGATAGTGAAGACGCGAGTGATGCTACAACAGAACAAATTTTCTCGCGCAGTAACGGCTACACAATATTATAATACGATGTCAACATGCAAAAGGCCCATACTGTTACCAAGCCATTCACGGCGTCGCCAGCCCAGTCCCATTCAGCTGTGAATAACATCAACAGAGGGAAAGAGAATCCTCGTGGAACACATTTACTTTTGTTGGAAGAGGTTGTGAATATTAGAATGGCATAATAAAAGCAGGAAAGAGTATTTTGGAAAGTCAGGGAATATTTAACCGTCCCAAAAGCTCAAGCTAGTAAGATGTTTGTGTTTTTCTTTCATAATCTGAAAGTTCATGATTATTTTGGATTTAGTAAGTTGCCATCCTTTGTTTCGATTTTGGTTCTTATGTACGTTCATGCGAGCAAACACGAGAATGACCTGTCACTAAAACAAATTTTGAAACATTGTAGCGACCTGGTTTGAGTGTGATGCGTCTCCATGCCACACGTGTTTTGCCGCCCTGACTCGATATACAGGCGACTCTGGTTACAGTGAACTTCTGGGGACTAACATGTTCGATTCACTACATCCGACGATGTCAAGATTAAATAGAATTTTTCCACAACGATTGATTTTATTAATAAAGAGATGCAAAATTCATTAACAGCACGAACTCAAAATTTCAATATCTTTATTTTTTCTTAAAAAAATATATTATTTACAATTGTTTGCTTCGTACATTTTTCATCAGTATTTTCTCCAGATCGTTCTCCAGAGTTCGTGCTCCCTCTATATTTGATTCTGCACAGTCCTCTGCCTCTAAGTATCGTAATGCACTGTTGACACCCTTCAATGCTTCTTGCACTGTCGGAGCACCGCTCCATTCCCTGAATGCCCTTTTAATTGCCTAATGGCATGCGAGATCTAATTAATTTCCAGGATTTCTTTTCAGCGTTCACCATAGCAGCGGTTCAGATTCACTACAACCGAATCTTCTTAAGCTTATGTCAAAGTAAGTGAAACTGGACCAGTGACTTACGTTCGCTGTAACCGCAGTCGATTATACTCTGCACTTCTTTGAACGATTGATGTTGATAAATATGGCAAAATTGTCGAAAGCTGGCTATTATAACTAAATTTATGTCGACCAAGGTGACATCTCTCATTTCATCTCGTCACCTACACTGCGTTTTTCGTAACTTTGTCCTTGACAGGAATCAATTGTCTCGGTGCCATCCAATCGGGAGCTTATATTTCGCGACAGTGACGTCACTATGGTGACGCTCAAGCTCCCGATTGGATGAAACCGTGAACAGCTGATTTATGTCAGGGACAAAGTTACGAAAATCGCAGTATAGCCTTTCAGTTACAAGTGACACGCGGACCGCTCACCATCCATTGCTGGAACCGGATTCAAATCCCAGTCGATCTATGAGGAATTTTCGGTGGACACATAGGATTCACGGCAGATTTTCTCAGGGCGCTCCCGTCTCCCTTGGCTCTCATTCCACCATTGCTCCGTTTTCAATCGGACACCTTTATAATCACCTCCCCACCAAAACCATTCACCTTTTTCCGAGTATGGCCGTAAGGTGTAGGCACAGGCGCAATTCATTTGTTTTCCGCCTGATACTTCATGAGATACTTCACCTACAAGACGAAAATGTACAACACGAGTCTCTAAAAGCGACTGATGCATGTTTCTCGAGTAGACAAAGTATTATCGTCGGGAAAAAACATTTCATTTTGTTTAATTCAAGTTTTTTAGTGAAATACAAAATGAAAAAAAATATATTAGGTTATGTCAAGACAAATAGTTTTCTGGGCAGTGATGTACGCGATTCTAGCGCCGAACGTCAAGGAGAGGAGATTAAAAAAATTATCAGGCGTAAATAAAAAGAGGTAACAGCATATTATTGGAAAAGTGTCTTTAGTCTTATCGAATGTTCAGGAAAATGCCTATTTTATTCTTAAAAAAATATTTCAAGGCAATTAATGAATCATGGAAAACTAAACATTCTGAGAAATTTTTATTTTGCCTTTTTTCTGCTCTTTTGTAACATAAATGCCTCTTTAGATATTTTTTTTGTCTTTTTAAATGCTTTTTTCTTAAAATTTATAAAAGTTTCTTTTTATTCTTGGTTACAAACACAAGTTCAACTGATCACATAAAATGTCTACTGGTGACGAAATTGTTTTTCTCGACTGAAGCTGTCATTTGGGTATGCACGTCATGGAACAGAAAAGCTTGCTTTGTGGCTTCAGATTTCTTTTTTCGTATTTCTTTGAACAAATAAAATAAAAAACGGTGGTCTCTGGGCACTTGGTTGAGCGGTGGGCGCTTACGTGAGCGCCGAGCACAGATTCGCGACGTAATCAAAGCACTCGTGTCTCAGAGGGCAAGGCGATGATCCCCGCTTCCGATATTGATATCTTTCCGAGCCAGATGTTCTTCTGGGAAGTGTGCTGTGCGCCCATGTCTGCCAGGCGTGAGGTGCGTCTTCATTCTGCCCGCAGTTGTCTTGAGTTGTGCAGCACGTGAAGTACTTCACCGGTACCTCTATAACCGTTCTCAATCGTGTAAAGATGTCCAAGTGTCTCACTCACTAATGATTCATTAATAGTCCATTCTCTCGTTATATTATTTTTTTTGTTTTGGGTAATTTTAGATGCAAGTGCAGTGAAATATATTCCTGTGTTCCTCTCCAATTTTAAGTATTTGATGCCTCTTTCGGTGCCTATTTAAAAACGTTTAGTGCCTTTTTAAGCAGCTAAAACGTAAGTTTTTAGTGTCTTAACATCCGATGTCTACTTATGAAAAGAATAAAATAAAATAAAATTAAGAAGTAGTGTCTTAATGCACAGGGACCGTCCATAAATTATGCAACGCACATTTGGAGTATTTTAAATACCCCCTCTCTTCTACTACCTGTAATGCATCCGTAACGCGCGCTTGACCCCCCCCAACAATAACGTAACGCTTGCGACGACACCCCCCTCTTGTGAATGCAAGAAGTGGGGGCCAGTTGTGAAGGAAGAACGCGAAGGCGAGAAACCTTGGTCGCAAGCCATGCCATGGTCTCATGGGCGAGAATGTACTACGCCAATTTAAATGGATTTGAGAATAAACTACATAAGTTTTGAATATTTTCTTAGAAATCTTACAGATTCAATAAAAAAACGGATGAAAAAATATCTTCATTTGTGACAATTTACATCTTGTAACTTTAATTTAATTTTGTTTTAAAATTAATTACTGCGTAATACTTTAATGTTTTAGTACAAGTCTCAAAAAAAGGAATTATTTCAGCAAATGTTGAAACATTAAAAAAAAATATATCCATGTTACGTAGCAGTAAACTTATACCCCTGCCCCTATGTAACGCAGCGTAACGCTGCTTCAAACCCCCTCCCTCCTCTTTAGCGTTACGTAATTTATGGGCGCCCCCACATCTTAAACTCGTTTGGAGCGAGACGCCAACAAGCGAACGAGGAGCAACCGAGGTCCCTGCCGGGCTGACGTCCGCGTCTTATCCGCCCGCCCGCCTCCGACAAACAAAATAATTTGTCGCGCGCGCCGCGCCGCGCCGCGCCGCACGTGTGCCATCCGCATCAAGATCTCGCGAGCCGGATCTGCGGCGTGTGGGGCCGGGCGGGCGGGCGTGGGCGAGCGCCCGCTGCATACAAAGCGCCCGCGCGAGACTGAGGGACCTGTCACAGCTGCCAGCGGCCCCACGCCCCCCTCGCCGGCCCCGAGCCGCGCCCCGCCTCGCACACAGACAGACGTGCTATCTCGTTGCACACTGATGAGAAAATCCTTTACGGAATCCGCGAATAGCGATTCCTTCCATTCATCTCAATATTGATCTATGATTTTGTAAAGACATTTACATTTAGTTGATTCGCAGAATTTCGAGGGCATTTTAAATTAATTACACATTATTAGAAAGAGGATTTTTATGCTTTTAAGAATATGCATTTATGACTGAAAAATTCTGAAATATGCACTTTAATATGGAATTAAAATGAACAATATTTCACTTTCCTGTACACACCTTTCTTGATAAAATTCAGGTAAAGTAGGCTTGTAATGAAAAGATATGTATTTGTGCAAACAATATAGCGAAGCTTACTTCGCGGGAGAAATAATTGAAGTAAATATGCACCTTTGTGAAGTACATTCTAGGCTATGTCTTGTATCATTTTGTCTGATATAAAAAATATGGCATCAAGAAATATCCTAAATTTGCACAAGTATTTTATCATCTCTAGAAAGCAAGAATCTCATACTGTGACAAGCTCTTTCTAATCAATGAACACTCACAAATAAATCAATTCTATGAAACCATGAAACCTTTTACAGATAAGTCTATTTTAAAGAAATATAAAAAATATGCTCCTATTATTACAGGAATAAGCACCAATAGGTAAAATTGGCCAAATACGTTCCGACATATTAATCTACATAGAATCCAATACTAACCAAATGTCAAGACATTTCAGTTAGCTATGCCCTGAAGCAATGGAAACAAATGTGCAAAATCATAAAAATCCGCTGCCTACATATTATGGTAATTAATTCGCATTTATACTTCATAAATGACAGTCCCCATTTTACTCAAGTAGTAAGAAACAGGAAGAAGAAGAAGATGCTGAGTGGCGCAGAGGAGGGGGAGGCGGAGGAGAAGCAAGTGCAAAATAAATCGCTTCCTCTTCGATCAAGGCCTTCCCCGTGCCCGGGCTTCCTCCGCCAGCTGCCCCCGCGTGCGGGCCGGGATGTTATCGCGCGAGGAGCAACAAAGGGCGACACGCGGGCGCGGTCGGACCCCCGCCGACGCGCCCCGCCCCAGCACGCCCGCGCACTCGCGCGCGCGGCCCCGGCCGACACGGCCCAGGGCCGCACACACACCTACACCAACTGTTCAAAAGTAGCCGGACACGTGGCTCAACACGACTGAGCACTTCGTGGCGCCCTCCATCGGTCATGCTAGAATTCAATAGGGTGTCGGCCCACCCTCAGCCTTCATGACGGCTTCCCTTCTCGCAGGCATACTTTCAATTAGGTGGTGGAAAGTGGCTCGGGGAATGGCAGCCCATTCTTCACGAAGTGCTGCACTGAGGAGAGGTATCGATGTAGGACGGTGAGGCCTGGCACGAAGACGGCGTTCCAAAACATCCCAAAGGTGTTCGATAGGATTCAAGTCAGTCCATGACAGGGATTTAATTGTCGTGTAACCACTCCGCCAGAGGCCGCGCAGTAGGAACTCGCCATCCCCGAATTGCTCTTCAACAGAGGGAAGCAAGAAGGTGTTTAAAACATCAAAGAAAGCCTGTGCCGTGTTAGTGCCACGCAAAACAGCAAGGGGTGCAAGCCCCCTCCATTAAAAACAAGAGCACACCATAACACCACCGCCTCCGTGTCCGGATACTTTTCATCACATAGTGTACGTCCAATTCGGCTGTTGTGTAGCGGCCGGCTGCTCTGACTGATGGTTTTTCGTGGTTTGTCCAATCAAAACTAAGCGAGTACCGGAACTAACTGGGGCACGAACGGCGAGCAACCATTCCTTCCTTACCCGTGACCAGTCTCTCCTTTTACCAACGCAAAACACACGCCCAAACACAAACAAACGTGAGAAACAGAGAAAAACAGATTCTCTCTCTCTCTTCCTCTCTCTCTCTCTCTCTCTCTCTCTCTCTCTCTCTCTCTCTCTCTCACACACACACACACACACATGCACACTTGCACTTGAGAGGACATATCAATTTCCCAACGTGTACCCATGTTTGGGCTCTTTAAAGCTACGACAGAGCTAGTATATCGGGAAAACGCATTTCCTCAGACGAATCCAACCCACCACATGAGGTGTAATACGATTGATCAAGTCACGACAATGGAAGGAGATCCGGACTGTAACGGCGGCGAGTGCTATTACCACCAATTTCACGTGATGCCACAATGAAAGAGGTGACGTTTTAGGATCACAATTCCTCATCGTTCTTCGTGAGTCCCTCAAAAGTATTCTAACAAACTCGGGGTGAAATTGTTCCACGCGTTCTAATTACGCTGGAACGCCCGCTCATGTTAACGCACGGACCCTCAGTACTCAAAGGCCTCGATTGTTCTAAAAAAACAACCACGAAAAACTAAAATGTTCAAAAAATAAAATAAAAAAGTACTAAAAAGTTGTGATTAAACTGCACGCACAAAAATTCCATAACGGAGTGATGTGTCGCGCATCATTGGATAAAATTTATAGTATGTACTGTTGCTGGCTGATGCGAGAATGTCAGTCATTGGCGAGAAGTGTAGTTTTTTATTAAACAAAACTTGTCTTGAAATTACAAGAGGGGCGAAAAGGGAAAGTAAGAGTATGGAACCCCCAAAGCTGTTGAAACGGCCCTGCTTTAACATACATCCAACACGGGGGCAGTCGGCAGGGCGGTAGTGTCAACACCAGGAAATCAAGCTACCCTTATAAAATATGATCGTCAATTTAGTCACATTCTTATGCCTGATATTCGGTTGACGAACGTCACCAAAGGATAATTTTGCAATGGCAATGCTTCCCGGCATTAAATTACGTTGGTACCTTACTGAAGTTTTATTGAAATACAGCAATCTTTCAACATTCGCGATAGTTAGGTTTCCGAAAACCATCGCGAATGTCAAATCAGCAAATATTGAGTCTATCTTTTAATGAAGAAAACGTGGGTTAGGTTTCTGAATATCTGAAAAAATGACAAACAATTCCAGTAGAACTGAGTAAGGACTACTACAAACAGAATTCACAATTAACACCCCAAAGAGAAGAAATAAAACATTATATGATTCTTATATTAAAGTTGGAAGTGATTGGATATACTCGTAGAATTTGGTTATTTTTTTGTTTCCCACTCTCATCATTCTAATATCCAAATGTGGAAGAGTTGCTGCTTCTATTTCTCTCTTATATTTCGAAGTAATTTCCATGTTCGGATCATATTCAAATGCCCTATCCTTTCCACCAGAGCTTGTTGAAGTTTTAGAACGCCATTAACAGTTCTAAGACATTGAAGTTGCAGGACGCAGTTTCGCTTCCTTTAGTTCATCATTTTACATTCGAGGAAGTTTTCTTCGCTGATTATTTTCCGCAGCTACTCTCCAGTGAAATCATTACAATGAGAAATTCACAGATCCTGCCTGCCACAGATTTTCTATTCGTGAAGCCAAAACCTTTACCTCCAACGTGACAGCAATGAATTGAATTATTTTACAATTTTGTTTTTCTATTAATGTGAACTGACATTTCAAATTTGACATTTTTGCAGAACGTGGTACTTTGAGTTCCTGTGTCTGTCAAGTTCGGTTCCCAGATGACACGACCAGAAGATGCACTCGCGAATGTTGAAGTCGCGAATGTTAAAACCGGTAGCATGTCCCTAATGGCGAATAGCGAATTCGTAACTCGCGAGTAGTGAATTCGCGGATGTCGAGGGATTACCGTAATTCTTTCTAACATTTGTGAGTCTCGATCTCCTGGCACTGGTCTCGACGAAGCCTGAAACCGTCCTGCAGGCCGGCACAGCACGTGGGCAGTGCCACGTGTTGTGTTACTCTGAGAGCGGAGGCGCCATATCACACAGGAAGCGTTGAACTTCGATTGGGAGCTGCGAGAAGGGGAGATGAACCAGGCAAGACTCTTGGATTTCTTTCATTGATACTGACGCGTTTGCTAAGGTCACGAGGAATTCTATTTCACCCATGCAGTAGGGCCTTCGACCTCTTTCCCGTACAGTGCTCTCAGTACACTATATGATATTTGGGACCCGCTCCGCTGACACGTGCTAAGGATTATACGAATTCGTAGATCGAATTCAATGTAGTGTTTTCACTTTCGAGGGTTCAAAAAAGCAGAGTTTAGTCCACACAAACACTGGTAGTGCAACCTTTGCCCTTACCTCAAGACTGGTGGCGGTGCCCGGCTGCCGTCGGTAGCGAGAACTCGCCTGCGTGGTCATGTGCACAAATCCGGCAAGGGTTCAGGAGGCATGCATGCACGGGTTTCCGGGGGTTTTCACACATTAACAATCTATCTGGATTTATCATAAATTTAACATGACTTCAGTATCCCACCCTGGCAATTATCCCCTCTATACACTAACTACGCCTACTGCACTCTTATGACTAATTAGTCATAACACTTTCGGTTCTCTCCCTCTCTCAACCTCACACTGCTCATTGACAGTTCTTTTTTGTTCGTTGAAGGTGCTCACCCCATTGACCTCACTGGTTGGAGGAGGGTTCCAGAAGAGAGAAATCGGATGATTCCCGCGCAGTCCCGGTCGCTCGGCTGGACCTCACATCACAGGGCACGTGTATCACGTGCACCTCACTTCGCGATCTCCTGGGGAGGTGCGTGTCTTCCACAGTCTTGTCCAATTGCGGCGACCGTTCCCAGGACTCAAAACGCGAATGATCGGTTCTCATGTCGAGCATGAGCTCGGCGGAGTTTTTGATGATCTCGACAACAGATCTGTAAATGGTACTGAGCAACTGAACACCTGTGCGCGATAGTATGAGGAGCCGAAGCAGCGGTCTGGCGAGTACACTGTTCGAGAATTAAGTGGCACGGCGAACAATTAGTCAAACAAGACGAGGCGTCCCGGCGAATAAATATTCAAGTAAGAAGGCGAAGTGGCCCGGCAAACAATTATTCGCACAAGGAGGCAAAAGTGGACCGGCGAACAAATATTGGAATAAGTGCGAAGAATGGCGTTTCGGTTATTTATGTAATTTCTGCGCCCCCCTTCTTTCGTCGATGACGCGGTGGTCCCCGCCCATCGCGATCAGTTCGCAGGTCCCGAGACAAGCATCTCGTCTAAAAGGTGGCGCTCTCCTGTAGTGAGCCTGCGGTACAATACTGGGCCCGCGTACCTGGCGGCCAACGTCACGACGCAGCCTTTTGAGACGCTCACAATAGGCCGGAAGTGGTGAATACCTACATGGGATTAAGGGACCGAGGACGCAGACAGTGCCGAATTCCTGTGATCTATGTTCTTCTGCCTTTTGCATTGGCCAGGCGTGAATATGAAAATTGTTTCGTTTACCCCGCTGCTGGACGGCTTTTAATTATTTGAATGAAGCATTTGGTGGTGCAGACCTGTGCTGTTACAATTATACAAGTTTTAATTTTTTTCGGCGGAGTCCTACATCCACAAAATTGACGATAGAGAATTTTCCTCGAAATGAAATTTGTTCTCCACAGTGAGTTCTTTCATTAAGGTCATATTCATTTTTTTTTAAATTTTAGTCGTTTCCGCGCAATATTGCGTGAAATACATGCAATTTAAAAGAAATAATAAAAACGAGATTTTGTGAAAAACGGCTCCATATATTTTCCTTAAACTTTTGTTGCACTCAATGAGATTATATAAACGACATGCTCTATTCCTTTGTTGTTGTTTTTTCAAAAATCCAAAAATGTAATATTTTTCACTTGTCGCTCACGTCGTTAATATTTAGCGGCGATTTGTTCGCCTTTTTATTCTTATTAGTACATGATCTTTAAATAATGACTTATAGAGTTTCGCTTCAATTTTTTCAGTGTTATCATGTCGCGTCCCAGGCCGGGCCGCGCGTGTGTGGTGAGCGCCTGGCAACGCCAGGGGGCGTGGCGTGGCGTGACGCGGCTGGTAATCGCCACGCGGGGGCGGGGCGGGGCGGGGCGGGGCGGGGCGGGGCGGGTGGGCTAATGGGCGTAGCGGCGCCTATCGAGTGGAGCGCGCGCGCAAACAGGCCGGCCGGCCGGCGGGCGGGCGAGCAGGCTCATCAGAAGCTAATCAAAGAAAGCGCGAGCGGCGCGGCGGGCGCGGCGCGGGGCTATCGGCGGCGGCGGCGGCGGCGACCGCTCCTTAAATGCGCCTAACGACGCCGGAACAAACGACGGACGGGACGGACCGCTGCTGCCACCGGCCGCGCAAACTACGCCGGCCTAATGATGACTTATGGGCTCCGGAAGGCGCGCCCGGCCCCGCCCGGCCCCGCCCCGCGCGCGACCCCGCGCCCGCCCACGCAGGTGGCGGGGCGGGGCCCCGTCGCCCGCACCGGCGCTGGCAAGGGGGCGGGGCACTTCGAGTGACGTCTGACATTGGTAATTTTTATTCCGCTATTACAGTCTTTCCTCACTCGAGCCAGTTGCCCTTTACTAACTTTGAACCTCATACTAGCATTTTTGTTACTCTTACTTTTATCTTATTTCGGATGGAAAGCAATATGGCGGAAGTTCCGAAGCCATTTCACCACCGCCAAGGCGTTCGGAATGATGAGAGGTAGGGTAAAGGAGAGAGGAAAGCTACCTGCGAACTCACATTGTCCACAATAAATGCTATTCATCCTATTGATTGACTGATAAGTGATTCCGGCCGTGTCAACTGCTAAGGTCATGCCGAGTTCCCGCGCCGACCTGCATGCCGGCTCGCGGGGATTTCCCAGCCAGGTATCTCTCACCATTGTATAACCGCTCCAGCCGGGACGAGCACTCAGATCCCGACGTGTGTGAAAATGTAATGCATGGAAGAAAGGCGTGAGGATAGGACAAGGAAGAGGAAGGAAAGACCGCGCGAGGACCGTGGCCCTTTTGTTAGGGTACTGCTCCGGCTATCGCTTGGTGTTGATCGGAGAAACCACTGACAACTACCAATCAGAAAAGCCGGCGGCCAGAATTCTCCACACAACGGCTGAATGCGACGTACCTAACTAGCTAGTGTTGAAAATTCTTCCACATGGAACCATAGGACCTTCCATTCAGAGGCACCTGAGTGACATCAGCTGAACCACCTAAGCCGGGGCACACGCATATTCTACAGATTCACTACACGGAAAACAGAGACCCCTAAAATCATTGTTTCATGTCGTTCAAAATTACCTCGAAGAACAATGAAATGAGGGAGGTTTACACTCCAATGTATATAATATGTTCTATGCCCAAAGATGGCAAAAAATATGTGTTGCGTAAAAACGCAACGAATTAAAAACTAACAATCACATACCACACATACTACTCACAAAAAATTGTTGAAATAATTAATTGCATCATATTACATAATAATGCATTTTCATTTAAAAAATGTCCATTTCCCGAATCGATTAATCTCCCCTCGAGTAGCTGTCACATAATTATTTATAAACAATGAAATGAATCGTTAATTCTGTTTATTAAAATAAATTTCGGCAACGAATCGTCTATTTTTTTAACCGCCATCACTGTCACCAATGATACAGCATAGCTTTCGACGTTCTGTCAACACACATTTCAAATTATATTTATACACTTACATACAATTTATTAAATAAATCCATCTCGGTCACCAATATGGCACATTATAAGGACGTCCTCTATATACTCTTCAATTCCTATTTTAAAATCAATTTCCGGAAAAAAGTAACCAACCACCATCTCTCACGAGATATCTACTACTTACTACTATCTACTACTATCTACTACTACTATCTACTACTACTACACTAATGTCTTTTACTTTCATATTAATTTCTTAACGTGCTTCAGTTACAGACATACTTTAGTTTTGAAGAACGGTTGTGTGTTAAGCATGATGGTCATGATCTCATGGTTTCATGGTGTGATCGTCATGATTTCAATAAAACTAAATTCAAAGGCAGTTTCAGAATTTTTTTCAGGGAGAGACATTTTGACAAATTCAAGAAAATAACGTATTTTAATTTTATTTACAATGGTTAGGTTCTGGTAATAAATGCTTACTTGATATGCTTCCATGAATGCGAATATTTTAATTTACTAAGAATTTGAAAGTAAAAAAAAAAAATACACACATGTTTAGAATCTTCCTTTTAGTATTTCTTTTTCTAGTAGCAATAGTTTGAATTTAACTTAAGAGGCACCGTTTAGAATATGTTTATAAAATATTTTAATTGTTAATAGTATTAAAAATTAACAATAAGATTTTATATGTAACTAGGAAACGCCGAAAGACGTTGTCTGCCCTTCACCTCCCTTTTCTCCTTCCATCAACCTTTCACACTGTCTCTCCCACTCTCTGTCCCTCTCATTCACATCTACTTGCAGATTCTGCACGTCTCTGAGCAGGTGAGGTCACCTATATATATATATATATATATATATATATATATATATATATATATATATAAGCACCATATCAGACTTATAACTTTTTTTTTTAATCGTGTGCATTTTCAAGGAGAGGTGCTGGCCCGTTGATCGTGAGAATGCCAACTTGCGTAAACGGGCCTTAGCCCCTCGGAGGCCCTCGTCTGCAGCGGGAGGGCTGAGGGCGTGGGCGGGGGAAGTTCGCACCGCCATACATCACGCACTAATCGGGGCGACGGGAGGGGGGAGGGGCGGAAGCTGCGAGGCGCCTGGCTAAAAAAGCGAGGCCCGGGGCTGCGCCGTTCATCTTTCGCGAGCTGACAAGGCGGCAGCCGCAGCCGGCACAGCGGGGGTGGCGGGGGGCGGCGGCGAGGCGCCTGGGGACAGGGGCAGCATGCGAGGGAAAGGTGGAAGGCGGCAGGAAACGGGTGAAGGTGGCGGGTCGTCGACGGAGCGCGCCACCTCTCTTAGTCACATTTAGGGAGAGGATTTTTGTGCCTCCAAAAAATCTTCAAATATGCATTTAAGACCTAAAAAATCTCACATATGAACTTCAATACGCAATTAAAATGAACAATATTCCATTTCCTCTATAAATCTTTCTTGATAAATTCAGGGGAAGCATGCTCACAATGAAAAGATATAATTTTGTGCTCACATAATGCAATCCACTTTACTTCGCGGGAGAAATAATGGAAGTAAATATTCATCTTCGTCAAGTGCATTGTATATCTTGTTTTATTTTTTCTGTCTCGTTTAAAAAATGTGATATCGAAAAATATCCTACATGTGCACAAGTATTTTATTATCTTTAGAAAAGATAGAAAAAACAAATCAAACTGTGACAAGGTTTTCTAATCATTGAACGCTCACAAATAAATGGATTCTATGAAAACATGAAACTATTTACAGATAAGTCTCTATTTAATGAAATATGCAAAATATGCTCCTTTAATTACAGGAATATGCACCAACAGGAAAAATCGGCAAAATATGTAGTAACAGTTGAATTTCTTGAATTTGAACTTGCAACATGAATGTGTATTAATACATCCGGATACTCTGTGGCGTGTAGGAAGAAAAAAATTGTG
Source organism: Acheta domesticus (assembly GCA_031308135.1). NCBI lineage: Eukaryota > Metazoa > Arthropoda > Insecta > Orthoptera > Gryllidae > Acheta > Acheta domesticus. Next base: position 208,710,681 of record JAHLJT010009419.1, read on the forward strand.
TTGTTTTATTTAAATTGCTCTTTATTTTCGTACAAAAATGAAAAAGGAAGATGTTAAAATTACAAAACCTTGAGGACAATACTTTACTGGAGAACTGTATATTAATTTTAACATATCCTAATGGTTTTGTTATAAATTTTATTTTACATCACTTTTTAAATAAAAGTCCTAATAAATTATACACGCACACATTAGTTAATACTTTGTACAGGACCCCGACCTTCATGATTGCAATGTCTACATCCAGGCATTACATCAGACTGCTTTTGTAATCTGGAGATACTGGATGATTCCAGACATAGCTAAGTGCTTATTAATGCTCGGTAATGGATATTTTTTTTCTATTTCTATTTTTTCGATGAAAAGAACGATGAATGAAAGACACATCAATGCGGTATTCGTTTTCGTGCATTTTTACTACAGGTCTACCATTCTCAATATCTTTGCTCAACGGAATGGAGCTGAATCATCTTGAAACTAGACATGCTACAACAGCACGTACGTTTTCGCGTGAACAAAATGAACATCATAAAAACCTCCTCCATGAGAAAAAGCCTAAGATCTGTCAACTTTCATGGAGATCGGTCAAACGATGTCGGAGTTCATCGATTTCGCATATTCAAACACAAGAACGAGAGCGAATGAGCAGCTTTTTCCTTGCTTGAATTAAGAATGAGCACTTGAAACTCGTAGCAGGTCATTCAAAAATTGGACATTACAACAGGACTCAACTCTTTACAGTTAGTAATGTAGAATGTTTAGGAGTATTTACACATATTTATCTAATAAAATCATGAATGTCAATGCGTTAACAGGACAGCTTCAAAATGTTAATCACTTTTTTCGGAAAAAAATAATGTTTATTTTTATGAATTAAAATCATTTAGAATCTAAATTTATATGCATATCCAGATCGTTCACACGATCGCTGTACGTATGAGTAGCACTGTCTATCGTACTTCGATTCTTTTGCTCGTCTGTACTTGAAAATTCACCAATATGCAGTTTTTCACGTCCGGCAGAGCCGTCCCGAAAGGCTACGATGCTTCGGAGAGAATTCTCAGCTCTGTTTAGCTTCTATACGGCAAGATGAGGGTGTAATCAGCTGCAGCACGTGGTTGTCATGTACGCAACTTCCTAGAGTGACACTCGACCTCCTTTTTACACAGCGCCCCAAGCCTTGGGCGGCTCTGATTATTTGGCACACCTTTCGATGCGTAGAATGCTGAGAGGGCAAGGACTGCTCGATCAGCTACACGCCCATTTGGCAATTTTTGCGCGCAAGGGGTGGGGGATGGACGGGAGGGCTCTCTTCCCGAACAAGAGATCATCGCATTGACTGATAACCGAACAATACACGAATTTTAAAATCATTTCATTTCACATTCACTGAATTGAATGAATTTGAGTTTTGCCGCCATACCAAGCCCTTGAAAGTATTTCAAAATTGCCTCATTAGGAGAATTCAGAAGATTTATTTTTAAAAAAATGAAGGAAAAAATATCAGAAAAATGGGCGCAGTTTCGTGTATTTCAAAAGCGGAACTCCAAAACTAACAAAAGCGGAACTCCCCCGTCGCTTCACAAAGGTGAACATCGCACCGTAAAATAAGGCATAACTGAAATAAATTGAAAGACGGGCGCAAAATTGCCACGCCTCGCCATTGCCTTGGGTCCTGCCACAGGATAAGCACGAGGGGAATCGAATAACCTGAGGACCCAATTATCTGGTACTACAATGTTTGAAGAGAAAAATTTGGTAATCTTAGTAAACAAGAATGAAAAAACATTTAGTGAAGCTTTCTGCGAGTGCTTCCAAAGGAGTGGAAAAATTATGCTCGAGAGATCTACCACGTGGTGAGGGAGTTTTATTTCAACAGATTTGTTCCAAAACGTTATTACAAATGTAAACAGTAATTCTTATTTCATTAACATATTTGTCAATCAGACAATTGTCAGTGTTCGATATTAGAATACAAGGAGCTTTAGTATGTCTGTGTTAGATATGGAATAGTGATAATTATTACTGTTGCATAGGACAAAAAAAAGTCAGGTACGAACAGCAACTACCTCGTATTGGTGAAAAAGCATAACAAATGAATTTAATTTTATTCGGCAGTGCGGATAGTTATTACTATCCAGTTTCCTCACTAGGCTGTAAAACCTACCCTGGAAAACGACGGTTCCTTCCCCAGATCCACCTTCCCGTTTTTGCACGAGAACACTCTTCCATTATTGTGTCCAACGACTGGCAAGTCTGTAACGCCAAGGCACCATTTGGAGTTGGTGAAGGCAGCCTCTAATTAAAACATTCCTCCCCTCGCCGGCAGGTCAGGGGCGGCGTGGCGGCGGCAGATGCGCGCATTTGACCCCTCACACGTGCTCCCCGCCCCCGCCCCGCCCCCGCACGCGCGCCCCGCCCCCCGGGCCCTTTTTTACCCGGCAACCAAAACACGAGGGGCTGTCACATACGTCATATTTGGCGACGGGCCGGGCCGGGCCGGGCCGGGCCGGGCCGGGCCGAGCGGCTTGGGTTGGGGTTGTCGGGTGGCGTGGAGCGGCTTGGAGCGTGGGGGGCGGGAGCTGGGAGTGGGCAGGGTGGCGGGGAAGGGGCGTGTGCGGAGCGCCTTGCGGTTGGGGGCGAAGGGCGACGGGACGGGCGAGCGTCTGCCGCTTTGTCGCGCCGTCCACTTAGGGCGACAGCGCCTCGAATGACAAGCGCAGGTGCTCCCAATAAAGGGCTCGCGTTGGATGCGCCGTCGCTCCCCGTTCATCATTCGGCGCTACGTCAACGAGACTTAATGATTTCAAATGCGGAATAGCGGAAAGAGGGGTTTCGTTACATCTTATTCATCGTCGCAATCCTTTCTAAGGCCTGACATCCGCGTTCTCGCAATAATGCCGCATCGTTTCGAAATGGTGAGAGATTGGCGGGAATTCGACAATCTCACATAATATATAAAAAATAATGCGTAAGAATGTAAGACGGTTCCATAATTGAGTCACCCAGTGAGAGAGGAAGCTAACCCACAAAATTGAAAATATCGATTTGTGAACATACTTGATTACGAATATATTAAATAAGTCCATAAATCCATGTTTTCAATTTTGTGGGTTAGCTTTCTCTCTCACTGGATGCATGAATTGACGTGTTCGAGAAATGCGAAGGTAATATTTTGGGGAAAAAAGAGTTCTCTTTTTATTAAATAGTACAGGATTATGAACAATGAAGGAGCTTCCCATATCCCTATCCACTTAATGAATCACACATTCACGTTTAGTTAGTATAAAACGTTACCTCTTAACCAATTTTCTGCTTATACCTCTCACAGACGCGTTTGGGGATGGGGAACAGTCTAATGTTCAGTAAGTATGGGTGTAGGGACAGAATGAGAGGGTCTCTTCACTAAAGTCCGGAAGACCCACGGAAACTCCCCGCCAGAGTTGCCATAACTGTAGTTGGCGTCAAGACTACGCCGCCCAACTCAGTAGAACTTGGAATCGATATTCTGCCAAACTGAAACCTAGGATCTCTAAGTACATGACACTTTAGTAGCGGACTCGCCAACTAGACAGGCCAAGGAAACCCGTCATAATCATTATTATTAGCGTAATCCTCCTGAAGAAGCGGGATCTGTAGAGCCTCTGATTGTAGAGAATTACACAGGTTATAACACGATCTTTACACCTGATCGTTTCAACCGATATTCTAGATATTCACAGATTATTGACGCGACGTAAGAGTTTCTCCATATTACTTACGTTTCGGCACCACTGCAACACACTACGTTGCAGAACCTAACTCTCAAGCGGTAATCCCACCAATGGATGGAACACCTCTGCATTTGTACTTCGAGGTCTTTTATCAAAGTTTGCGAATCTCACATAATTTATAACAAATAATACGGTTCCATAATTGACATGTATGAGGAATGCGATGGCAATATTTTGGAAAAAAATAGTTCTTTTTATTAAATAGTAAAGGATAAAGAACAATGGAGGAGTTTCCCAAACTCTCTATCCACTTTATGAAACATACATTCGCCTTTGGTTTGGGGAGAAAGTTATCTCTGAACCAATTTTCTGCTTATACCTCTGACAGACGCGTTTCAGAGACGAGGAACTTACCACATTTAACATAATTAAAAACCAATTTTTTTCTTTTGCAAAGGAGAGTGGCACAACAACCAAATTCTGTTTTGTGGATGGTTGTTTCATATGTTTCTGAATACCAGGGCACCAGTAGCGGATCCAGGTGAGGGCCAATGTCCTACAGTTTTCGTTTGTTACCTTCATTTGTTTTGCACAATTGATTTAAATATTTATTTATGTTCGAATAAAGTAATTATTTAAAAAAATAATATTGTAAAATATCGTATAAACACTACAAAACTAAAATCTAATATAATAACAAATGTTAATTAACAGAAAATCTCTGATGGCCCAGTCCAAAACGACAGGCTGAATCCGGCCTTGGCACCGGGGAAAGTTAAACGAGATGTTTGCTTCCCCTTCCTAGCCTTCCGCGCTTAACCGCAGCGGCCCCACCAGAGGACGCGCAGTAGCTGTGGGAAGAAGCGCGAAGCGGCGAGGGCGGTTGGGGTGGGGGTGGGGTGGGGGGTCGAGCGGTGCGGGAGCACTGGGAAGCCCCTGGCGAAACCCTGCAAGCGCCAGCAGAAGGCGCGGCCCGCACACACACACTACCTGCCGCCACCCACGCATCCGCCCCCCACCGTCTGCTCTCTCAGCATCATCCCGCCTTCTAAGGCCGCTCGCCTTCAAAATCTATGTAAATACTAGCCAAGACCCAAAGTGGAATTTGTTGTAGTACGTAATTTAGTACAGTATTAGTACTTTTAAGATAGGCCCGTTCCCAGCTGCTTAAGCCTCAGCGCTCTTGTACCGCAATTAATGGAATAAATTGCCGCCCCTCCAGGGTAACTGGAGGGGGACAAATTGAAAAAGGCCGCTCGCCTTCCGCTGCGGACACCGGCCCTCAACGCCCGCTCCAACCGCCTTCGGTGGGTGCACAAAGCGCGTTCGCTTACTTCAATGTTTTCAAGCGGCCGATGACATCTTCTTTAATTCATTCGCGAATGTCCTTCTTCACAGGGTTCGTGCCCTCACGACTGTGCTTATCACTGTTAAAAAAAATAATTTTATATGGCAGGAGGTGTAACGATGACGAAACTTCAACGGCTACTTCAAAATATCCATGCACAGACGGTTTACTCCCGGGCCTCGCTTTCCCCACCATTTCTCCAAGTAAATGAAAGCAAATCAAGTCACATTACTTTCGCCATGAAGAGAAGAATTTGTCCCCCAGTGCATAAACAGATTCAGTGAGATCACGCACCTTCCATAAACAGATTCAGTGAGATATTTAGATGTTATCTTGGTACGAGATTTACATGGAACAAAACATTATGAACAAACGAAAAGAACTCCAGTTAAAATACAAAAAACTGTATTAGTTGTAAAGCACAAACTAAGTGTTAGCTTCAGTCAATAAAATACTCATTTATAAATGCGTCTTAAAGCCTGTTTGTACTTATTGCAAGCAGCGCAGGGGCACCAATAACAAATCCAATAACCAAATCATTCTAAGATTTCAATTCAAGGTACTACGACACATTGCCAATGACCCCTGATATGTTCGAAATGACGTAATTCACTCTGATTTTAAAATGCCAACAGCTAACGAAGAAATAAAAAAAATAAATAGTTGTATACATATATTCAAAAATTAGAATGCCATAAAATACAGTAGCCATAAATTTCTTAGATAACGAATGAACATCTTAAAAATATATAAAGAATTAAGACGTGTTTAAAAATTCGATACTTTTAATAACAAGAGCACGACATAAATACGTAAACACATGGAAACGAGAACATCACCTTTACATTTCGTTGTTATGTTAATTTCAAGATAATTTATTGGTAAAAGCGTTTCAAGTATTATTCTCTCTGTACGAGTAAATGATAAAGGCAATCATGTTTCACCTAACCGCCGACTTTTACGTGACACCGCCCGTAACATGGGAATAAAGAGCTAAATAAATTGAAGAAAATGTAATTCGCTGCCTCGCTTTTTCCTCACTGCAGATCCCACAATCACACGTTCCCGCTAGGTTCCCCCTAGGTCGACAGAGCTAGGCGAAAGTTGTACGATTCCTATTAGATCGTAGAGAAGAGAAGAGGACGGTAGTCGCGAGCGCGAAAAGCGAGAGGAGAGCAGTCTTCGCATTTTCCAGTGGCGTAGCGTCAGGGAACGCTAAGATGCTGAGCATCCCCACGTGAAATATTAATCAAAGAAGCCTAAATATTGTATTGATAATCTTCCAAGTGAGTGAAACACATTCAGCGAAACACGTTTTGTATTAATTTTAAAGTGATTTCCTATGATTTATTTATTTATTTATTTATTTATTTATTTATTTAGTCAAAAAAACAGTAAAAACTGTATATGACGTGTGGGGAAAGAAATTTATCTGCGCACATTTTCTTGAGGGCCAGAATTTTATAAAAAAACAAAAAAAACAAAAAAACAAAAAAAAAACGAAAAAATTAATTTAGAAAATAATTATTTTAGAAAAATAAAGATATTTGAAAAATGTTTTTTCCCGAGTTATAGAAAATCAATTTCAACTGTAAATGAACTACAAGCAAAAGGAGTGCTCAACAAAACGTGCGCACAGTGAAGCTACATTTACGTCCAGAAGCAAAACAAGGGGCCATCTCAGCATTTGCTCTATGGATCAGGGAAACTGGACAAAAACCTGATTGAATTCCGCGCGTTTATACAAGCTGGCCTCTGATTGCTTGGACGCTAAAATGCTTCTAGCGTCTGCCGCGAGGTTGCGACGAGCAATAATGCAGACGGTGAGGTTCTCCCCTCCCTTCTTCACCCCTGCCCCAGGATTCTCGAGTCCCGAAAAGCTAGCATACGGATACGGGCAGCAACAGCTGGTGAGAAAGGCTTATGAGAGGAAGTTGCTCTTTTGGGCACGAGAGCGCAGAACACTTGAGGTTGTCGGAGAAATATTTTTTTCCACACTCGTGATTCCGTGCTTGGTAATGAGCACAAATAGTAGATACAGTGCTTGCCTACTAATTCTCAATTAGTATCTAAGAAGTTGAATTCGTACTTAAATATATTAAATTTTATTTTGGTTCGAAATATATCAATTCACAAGTGATCTCATTGTCAATCGCGCGTGAGAACTAAAGCGGAGCTATTTCATAATTTGCTTTCAAGAAGTCTCCTGACATAAATCAGTTGAAGTAGTGTAACATTTGTTTCAATAACCTAGATTCTAGAGAACATTAAGAATCACGATGTCTTCAGTTCGCATTATTATTGAGCATCCCCAAACGCACGAGACACGCTACGCCACTGGTATTGTCCCCTCGCTAACGGAAGGCGGCCCCTGAGGCGGACGGGGGAGGAGACGCAACCGCGCACGCACAGCGAAGTCACGGCTCCAAGGCTGGGGGCAGAACTCGAGGTTGTAGGGAGACGTGGAGTCTGGTGGCCTTTTCATATCACCATCCTTGAGTGCTGCTGCAGTGCGCCTAACAACAAGCCTCCTCCCTTCGAGTTATCTGTATTACGATTCACCTGTCAATTCCTTGCTTCCGTTTCGTCGCCCGAGTGAGACCTTCTCTCTCTGCTGGACGGCGAAAGAAGCGCGGCGAGATCGGCGAGGTCTCACACAAAACCTGCTTTCTCCACCACTCATCACCTTTAGTATGAACGGCGACTAAACTGCGATTTTTCTAAGAGCGACCCTCAAGGCCACTCAAATCCCATCTTCGCGATGGAATATGTCACGGCATTTCGCGTCTTTCTCAGTCGTTCCGCTAGATTTCGCACGATCGCGACCGTATGAAGCAGTGCTTGCGATCATGCGACTTCTACCAGCAAGACCGAGAAAAGAGGCGAAATGCCGTGACATATTCCATCGCGAAGATGGGATTTGAGTGGCCTTGAGGGTCGCTCTTAGAAAAATCGCAGTATAGGCCACGCCCGCTCCGCTTCAGGTCGGCCCTCGACTTATAGTCCTTAACACGAGTTAAGTGGGCAGTTGGGAGGCACATCCACTTAGATTCTAAATTTTAAAAAGACCTCTCTCACTTGAGCAACACATAAAAACATGTCGACTTCAATACAAAATATAATGCGATTTGATGTGGTCGTGTGAAAGGATATCACATTGGTTCTGGTAACTATTTCTTTTCTATCACTTAAATTAAACAAAAGAATGACAAAAATCCCAAAGGTGCCATTGGAATGGAGGCCCTTCGGGAAAGAGGTGTCGGTGCATACCTCATTGCTTCCATGTCGCATACCTTAGACACGCCTTTGTAAGTGCAGGCGGATATGTTGCACGCGATGCGCTATTCTTGATCTCCGTGTGAACGGTTGCAACAGTTGGTTCAGAGTTGGGCAAACTACTTGAAAAAAGTATTTCAGATACAAAATCCTCGAAAGTATTTGATACAAAATAGTATTTTAAAATACTTTTGAAAATACAAAATACAACCAATAATGATCCAGAGTCACAATTTATTTCTCAAAACTTATTTATGATTTACAATTGTATACAGTTGGACACATTTCCTTTCAACACTATTCATTTTTCAAACATTGTATCACTAATATTTCTTCTTATAATTGCAATTGACAAAAATCTCATTCCAATAACATCGAATTTTGTAACAAAATCATCATTTTTTTTCCTTTTTTCATGCGTATTGATGGAACAGTTGTTAAACTTGTTTGTTTTAACTTCTTGGCATTAGTATCACTATTCCCAGTGCTGTTAATTTTCCTCGTAGGTGAATTTTATCTTATAGACCAGGAATACCCACCTTGCAAGGCCTCAAGGGCTACTACTCGGGCGATCCACATCTGACTTCTACGTATTGTTTATCACTACAATTTGCCCGGCTGCTCTAAAACAGGAGAGGGGAGGAGAATGGAACCATACGTGATGTCACGTCGTTCCACGCACAAGGCAGGGAAACATATGATTTTGAATTTCTGAATTTACTAGAAAAAATTATTAAATCTAAACTTAATCTATTTTTACATTATTGCTACCACTTACGCAATCAGAGCAAGTCATATAATGCTGCGCGAAAAAAACGGGAAATTTGGGGCAGAAAAAATTTTATAGGGCCTTGGTAACGAAAAACTTGATAAATACAGTTGCTGAATTTAGCAAAAAATTCTCTAATACGTGGTGAAGCTTGAATACACGTTTTCTGTGACTTTAATACCAAAGAATCGAAAGAATCTGTCTGTCCATCCGTCTCTGAACAACGCTAGCGGCTAAAACATTCAGCTGATCTTCTTCAAAACTGATATTCCCCAATAGATCTAGCTGATGTTGCGGCGCCTTGAATTTAAATTCGATATTTTAATTTTGGGGATGAACATGAACCCCCTGGGACATTTTTTTATTTTCAAAAAAAATGGTACCATCGTTTTTGATTAAATTTTGTTGATGAATTTGTGAAGAACGTTTAAGAAAATGGTGCAAGTCTCATGTTCGTTGAATCAAATTTTCGTTCAAATTTTTTTCGGTGTCTTCCTACAACCACAATTATGAAGATAGTGATTTTCTCTCGGAATGAAATATGTTCCTTAAAAATAGATTTTGAAATAAGGGTTTGTACAATTTTTCGAAAATTCAATTACTTTTCGCGTAATTTTGCGTGAAAGCACGGGTGAGAAAGTACGTGCTGTTTTAGTGCCACCAGTTACATTTCGGTGTTGACCCCACAGGGCGCGCGCGCTAGGCCCACAATGTTCTCGCCCGACGTGGGAGCAAGGAACTTCCACATTTGACTAATGACCTTGCGCGAGCCATAATAAATGGCAGCCAGTTAGGCAACCCTGTTCTAGACCAATCATTTTCATGGTTCTCAAATTCACTTATCACACCAGGATGAATTCTCTAAAATGTGTGAAGAAATTATCAATTTTGTAGTAAAAACAATGACCAGTGAATGTCTCAGTCTACTGTACATCATTCTTTGCATTTAGAACTTATACGGTTTTATTGCTTAGTGCTATACTGCTTATTAGTAACTTCATGTGTGTCTTAAAAATTGTGGTCGCATTGTAGGAACCACTTATTATTGTCTGTTTGGCAGGCTTACAAACTTCACATGACACTTCCCCTTTTGCACCTAACCCTTCAATAACATTAAAATATGTTTCATTCTGAATATATGTGGAAGGTTTATCAATTTCTACACTTATTATATCGTAAGATTGACTGTTTAAACGGCGCAAGCACAAGCATTTAACCAGTGCGCCCAATTACCTTCCAGACAGTGATGCATAATGTGACAATATAATGTAACGTGTGTGTGGTGGCCTCCAAAATCCGTTAACCAATGCCTCGACAAATAAATTTTCTTCGCTTTACTTGCTTCTAAACATAAAAAATTCGTGTTATCGACCTTTGTGTTATCCAGATTTGACTGTATATTGAAATTCAAATTTTCAACGGCGAATCAATAAAAAGTATTTTTGTATTTTGAAAATACAAAATACTATCAGAAAGAATTTTCAATATGAATACAAAATACATGATCAAATATGTATTTTCGATACAAAATACAAATTACTAATTATCGAAAGCACTAATGTATTTTAAATACATGTATTTTCGATACTGCCCAACTCTGGTAATATTCTGGTAACGCACGCGTCGTGTTGTACTCGAGACAGTGGCATTAAACGGCCTAGTTGGGGTATTCGTTATGAATCAAAGCAACTCAATACAAAATATTATCTACCCCGACGGTGCGCTTCCTAATACGCCACCGCGACCAAGCCCGCGCCGGGAACCACCACTGGCGGAGGGGGCGCTCCCTCTCCCACGGGCTCTGGTTGCGCGGAGGGGGGGGGGCGAGGCCGGGCGGGGCGCATGTAGGTGTGGTGGGGCGAAACAGGGAGGAGTGTGACGGGGAGGACGTGTCGACTCTAAGCGAGGAGGGGCAGGGAAGAGCGGGGCGGGGAGGAGCACGGGTGGCGGGATGGAGTGGAGCGGGGGGGGCGCATGTGGGTGTGGTGGGGCGAAACAGGGAGGAGTGTGACGGGGAGGACGTGTCGACTCTAAGCGAGGAGGGGCAGGGAAGAGCGGGGCGGGGAGGAGCACGGGGGGCGGGATGGAGTGGAGCGGGGCGGGGTGGAATGGGGCGGGAGGGGGGGGAGCGTTGAGGTCCCCGGGCAAGGAAACAACTCACAGGCCGCAGCTCTCAGTACGCAACATTTCTTCTTCAAATTTTATTTTTGGATTCGTAAATATCACACACGCTATGTAAAATCAAACATTTCCACCAAAATTTGTGATCAATCTTGAGCCACCGTGAATCATGACGGATCACTCACATCATTTTACGCCACTGTCACAGTAAACCCTGCTCCGATCTTTTACTTTTATTTTGAATAGAAGACGATAAACATTTTTCTTGTAAACAGGACTTGACTTTTTTTTAATTTCTTACGTCCGTTTACTTTTTGCTTCTGCTTACGCAATACTGAGTAAGTATTGTAATGGTGCAGGAAAAAATCGGCAAATTTTCGTCACAAAAACTTATTGTCGAGCCTTGGTCACAAAAAAGGAATGCCTTGTCCCTATATTTCGGTTTTTCTTTCTTGGCGCACGGGGGTGTATCATAAAAATGGATTATCTCACGGTAGTTCGCGTCGTTCTCCACTGTGCCGCCAGGAGCCGCATGATCGCCAGCACTGCTCGATACACTCGCGATCATGCGACTCCTAGCGGCACAACCGAAAACGACGCGAATGATACCGAAAAATCGATTGAGGGCAAAACGTTCGTCTGTCTGTCGGTCCATTCGTCCGTTTGTGAACAACGTCAACGCCTAAACCGTCAGTAGGATTTTCATCAAAATTGATATTCCCCAATTGATCTGGTTGATGTCGAGGCCTCTCCAATTTGAAACCGATATTTAAATTTTGGAGGGTACTAACATAAACGTCCTGGAACGTTTTCAAAAAACGTGCACACACTTTTTTGTTTAAATTTTGACCTCGAAAAGCGTAAATTTCGCTTAAGAGAATGGTGCAGTTTTCGTTGAAAACACTGATTTATTGAAAATTGCAAAACCCAAACATTTTTTCGGCGTTTTTCTACGACTATGAACAAATTTTTTTCTTAATGAAATGTTTTAATCAGAAACAGATCTTCAAGTAAGCTCACGTTCAATTTTTCAAAAAGTATTTTTTTTCGTGATTTTACGTCAAACCAAAGGCAATTTTGAAATTTTAAACTATCATTTTCTCAGAAACCACTCGGAATTGTTTCTTATATTTCCTGGAATGTAGTAAAGAACCGTAAAGAATAGTGGTAATCGTCTCATTTTCGGCGCACTCTCTCCATTTTCGATAATTGCAAAAAATTGGATTTGGAAATTCGAACTTCGCGCGGTTCATTTGACGCGTTGTCAACATAGAATCAACTTAGAATCAGCAAACAAACACACTTCTTTCCTTTATAATAAGTTTTGATCGCTGATTATGGTATTCAAAAATAAGTAAGACAGAAACACACAAATAAAATATGTTGAAAAGAAAAATTTTCAAAAAGTCTCCAAATAATTTGTTCCCGCAAATTTTTATAGAAAAGTTTTGCTCTCTTGCAATTTTCCGAAAGCTGCAGTTCGATTCAACTCTATTAGCGACCCTTCCCCCCCCAAAAAAAACAACAAAGAAAACGTAAAGAAATGAAGGTGTTGTGAAATAGTGCAAATACAAAACATCAATATTACAGAAATGTTCTTTCAATTTTGTGCGCAATACGTTGTTTGTAATTCGTGGATTTGAAATAAAATACTAATTTATGGTTCCGAAAATTCAAGTATTTCAAGCCGAAAGGCTTTGAAGTATTGTTATCAAATGCAACAATACTGTAATCAGTTATGTAGAACACTTTGAGCATATAGTCATACAAGAGATTCTGGTTCGCATAACCAGCAAATAAGATCAAATTTGCAGAGACTTAGATGTTAAGAAACAGTGCGGTGTTACAAGCAGTTTGTTGCAGAGATTATTGCAAGAGATGGCCGAAATATTCATGTACTACAGCAATTGCAGCACAATAAAATCACTATTAATAAGAGGAGAAAATCTACGCTCTAATTTAGCCCCACTAGTTAATTTTATTTACAGACGTATTCGTACGTTCGTATGCACAATGTATGGATTTTACAATTGACGCAAATAACTTTCAAAATACGTACGGTTTCCTGAGATTTCAAAAAGATATGACCAGTGCTACTCAATTCAACTCACAATACAACACTGCGGCTATGCCATTTATACATGAACAAATTTAGGTGTGTATTAAAACCCAGCACCAATATCTAATTTCTTTCTAATTAAAGGTAAACAGAATACGGAAAAGGAGTTGTGTATTTTTATTTAAAATCATCTCCTTTTGAAATATTTCAGCTTTGTTATTATTATGAGAAGAAATTAAGGCAAACCATTCGAACTCGGATATTCGTTTCTTTGCTTCACTGAAAATATTTTGCGGGTAAAAGGGATGAGAAATTTTTAAATTATTATTCTCCATCGCAACGGGAGATATGGTTTTCTCCAATGACTCTTATAATATTTCCAGTTCGGTTTCAACGACAAATTACTTGTATGAAAACTGAGATGCCAAATAAAGGAATCGATGTTTATAAATGATTCGAGATCCTCGAAACGCAATACGACCATTTATTGACTAACGCCCATCTCACGAACAAAAAACAAAGCGGTTGACGGAAGATCCAATTCCCTATAAATACTGAAGGTAAAATGGTCCTCGAGTTAAAATTTTCTGACTGACTGACAAGTTAAGGCAATATTAAAAGCTTATTGACGTAAACTATAAGTAAATGTAGTTTTCATCGTAGGCAATCTCAGCCAAATACACATTTGGATAATGTTTAATGATTACCACAGTAATGCCTTAAATAACCCAAAACAATGTATTTATTTTGACGCAACTCTAAGCATTCATTAACCTTCCAAAGGGCGCGCGTAAAATTTTCACACCAGCAGGTGCGTGTCGTACATTTTACGTTAGTCAATGACACCTGAATAATATAAAGAAATTGTAGAAAAATACAATTTTATGTCGCGTTATCATATCTAATAATGCTAATTACTTCCGAAAAACATATCCGTTGATAAACATTCGTATTTAGTATCACAAAGCTCTTATTCCGATGCAGTATCGTGCTGATACTTGGCTATGTTTTCAATACTCAGATTACTGCAGTCGCGTTCGGACGTGCTCCGCAGTGCCGCGACCGACCGTCTAGCCGAGTGTAGTGTGCAGCGAACTTTGATGTGCCATCTGATGCATTAGTCCGCGAATTAGTGCATCGCTTATTAAACAATATTATAATTTATTTCATTTAGTTCAGTTAAATTCAGTGTCTCCAGTGTCATCGCCTCGGGCGATAACAAAATTTGCTCAATATCACAACTTATCGGTGAGGCCATCCGTATCGGCAACGGCCTCACTGACTACTCACCTGAAGAAAGCATTGATTCATCCCAACTAACCAACACGTCTTGCCAACACGATGTGAGTTTACATCAGTCTAACGCGCAACAACCTCAACCCAAAATGCTCTCGTCAACGCATGAAATATCAGAAGAAAGAGGGATACAAGCACAAGGTAACGAAGCAATGCCGCAAGGTGTAGCGTCTTCTAGTATCTACCCTTCGTTGCACGAGTTCTCTTTATCAACTAATGCAGGGAATATAGAAATCAATTCCAATGAACAATTAAATGGACAAACTTCAAAGAGATCACTTGAACAAAAAGAATACTCTTCTATTCCTACCAAAAAATGGCAAATGAATACGAAATGAGTACTCAGTGCCAGAGCAAACTCAATTCCGAGTGTTAGGTAATCTCAGTGAACCAGAATCGCCAGTTAACGTTCCTCCAATATATGTATACGATGTAATTGACATGACAGAATTTACAGTATTTCTGAAATCAGTGCTAAAAGAAACATTTTTCACGGAACTTAAATTCAACAAAGTAAAAGTACAAACTCATTTAAGTGAAGATTATAGACTATTAATTAAATCCTTAAACGATAATGGAAAACAATATCATACGTACTCAGATCCTACATCTAAAAACTGTCAATTGTTATAAAAGATATCTACCAATCAGTAAGTGATAGTGATATTCTCGATGAACTAAAACAAAATTATCCTGTTGTTCAAGTGACAAGACTTCACAACAAACAAGGACTGCCAATACTTGTCGTTGCAGTAGTACTAGTTAAAGAAAACAATTGGAAAGACATTTATAAACTAAACCGACTTTGCCATGCAGTCGTGCGTGTGGAAGACCGAAAACGTCGACCGGGCCCCATCCAATGTGCGCGATGTTAGGGTTACTATCATACAAAGAACTACTGCACGCGCAATATTATATGTGCCATATGTACAGGAAATCATTATACCAAAGATTGTAAAGTGGCGAGTAATTTCACACCAAAATGTGCGAATTGCAATGTAGAAGGTCACAGAGCCAATGCTCGGTCTAATGTTTGTACTCACTTTACTAAAGTCTTAGAATCCAAATCAGCCAATTCGGGAAATACTAATAAATCCAACTCTCCATCTAATAAAAAGGCTTTCAACCCGCAATCAACTAGTTTCGTTCTCTTCCATCAACTTCGCAAATCCCTCACTTCACTCAGAATACTTCACATTCATATCCTCTAAAATATTACGTATCCCAGGTTATAAGTGCTACAGAGCTGATCGTCCCAACAATATTCCAGCTGGTGGCGTTATGATCCTTATAAAAACTAGCATTAATAGTTGTCCCAGTTTCTTACCCTTCACGCCAGGAATAGAAACAATATCAGCGAAGATTTCACTCATGAGCGGTGACTTAATAGTTACAAGTATCTCGGCATACAAACCACCGAACAAATCCCTAGTTAGTTTAACTTTTTGAACACTTTTCTCTTCAAATACTTCCTTTATTTTGCTCGGTGATCTAAATACTAAACATACGTCATGGGGTTGTTGATCCAATTCTCCTAAAAATATTTACACAATCTGTGTCAAAATTACAATTTAAAAGTTATTGCTCCGGTCGATCCCACACACTACCCTTACAACCAAAATTGTTTGCCAGATATTCTAGACATTGCCATCACCAACACAACTATTCCACTGGTCCCCTTCTCTATCCCTGAGCTAGATTCGGATCACAATCCAGTAATTTTAACTGCCTGCAATACAAAGCCTCTTACAAATCGTCCACCACATTTACTTACTCAAAGAGTTAACTGGAGGAAGTTTCAACAACATGTCACATCCTCTCTCCCTCCCATTAAACAGTTAAAAACACAATCGGAAATTGACGAATCAACCTTTGTCTTGACTAATACTATAGTTAACGCCATTCAAAATTCTTCACCTAACAGAGTACAGACAATTCACGCTCCAAACCATCCTCGGCTACCTTTTTTTTTTTCATTTATTCTAGCTTGGCCATTGGCCCTCTGCAGCCGCATAAGATATATACATTAGAAAGAGATATATACATGAATATTCTGATACATTAGTGACACTATTCTAGTTTTAAATATAATGCATTTGCGTGCTTAAGTGATTTGTCATGAGAAAAGGCTCATCGGTTCTACATTATGGGGGATCGAAAAATTCTCTTGGAAGCTTTCTTTTTAGTCTTTTTCGATGAGGATTCTGCTTACCAATATGAAAGTGAATGGCTGAAGGGATCTTTAATATCTTAGGATAGAATTTTGCGGCTAAGAGGGAGAAGTGGACGGGGATGGGTGTAATGCCAAGTTCGATATGTAATTGCGCATTTGGAATGTACCAGGGAGCTTTAGTAATGGTCCGAAGGAATCTATTTTGAAAAATTTGAATTTTGTTTATGTTTGTTTTGGCTGCGGCAGCCCAGACTGGGGAAGCATAAGAAAGTATGGGTATCCTCGGCTACCTGAAAGCATCCAAGTATTGATAACAAAAAAAATTAGATGTCTCTGGATCAAACACAGGTTACCTCATCTAAAATCAGAATAAAATCATTTAATACGACTCGTCCGGAACACCCTTGCTTTATTCCATATCGAAGAATACAAAAACTACGTGGCCGAGCTAAATCCTCAAGATGTATCACTATGGAAAGTGACACGCAGGTTGTTGGGAATAAAATCCGTCATTCCAGTTTTGAAAAATGGGCACCTGACAGCTCGATACGACCAAGAAAAGGCTGAAATGTTAGCCGACTACTTTGCTTCTACTACACATTTCGGGAAATTTTCATAATGAAGTCATTGAATTTAACAGCTCCCCTAATTTCGACACTCCACGACGGATTCCTTTCATAACACCCCAAGAAGTATACCATACCATCAAAAACGTACCGACAAGAAAATCACCAGGTCATTATCGCATCAATGCCATTATTTTTAAAAAAATGTCCCCGAAGCGGCCTAGCATTTCTAACCAATATATAATTCGGTGCTAAGGACAGGATATATTCCCAGTTCTTGGAAACTTTCTGTAATAATATCTATTCCAAAACCCAACAAAAACCCTAGCTACCCAACTAGCTACAGACCCATCCGTTTAACTCCCATACTGTGAAAAATGTTAGAAAAATAACTTTTAAAGAGACTCCGTAATGTTATAGATCAAAATAATATTATTCCTCTCTTTCAAATTGGTTTCTCCCAAAGTCATTCTACAAGTCACCAATTACTACGTCTAACCGAAAATATACATGAAGCATTTCATGATGGACATCATTTAACAGCAGTCTTCCTCAATGTCGCCCAAGCGTTCGACAGGGTCCGGTACGAACAGATAATGTACAAAAGCAGGAAACTACGTATACCGAAATACTTAATCAATACCATAGCAAATTTCATCACAGGTCACACATTTATTGTGCAAGTGGGCTCAACTCACTCAACACCGCGAAGAAGCTCAGCAGGAGTTCCCCAAGGTTCCCCATTGTCACCAATTCTCTTCAATATTTACAATTCAGACATTCCAATGCACCCCAATATTCACACCGCCCTATTTGCTGACGATACTATCATTTTTGCCGCAAACCAATATCTCAATACTATAAGAAACTTAATTTAGGGACATCTCACACCTACTGAAGCAGGGTGTAGAAAGTGCAAAATTAAGATTAATCCAAGTAAGTCCATATCGAAAGTTTTCACGCCTCGATTTCCAGCCTTTCCACTCCCACTAAAATTCGACTCAACAACAATACCATGGTGCTCCACAACCGCTCCCATCCGTTATCTAGGCGTTCTAATGGATACCAAACTGGCATGGAAAGATGACGTCACCTCCAAGGTGAATGAAGCCAACAGACGCTTAGCTATTCTTCGACCAATAATTAACCGTCACTCTACTTTAGAGGTCCATTCTGCTTTTCTTATTTATAAAGCCATTTTACGACCGTTACTCACGTACGCTTGTCCAGTCTGGTGAAACGCCGCCCCCACCACAATTAACAAAATTCAAATATTCCAAAATAAGGTCCTCAGAATTGCAGTTAACGCTCCTTGGTATATAAGCAATGCAAATCTCCACAAAGACCTAGCCATAGAACCCGTTTTAACATATATCACTAAACTTTCTCATACATTCTTCCAAAATCTACCCTCAGTTACCGGTGCATCTCATTTCAATCTAGGTAAAGAGCAACCCATAGAACCTCGTCTAAGAAACCGACTCCTCTTTCACACCTTCCTCCATAATCTGGCTGATATAAGATAAAGAAGTAAATACTCCTCGCAATACCAATCAACAATACATATTCCTCCACTCAAATACTCGTACTGAACCATTATGATGTTACAGGGAGGTCGCCGTAGCTACCCCCTTTGTATATTTTTCGCCTGAAAATGCTGGGTCCTAACAACTGAAAAGCCGTATGGCTGTGCGTTGTATAATCACCTCATTCTGCAATAAAATTTTTAAAAAAGATTACTGGCACTAATCACTATCCAATACATGATCTTCCTCCCGTTCGGGCAGCTGTTGTACAATATTCTGAATATCATTCCCATGAATTCTTTCTCTGGACATTTTACACAAAATTTCGAATAGGCCAAATACAATATTTTAGAACAACAGCAGGTGCGCAGCGTAGTTTCCGTCACTACACACTTATCCCGAATAGAGCGTTAGAAAAGCTTAATATCGCGTACAAATTAAACAGTGGCTGCAGGAATGCATCACTACAGATACCGGCAAAGAATACCAAAACCGCAGAAGTCTTTGCCAAAAATGAGTTTACAGCAAATGCAAAAAATCTGCTACAGCCGTAAAATTTACGCTCGTGCGCCCGCTGGACGGTTAAATATCACAGAAAACATCTTTTATACCTCACCACGTAATTTGAATTATCACGGGTTATAGACGAACAAAGATATTATCATTTTAAAAGCATCCCCAAGATACTATTTGTAAACTTTATTATCATTCCTTTCGATGAATGTCTACAGTGATATTGATATACTTAGGAACGAAGTCTCTGAGTACATTGTCTCTAAGTTAAATTTTTGTTGTTTGCAGTTTTCGAAAATACAAAGAGTTTTTTGAAATGGGGACCAGCACTATTTTACCGTTCTTCAATACATACGAGGAAACAAGTAAAGAAAAAAAATCGAAGCCTTTTTGAGAAAATAATTGTTTATTTCTGTTTACGAATTGCTTATATTTCACTTAAATTGAGCAAAAACTACTAAAATTTTCGAAAAAAATATACAGGCTTTATTTCAATATCTGCCTTTATTATGAAAAAATCTTTATTTACAATATTATAGTTGTACGAAAACATTTTGAGCTTTTTCAATTTTTGAAAACTTGGAGATTTCAACGAAAGTGACGCGCATGCCATTTCATTAAGTCCTTTATGCTACCCGAGGACAAAGTTAAATCAAAAAATTTGGATCAGTTTTTGAGAAATTTGTGAAAATGTTGAGTCTTCATGTAAAGTATCCCCCAAAATCAAATTATCTGTTTCTTTACAAATGAGCTCTCTAAATAAAGAGAAATTCACGGAGACGTGAGGAATTGCACTTTAAAAATATGAAGGATTTGTTTAAAAAACACATCTAAATATTCATGTAAAATGTAACCTGCAACGCACGTCAGGATTTTACTTTCCCGTATACGTACGTACATATATACGGAGTAATATACGTAGTATAGGGAAACTTATATAATGCTGCGATTTCGAGATTTTAACGGAAATACACGTTTTGGGGTCCCCTGACACCAAAATAGTGTTTGTTTTTTTTTTCAATACGTCCGTCCGTCTGTCTGTCTGCCCGTCCGTCTATGAACAACACTAGCGTTTAAACCATACAAGCCATTTCTTCCAAAATGGAACTTCCCGGTCTATCTGCTTCCACTCGAGGCGCCGCGACTTTCAAAAACTTTCTTCAAAATTTGGGGGTACTTTACAAGAAGCGTTCCGGACATTTTCGAAATTTTCTCGAAAACGGCTCCAAATTTTTCTTTAAATTTCTTGTAAGAATAGAGTAAAATGCACTTATTAAGATGGCATAGGTCGCATTTTCACGGTTACCTCTGAATTTTCGAAAATTGCAATAGTTTGAAATTTTTTCGGCGTCTTCCTAGAACTACAAAATTGAAGATAGAGATTTTTCCTTCCAATAAAATTAAAAACACCTTTATCTCCTCTTTTTTTCCACTCCTACCCCTATAAAATACTATCCCTTCTCAAATCCACGAAAACAGTCTTATTAACCGTTCTCCTTCCTCGTATCCCTCTTTTGCATTACTGTATCTGCACCTTCCAGATAGTGACCTTGACCCCCCAGTAGGACCATGGCCACCTTTAACAAGGCCTAGTCCATAGAAAAGCGGCAACACCGCGCATACGTCCTGAAGCCGGGCAAATTTTCAGTGCATTTAAACGGCGCGATCCGTGCCCCTTCAGTGAAAACTGAGAAAAGTGGACGAATTATTTACTTTCATCACCTGTGGCATTGCCTAGAGATCTTAGAGAGTATAGCCATTGTCCATTCATGTATAACATAAATGGTCCTTGTTTGTACGCAATAATAACGCTATACAGAATCACTTTCTTTGTCTTAACGCATTTATAATCATCTACATTTTCTTGCAATATAATTAAAGATATTTTTAAAAAATAATTAAATAAATAAAAGGTTTTATCCATGAAATAAAAAGAAAATATAAATTATACAAATTATTTGCAAGTTTCTCACCAACTATCTTATAATATAAAGATATTTCAATGTTCTTTGAGACGTTACCTAGTTTATTTAAATAATTTGTGTTATATCTATTTGCAGAAAATGTTTTTCGGGATAAACTTGCGATTGTTTATACACTTGATGAATTGGAATGTAAGCAGACATATGTTCACGTATTATATCGTGACGAATCCCAGAAATATATGATTTCTGAGATTGACGTATAAGATTTTTAGTCCACTCATGAAAGCCACAAACTTATATTGTGTTTTCCAAGAGAGAAGGGAGAAGTTTTGGACACTCCATTAATTATATTGTTAAACATCTTTGTATTTGTGGAAACAAAAGTATTGAAACAGTTAAAATGGCAACAGGAACCGCATCGAATTTTACGTTAAATAGTAACTTGAAGATAAGAAATGATATGTTGATGGTCAATGTATACAAGAAGCGCTAATTGTTAGCACTGATAGCTCATCAATTGAATCCCTCCTAGTAATTCGGCGCTGTCTCCCACGTATTCTGTACGAACGAGAGGTGAGTAGCCGGACGTACGGGAGTACAGATGCTATGTTGCTAGTGCTTCTGGGCGAGGCCTTTATTAAAGGCGGCCATGGTAGGACACGTTCGTGTCCTCCTGGCATCCCTCTTCTACCATTGTAGCATCTTTAAATTACTTGTGCCACAATGCTTTTTGTCTATTACATCGACCTCTCTTGGTCAACTCTTGTTTATTTCAGACACCGACGCTATTAGGTTTTCGAGGGCTAGGGAGTCTTTCCTTTTCTTCCTTTTTTTTTCTCTTTCTATAGATTAGGGTAGGTAGGCCTCACGGTGGGGGGGGGGGGACTTCGAAGCCGTAGTGAAGGCAATCCTCCTAAGGCATAGAAAGCCTGACATAAAATTCCCTGGCCCTCCACGTTGGGGGTTGAAGCGATGGACCTGCTCCCCATCCTTCATAAAAATATTAAATTTGCAAAATACGCCAAACGCTCCTCGGAATTAGGAACTTTAAGACGAAAAAGGCAACGGAAACGGATAACGAATTTTGGATGCTGGAATGTCCAGGTGCTGAGAAATAAAGATCTTGAAGTAAGTAATGAAATAAAATCGTACACAATTGAAATAGCCGTACTAACAGAAACCAAAAACAAGGGAAATGGAAATAAAATGTGGGAAGATTTTTTACATTTTTTCAGTGGTGTGGAAAAACATCGTCGAGCAAAGGCAGGAGTCTCTGTTTTGATACATAAGAAATGGAAGAAACATATTAAAAGTTGGAATGCCATAAATGAAAGAATAATAACCCTTGATCTGGAAATTTTTAATATTAGTTTTATGATTGTTGGTGTGTATGCTCCAAACGATGACGCCACCTTATTGGTGAAGGAAGAATTCTATACTAAATTAAGTGAAGTAATTTTAACTTTAGGTAATAAGAAGGAATTAATTTTACTAGGTGATTTTAATGCAAGGGTGGACAGAAAAGTAAATGATCAAGTAGTGGATCAATATGGAGAAGATGTGTTAAATGAAAACGGTACTCGTCTAATTGAGATATGTGAACAGTTCTCTCTAAAGATACTGAGCGGCTTTTACCCCACAAAGATATCCATAAATATACATGGACACAAAGTACTAAAGGTCTCAAATCAATTATTGATTATTCCATTATTGCACAGACATGCCATGTGAAAATCATGGACGTCCGTGTTAAAAGGGGGGCTGATTGTGGGTCCGACTATTACCTTTTAAAAACAACAGCTTTGTTTGGACCCAGGAAGAAAGAAACACCAACTGTGGAAGGTGAATGTAAACAAAAAAACAAAATTGGAAGCGAGTTATCAATTTGACAGTTTTGATAGTGAGTCCACCATATTCCTTCACAAGTTAAGATTGGCACAAAAGATGGAAAGCAAAGTTGAAGGGTCCACAGAAGAAATGCACAATTTTCAGAAGGAGTCCTTACATCAAGCCGCTAAGGAGTCAGTTGGGGAGATAAAGAAACGTAGATTATATAACGTATAACGTATATATATATAATATAACGTATTATATAACGTATATTATATAACGTATTATATAACGTAGATTTAGAAAGGAATACTGGTGGAAGGATGAAATCAAAGATCTCCTTAATGAAAAGAAACAGGTGTATGAAAGATGGCTAAATTCTAAGGATCCATTAGATAGAAATATATACAGGAAATACTGTTACGCTGTTAAAAAGGAAGTGGCCAAATTAAAAGATGCATTTTGGGAAAAGAAATGCTATAAAATAGATCGATTAGTTGGTAGTTTAAAATCGAGGGCAGCTTGGAAAACAATAAATGTTTTTAAAAAAGATAATGTAGAGAAACTGACATATTCCCCGATAACTGAAGAGCAATGGAAAAAATATTATGAAACCCTTTTAATAGAAGCACGGACTGATTTTAAATGTATATATTATTTCTTAGAGTGTGTAAACAATTCATGCGAAGATGTAAGTATGCACGAAATAAGAATAGAGCTAATGGCTATGAAGAACAACAAAGCTCCCGGTCCTGGAGGTGTTCCTGTTGAATTGTTGAAACATGCCCCTGATGTTACCTTAGAATATTTAGCAGAAATATTTAATAAATGCCTGAAAGGAGAAGCCGAATCAAAAGATTGGAAAAGCGCATATATTACGTCACTTTATAAGAAAGAAAACAAAGCTGTTTGCGCCAATTACAGGGGCTTGAGTGTCATCCCTTCAACAGGAAGGCTGTATGGACGGGTTCTGAGAGGTCGCATTGAAAGGGATATGATGGAACTTGAAGAACAGAGTGGATTTAGATCTGGTCGATCCTGCACAGATAATCTCTTTTGCCTGAAACAGCTGATGGAAAAGTCCATAGCCTACGGATGCCCATGACATCTAGTTTTTGTAGAACTAAGAAAAGCGTACGATAGTGTACCAGTGGAAAAGTTGTGGGAATCAATGAAAGAGAACAACATCCACGGACAGTACATAAATGCTGTAAAGAGATTCTATGATGGAAATAGCAGCCAGGTTAAAATTAGGCAGGTTTATCAGAGTCTTTTATGACTAACAAGGGATTAAGACAAGGGTGCTGTTTATCCTCAACACTCTTCAAAATATACATTTCATCAGCCTTGAGAAAATGGATAAAAAAGGGCACTAAAATGGGAATTCAGATAGGGGAAGAAAATATACACACTTAATTATTTGCTGACGATCAAGAAGATGTAAATTATGCTTCCTACATGATGAGAAAACTTGTAGAGGAATATGAAAAATGGGGATAGGAAATTAACATGGAAAAGACTCCTTATTTGGTAGTTGGTGATGTACAGGAAGATTTAATTCTAGAGGGTTCTAAGATCAAAAATGTAAAATATTTGAAGTATTTAGGAGTAATTCTGAAAAGAAGGTATGGATCAAGCCGATATTTTATCAAAAATCGGAAAAGGTCGGCAGATAATCAGCAAATTAAACCCACTACTTTGGAGTAAGGACATTAGAACTAAAACAAAAATCCAGCTGTTTAAATCTTTGGTGGAGAGCACAGTAACATATAGCTCTGAAATTTGGGTACTAAACCAAGCTCTGCAAAAGAGGATTAATAGTGTTGAAAACAGTTTTTGGAGAAGATGCTGTGGAGTCACGCTGCTTGATCATGTAAAAACAGAGACTATAAAAAGGCGATTAAATATAGAAGGATGTTTAACTGATGTTGAAAAGAAAACATTGTTATAGTACGGCCACTTGCAAAGAATGGATTCAGAACGACTGCCCAAAAAGTTTATAACTGGACACCAGCAAGACGGAGGAAAAGAGGACGGCCAAGAGTGAAATGGAAGAATGGTGTAACAGTGGCAATGGAAAAAGATATATGTTACAACACTCTTGGCATGACAAAACAAAATGGATTGCGATAAACGGCCAACATAGAGTTGTAAACATCGCTAGTATATATATACAGGATGAGTCACGTAACTTTAGCACCTCCTGTAACTTTTGAACGGTTGAAGTTATTGCAATGTCCCATTTGAAAAAAGTCTCCAGTCCCATTTGAAAAAACAAAGTTACCTCAAATATCTCGTAAAATACAAATGATAAAAGAGAAATCAATACACATATCAATTAGCCCCATTCCCTCATTCACTTCCGTGAAAACTGCATTGCAATATCTTCAACCGTTCAAAAGATACAGGAGGTGCTAATGTTACGTCACTCACCCTATATATATATATATATATATATATATATATATATATATATATATATATATATTGAAACGAATTATATTATTATTATTATTATTCTACATCTAGCAAAATTAAAGCGGCGGCCGACCCTATTCAAATAGCGCGGCAGTTATGGCCGTTGCCGCTTGACCCGTTCCGAACGAGTCAGGAGAGCGCAGCAGCGAGAGCGGGATCGTGATCATGGAATAGTCAGTGGGTAAGAGAACTCCGTAAGATACGGACGGACGCGTAGGCTGGAGTGATTTTGGATCGTAATCTAGGAACTGAGGAAACGTGAAGTGTAATATTGGACAGTGGACATAGTAATAACAATGTGTAGATGAAAACGATGAATATACGACAGCTAACCGGAGTTCGAATTATAAAGAACTGAGCAAGTGCGAAGTATCAGGGAGAGCTAGTTTCGCCACGTGTCGGTATATGTGATTATAAAACATTCGGCGAGGACTGGAAACTGAGTGCTGATGAGCAGCGTGTCCACCGACTAGACAGTGTGAAAGAGATGGACAAAATAAACATAAATAGTGCTTGGAAGAAAAGTGTTTTGCAGGGAGCATTGTACGGAGGCGCGTGGGCCCCATTTATGTGGCCGTGTTCATCATTTATGTTTACGCCGCCGTGTACCCTGGCTATCATTTTGAACAAAACTCGATATTCTGTACGTACATTTAAAATATTCATTGAATAGAACCTGCAAATACTTGACACTATTAAGTATTCTAGTGTAAGCAACGCGATGCTTTCCAGAATATTACTCGACTGTTTCACCGTTTACGCGGAGAAACGAGGAAATGCTCCGCGCAGAAGGTGACGCCGCTGTCTGCAGTGTCGTTGCGGCCGGTTTGAATTTCGCGCCCCAGAAGTGATTTTCAAACTCAATTTTCTCAAAGACAAAATTTTTTCTGAAAAACTGGACCTACCATTCTTCATGTGTGGCAACACAGAATTTGTGGTATTTTTTTGTAACGGGAGCTTCTGGACACCCTGTGTGTGTATGTATATATACAGAGTGAGTCACGTAACTTTAGCACCTCCTGTAACTTTTGAACGGTTGAAGATATTGCAATGCAGTTTTCACGGAAGTGAATGAGGGAATGGGGCTAATTGATATGTGTATTGATCTCTCATTTATCACTTGTATTTTACGAGATATTTGAGGTAAGTTTGTTTTTTCAAATGGGACTATACATATTTTTTCACTCTATCATGACAAGCGTAAAAAGACGAATCCAAAGATATAAATATTGTCATATGTTAGATAAGCATTTTTTTTGAGTAATTGTGATTTTTTTGCGACTAGTGTTTAACGGATATTTTCATTGTAACTGCCAGCCCCACAAGGTCACGCAGCGCTCCCCCAGCAAACGCAGGGTTGGGGAAGGGAAGGGATTTTAGTACTTGAGGATACGAAAAATATTCACAAAACTGTTGCTTTTTTTCCGGAACTCTCCTTTCCATCATGATCCATTTTCAGATATTTTGTGTTTCTTAGGGATTGAAAATACGGATTTGTCTTAAGTAGTATTTATTGAAATAAGAGTATTTCTATCCCTAAGTTATTATTATATTCTTATTAACATTGAAATTGTTTGTTCAAAATATGCAATATTATTTGAACAGTTTTAATTATTTATTCTTATTGTGCTTTGTTTCAAGATCCCATTAATACTTACCTTATGAAACCCCATTAAATAGAGTTGAAGTTATAAACAATTTTATTACGATACAAACTTATGACAAATCCTTATTTTCCATCCTTTAATTCCTTCAATCAAAGAAAGACGAAAATCTGAAAATGCGGAAGAATGAAAAGCTCAGTTCAGGAAAAAACTGCAATGGTTTTGTGAATATTTGGAATACTATGTTTCGTATTTTCAAGTAAGATCCCTTTCCTTCCCTTCCTTTCCCCGGGCGCACGTGTGCTGGTGGAGCGCAGCGTGACCTTGTGTAGTGGACTATTCAAAATGTCCGTTAAACCCCAGTCGCAAAAATCAAAATTAATTAAAAAAATGCTTATCTAACATATGACAATATGTACATCATTGGATTTGTCTTTTTACGCTCGTCATGGTGGACTGAAAAAATATGTATAGTTCCATTTGAAAAAACAAAGTTACCTAAAAAATCTCGTAAAATACAAGTGATAAAATAGAAATTAATGCACGTATCAGTTAGCCCCTTTCCCTCATGCGCTTCCGTGAAAACTGCATTGCAATAACGTCAACCGTTCAAAAGTTACAGGAGGTGCTAAAGTTAGGTGACTCATCCTGTATATAAATATATGTATATATGTATATACTAGCTGGTACCCGGCGCGTTGCTGCCGCAGAAGAAATAATTGAGGAAATATTCCTCTCCCTCCTCTCTTTCTTTCTCTCTTTTTCCTCCTCTCTCATTTTCCCCACTCTCTCTTTTCCATCTGTTTCTTTTCCCCCTCTGTGTCTCTTTTCACCCTCTGTCTCTTTTCCCTCTCTGTGTCTTTTTTTCCCCTCTCTGTGTCTCTTCTCCCCCACTCTCTAACTCTTTTCCCGCTCTCTCATTCCTCCCTCTCTCTATTCCACCTCTTTCTTTCCCCTCTCTATTCCCCTCTCCCTATTTTCCCTCTTTCATTATTTTTCCTCTCTCTATTTTCCTTCTTTTTCACCATTTTCCCTTTCTTTCTCTATTTCCTTCTCTCTTTTTCCTTTAATTATTTTCCATTTCTTTCTCTATTTCCTCATCTCTTATTTTTCATCTCTCTCTTCTCTGTCTCTTTTTCACTTTCCTGTCATCAATTTGCGCCGCCTGATCCTTGTGTTCTCCTCGACCTCGCCCCACAGCACACAGCAACGCCCAGCAACAATGAAGCTCACGTGGATTGGGAATTGCATTTAACTGAAACGCTTTCATGTGCTCTAGCACCATCTAGTGGAGTTACAATAATTGTACTATGCCTGTGTTCTTTCCGCAAGTGCAAGCAATATGTTGTCACATTTTTATCGCAATTGGATGCTGCGGCGGCAACGCATTAAGCACGAACCAACAAACATTGAGTTTTATATATTAGATTAATTTTCGGTATAATACTTTTTCTAGCTTATGAAGAACCCCGCATTGCCGGGGTATTTATCATAATTTTGTATTAAACATAAAATGAAATTCCATCTATTCCCGCCCTGTGGCAGAGCCTACTCCTATCTATTCTACCGTGTATTCCCTCCACGCTATCACGCCTCTCTGCCTTGCTCCAATTTGGAAAAAAACTTCTACACACTACAGCACTTCTCACTAAAAAATATTTAAATTTTAGTCCTATTGGGGTTCCGGCCCCCAAACTCCTTTCTCTTTATAACTAAAAATAATAAACAAATCTAAAGTAAAAAATTAAATGCATGTACTTACGTTATTCTGTTTGTGGAATTTTATGTATTATATACCAAAACTTACAATAACTTGACACATTATAAATCTTACTCTTTTAAATATTTTTTCTTCGTATTTATATAGAAAAGTTTGAAATTGATCTTGCCACCTCAATCGACGGTTAGAAATAATTAAAGTAATTTTAATTGGAGTCTAGTACCTGTTTTAGGATCCTTGATAAATTGTGGCTGACCAAAAGGAGCCATTAACCACTTATGCGATTATAATATCTCCAAAAGTCCGAGATCACAGTGAATCTCGGCTTGACAACACTTTTTCTCTTATTTAAAATAACAACCTTCAAAACCAGCGTTGTCACACATTAAATTCCACCAAATACCCATTTACCAATACTATTTTACTTTAATTGTACTGCCGTTTTACTAAAAACTGTATTAATGCCGAACTGTCATGAATTTAACCGTTCCTTCAGCACCCAAAGGTACTCTCTATATATTAAAACACTTCTCTGAAGCATGCATTCCTCCATCAGTTTCAGAATAACACGTAAATCGCACTGTCGCTCGCTTAACCTGCAAATACGTAATAGTTATGCTTCATTTACTACAATTAAACATATGTGCATATATACCTTTTTACGGCAATGTTAACCACATTCATCGTAAAATGATATCTTCCAAACATTCAGTCTCTTGTACACTTAATGCACTCACGTCTACACTCAATTAAAATCAATATTCAAGTTACTTTTCTAAATAAAGCGAAAAAAACTATTACTATTACACTAAAACAAATATTTATGGTTAGACAACTGACTGTGAAAAATAAACAAACAGTCCTCTAAATACACAATCCTTTACATTGATGAAAATAATAGAAGATCTCAGACCTCATCCTCTGGTGGCGCGCAGCTAAACTATTGACATTGATCCACTATTGAATCTGTGATGAAAAGCCAGGCGAAAAATGTCCGGAAAAGTAATTATTTTGTGAATATAGTAAGGTTTGCGATTGTAAATCATAGCCTATGTTACTCCAGACCTTTAAAGGAAGCTAATACAAAAGTTTCATTAGTATTGGTTCAGTAGATTCAGAGATTATCGCGTTGTAAGTCAGTGCAGTTCTGTCTTTATATATTAGTAGTATAGAAGTATAGATATAGAAGATATGTATATATATATATATATATATATATATATATATATATATGTATATATCAATTACAAGGTGACATATAGAACAAGTGGCGGAGGATAAAGGGGCCTTGAAGCAAAATATATATTACAGGCTTAATATGGAAATGGAAAAATAAGGAAGAGGGTGCAGTATAGCATGCGAGAGTACGCTAGCACTTTATACTGCGCTGGCAGTGCACGAGAAAGTAAGAAATTCTAGGAATATGCCCGTTCATATAAAAAATTACATTATTATTCTGTAAGGTTACTTCGTCATCGATAAAATTTCCAACCCAACACATCATTTATGAACTAAAATGAATATCGCATGAGTTCGAGATCCTGGTGGAAATGAAAACAAGAATTACATCATTACAAGAATTACTGGAAATATGTTAAATTAGAGTCTACACAGTATAAAATATAGTCGCGTTTCAACTACCACGGTACTGAATATATTTTAATGTATTCTTCATTCAGCTTCTTTCTGTTTTATAAAACAGTGTCATGAGCACTGGAACGTGACGATTGCACAGAAGCGTAATATACAACGTAAATATTTCGTGAAGGCGTGTCACTTTCTAGTGCAGCAGAAGTGCGTGTGCCCATTCAACAAACGACGAACTCCCAACGGAACGCGTCGGGGCGACGTACATAATTTTTCAGCTAACAAGACAAGCAACAAGCGCACGGAACAAAACCGTGTGTTTATCACATGCGCTGCGGTCACGTGCTACTGGCACGTGCGCGACACGAAAACAAGGCGGCACTTCCACCTCGGCACAAAACTTTTCTCTGCCATCTCGTGCGTCTCCAGCCACTCCAGCTGGAGGCAGGGTTGCCAGAATGGGAATTTGTCCCCAAAATGGGGATTTTGTTTCGCTGTGGGGGAAAAATGGGGAACATAAATGGTCGGGGAAAGTTTGGGGACTTTTGGGGGGAAATTATTTTCATCCGAATCGAGATAGAAATATTACTCTGTCAATTATTATGATTGAAAAAGAAACAAAAAATGTTATTCTCTCTCATTTCTATGTATCAAAAAAGGGAAATAAACGACAGGCACAGAGAACGAAAAACATTAGAAAAACGAAGATAATGTAGGATTTCGACCAGCTCAAAGGACGATGAGTGGTTGATATGAATTATTTTAAGTGAAAGGGTTAGCTCTTGGAATCGCCAGGAACGGCTCATGTCGTTTGTGCATAGTTTGGAGAACATATTTCGATTCAAATTAGGGGAATTCATTGAAGAGGTTATTTGGGGAAATTTCGTAGTAGCGGTGGGGAAAGAGCTCGCAACACACCTGGCAATCCTGCCCAGAGGGCACGACACACACGCTTATGAAATACACACCGAAGAAAAAACTAGAGGTGCTACAACACATTATTTCCCGTATTATTGGAAACAGCTACACAGGATTGAAATATTGCACTTCCTGCCCTACTAACATTTTAGCTACTATTTGAAAACCTCAAATTCAACCAAGAAGCGAACAACTCACTGTTTCCATCCCAGTGTTGTCAAAACTACGTGAACTCTACAACTGCATAAAAATATAATACAAAAGTTTTCTATTCTTGTATTGGAATACCATTCTGCTGATACCATACTGCTATATCAAGTCACAAGAATGATACGTAATTCACAGAAATTCGCGACAGCCGAACGGAATTGTATTGTATTCCCTGCATTTGCAATACTCCCTTAAAGAGCTAGCAATTTTTATTTCCAATATTTGAAAAGAAATAATTTCTTTAAAGATTAATGTGTGAATGTATAACAAAAGGTCGAATGTAAAAACGAACCAAGAAATAATACAAAAAATTTGCAAATTCTAATTTACGACGTATCCGGCTGTCTGAAGCGCAGTAAATTTGCAGCGGGCCATTATTTATCACAAAATTATAGAAAAACTACACTATTTCAAAAAAAATCAAAAAGAATGACATAAAAGGCATTTTTTTGAAAATGAGTAGCTGTTTTTAAGAAAATGGCGTTCATGCGTCACTAAATATGCGAAATTTACAGCTCTTTTGCACAGAAAATTTTTGAGTTTTCGAAAAACCTCAATTGAGACACTTACATTCACAAAGATATTAATGTTTACAAATTGATGGTAATGTGCATATTAAAGATTTGAGAAACCTTTAAAAAACTTATATTTGTGTAATTAAAAAAATCCCCAAATGAACTTTACGTCAAATTAAAGAGTGCAATTAGCACTATCCGTTCCCAAAATTTGAAGAAAAAATTTGGAGCCATTTATGAGAAAATGACGTTTGAGCGTTTCTGAAAATGCGGAATTTTGAGCTATTTTTCGCAGAGAACAGCTCAGTACTCGAGAAACTTTACTGTACATGTACTCATTAATATTATATTGTCAACAAATCGCCGCTAATGCAAATATTAAGGAAGTAAGAGAAAAGTAAAAAAAGTACACTTTTGCAATTTTTGAAAAAAACAAAAGAATAGAACAATATGGCCTTTATGTCATCTAATAGAGCACATTTGTCACTATCTTTACCAAAAGTTTAGAGAAAATATTTGGAGCCGTTTTTGATAAAATCTTGTTTTTATATTTTTACTTTCCCGTATACGTACGTATACACGGAGTGATATACGTAGTATAGGGAAAGTTATTTAATGCTGCGCGAAAAAATGGCCAATTTTCGGCGGAAAAAAATTAATTGCCGGGCCGTGAAAACGAATAAGTGGATAAAACCAGTTGCTAAATTAAGAAAAAAAATTCTCTATCTCGTGGTGTGGTCAAAATCCATGATTTGTTGCTTCTTTATACTTAAAAATCGATTGACGGCATTCCGTCCGTCTGTCCGTCTGTGGTCAACGCTAGCGCCTAAACCGTTCGGTCGATTTTCTTCAAAATTGATATTCCCCAGTCGATCTGATTCTAGTCGAAGCTTTGCGATTTTGAAAAAGATTCTTTAAAATTTGGGGGTACTTTAAATGAAGCCCCCCGGGGATTTTCAACATTTTCTCAAAAACGGCTCCAAATTTTTTCTTTAAATTTCTTGTATGAATAGAGGAAAATACACTTTTTAACATGGCATAGGTCCGATTTTCACGTACAGCTCTGAATTTTCGAAAATTGTGAAAGTTTGAATTTTTTTCGACGTCTTTCTCCAACTACAAAATTGAAGATAGAGATTTTTTCTTCAAATAAAATTTGTTCTGCATATTGAGTTCTTTAATAAAGGTCATGTAAATGTTTTTCACAATTTTGGTAGTTTTCGTGCAATATTGCGTGCAATATGTGAAATTTTAAAAAATTACAAAAACAAGATTTTCTCAAAAACGGCTCCAAATTTTCTCTTTAAACTTTTGGTAAGGATAGTGGTAAATGTACTCTATCAATGACATAAAAGCCATTTTGGTCTATCGGTTGGTTTTTTAAAAAAT
Organism: Acheta domesticus; assembly: GCA_031308135.1. Lineage (NCBI taxonomy): Eukaryota > Metazoa > Arthropoda > Insecta > Orthoptera > Gryllidae > Acheta > Acheta domesticus. The sequence continues at coordinate 208,744,217 of JAHLJT010009419.1, forward strand.
TACCAAAATGTATATTTTTTTTACTTGTCTCTCACGTCGTTAATATTTACATTATCGGCGATTTTTTTACATTATTATATTTACGAGTATATATGCTTTAAATAATGTCAAGTAAAGTTTCTCGAAAACACTACCGTTTTCTGTGAAAAGTAGCTCAAATTTCGGCATTTTCAGAAATGCTCAAACGTCATTTTCTCGTATATGGCTGCAATTTTTTTCTTGAAACTTTTGTAACGGATAGTGCTAATTACACTCATTAGTATAGCGTGAAGTTTATTTTGAGTTTTTTTTTGTTTTTTTTTTTCAAAAATTATATAAATGTAAATTTTTTGAAAGATCTCTCACATCTTTAATATGCAAATTATCCGCAATTTGTAAAGATGATTATATTTGTGAGTGTAAGTGCTTCAAATAACTTCAAATAAAGTATTTTGAAAACTCAAAAATTTTCTGTGAAAATGAGCTTCAAATTTCGCATTTTTAGTAGTGCTAAAACGCCATTTTCTCTTAAACGGGACATAATTTTTAAAAGAAAATTGCCATTTACGGCTAGGTTTTTGTGTTCTTTAATATTCTAAAATTAATGTTTCTGTTCTACCAATAGGAAACCGAAAAATTAAGAAAATGACAAAAAAATGTACTTTTGGCGATGATAGATGGTAGCTGGCAAGAAAGAGTATGTGGCAATTCCGAATAGCTAGCGAAGACCCAGGAAAATAGAAAACTAATACGGGAAAGTCTGTGCCATTCTGTTTCTGTTTTTTGACAAATAAATAAATAAAATAAATACGGTCATGCTTAATTTTTTCAAAATACGAGTAGTTTTTCTTTAATTTTGTGACAAACGTAATAAGCCGTTGTAAATTTACTGCGCTTCGGACAACTGGATGCGTCGTAAATTAGAATGTGCAATTTTGTATATTATTTCTTTCTTCGTTTCTTACATTCGAACTTTGTTATAGACTTACACATTAATATTTTAGAAATTGTTTATTTTGAAATATTTGAAATAAGTAAAAAGAATTAATAGCTCTCAAATAGCGACAATGCAGGGTCTGCAACAATGGAATTCACTTTGCGCTCGCGAATATCTGTGAATTAGTGTCATTGTTGTGACCTAATGGAGCTGTATGAAAAGGAGTTATAATTGTCTAATTTATGTTGATATTTGCAGGCAAATATTTAGTTTTGCACCAAATGCTGTACCATTTGTAGTGAGTAGAGAATTTGTTGCATGGTTTTAAAATACTCTTCCCTAATCATGGCCCAATGGAAGGCATTTCTATATTTCCAGGGTATCAGGCTTCTTTTTCCAATACAGGGTTACAAAACTTTTGCATTCTATTTTTGTGAAGTTGTAGAATTCACATAGTTCTGACAACACTGCAATGGAAATAGTGAGTTCCAAGCGAAGATGTTAGTAGCGCATAAAGTGCAATATTACAGTACTACTTAGCTGTTTCCTCTAATACGGGAAAGTAAGTGCTGTTGTAGCACCACTAGTTTTAAATTGCACATATTGCACGCAATTTTGTGCGAAAACTACTAAAATTTTCAAAACAATGCATATGTATATGACCTTAAAGAAAGAACTCACTGTGAAGAACAAATTTAATTGAAGGAAAAATCTCTTTCTGCAATTTTGTAGTTGGAGAAAGACGCCGAATAAAATTCAAACTTTCGCAATTTTCGAAAATTCAGAGTTATCCGTGGAAATCGAAAGTATGACACCTTAATAAGTTATTTTACTCTATTCTTACAAGAAGTTTAAAGAAGAAATTGAAGCCGTTATTGTGAAAGTTTCAAAATATCCGGGGGGCTTCATGTAAAAAAAAAAAAAAAAAAACAACAAAAATTAAAATATCGGTTTCAAATTCAAGGGGCCACGAGATCAGCCAGATCGATCAGGAAGTATCAATTTTGGAGAAAATAGGCTGAGCGGTTTAGTCGCTAGCGTTGTTCACAGACAGACAGACAGATGTGTTGCTTTCAATTGGTTCTTCAGTATCAAGGAGCTACAAAACAGGGATTCTGGCTGCACCACGTGTGAAGAGATTTTTTTTCTCATTTAGCAACTAGATTTTTCCAATTTTCGTTAGGGCCCTGTAATAAGAGTTTATCTGACGAAAATCCGTCGTTTTTTCGCGCAGCATTACATAACATATACGTACGTATAGTATAAGGGAGAAAAAAACGGGGGAAAGTACATACGACGCTCTACTTCATAAGCGGCGATTTTTCGACAATCGCTCATGGTAACTCTTATTGCTGTCCCTAGTAACAAAAAGGGAGATAAATATTGTTCCTGTATGTACTAGTACATTACTTTTTCTAACACTTCCTGCAGTCAAAATCCATGTTTTGTGGGATCTTGATACCGAAAAAATGGCTGACAATAAAACGTCTGTCGGTCTGTCCGACCATCTTTAATGCCAGCGTCTAAATCAGCGATCGTCACACTGGTAGCTCGCGGGGTAATTTTCTGTAGATCGCGGTCATGCTCAAGGTTGGCTAACCTTGACTTGTTCTCTAGAGCTCAGATTTTTCTTGTACACAGTTTTATTGCAATTTGTTTCGTATTTAATAGAAACGTATGTTTGTAGACAATAAGGAAATGTTAAGATTTGGAAAAAAAAAAGTCTTGGGTTTTCGGTAGCTCACATTAGGATTAAACACGATAGGGTCGCTCAAAAGCTTCATGCGTTTGGTGACCACTGGTCTAAATCATTCAGACTTTTCTTAGAAGATGAAATTCCACGATGGATTTAAAGGAAATCGAGGCCGTGCGTGTTTGTACAGGATATTTTGATTTTTTGAGATACTTTACATTAAGTCTCAATTATATTTTCATTTGTTTTGAAAAATGGCTACAGATTTTTTATTAAACATTGTGCTTGATTAGCGTAAAGCACTTTCAAAGGAATGAATCAGGTCTTATTTTCGTTGACCGCCCTAAATTTTCGAACATTGAAAAAGTTAGCTCCACTGATGTGCTGCTAAACGATAGCTGCCAGTAGTGCTCCATTAATTTATTACTCCTTTTACTTCGCCACAGAGAGAATAGTGGGAGTCGAAATGAATTGCAGCTGGTCGTTACTTACCGGATCTCCTATCGAGTCAAGGATTTTGCCATTCAACGGGTTTATATGCGGATGGGTATCAGCCCATCGCTCGGTCTAAGGAAGGAGATGAGGAGTGAATGGGGAAGGGCCTCTTGTAAAGGGTTCTGAACCAGCCTCCATCTGGAATACATTAAAAGAATTACAGACAGCTCCCGAGTTCCCACCCAAGCAGCCCGCGACCTGCAACTCACCCCCACCCCCGCAGCTGGACCCGAGACCCTCCCTGTGAACGAAGCGTCAGTTGCGGATTCGCAACAAGTATACATACACAAGCGAAGCCGCTCAACAAGGATTCATTTTTCAACTACACAAATTTTATGTTTCCTCGACTGTCATTAGAAATGAACAATAATAATGTATTATGTGTATGGTATAGTGTACTAGCGGAGCCCCGCAGATGTCGTTCTGGCCTTAATCTGCCTCTTTCTCTCTCTCCATCTCTCCCCCCTCTCTCTCTCTTCGTCTCTCACCCCGCCTTTCTCACTCTTTTCGTCTATATTTCTCTCCGTCTCTCCGTAGTTGCAGATTCTGCACGCCTTTGAGCAGATGGAGTAATATTGAGAAGCGACGGACCAGAGCTCATCCTCTCAGATCTCATCCTGTAGATTACTGTGTGAGAAACGTTTTCTTGAGGCCTTCGACCTCAAAATTTTACGTTTTAACGCCATAGGACGCTTCGTTTAGGAGTTATTTAAAGACAGATTCAAAATACTAACGAGTATAGGGGGTTGCATTTGACATGAATATTTAGTTTTTTATTCCAGATATTTTAATAGTTATTCTGCTATTCGTGGCGGAGATAAATCGAGCAAAACGGAGATAATTAAAACTGGTCAAGCCGATCTTGAGTTAGAAATGGTGTGACTAATCCGACTTTGTTTTATATGCATAGATTACATTAAAAATGTGCAATACATTTTCTTGCAATTTTAGCACAAGAAGACGCAATGTGATGGGACCAGGGCTTAGACATTTCACGATAGGGAATTTAATATATTTGAGCATGAATATAAAATGTAAAATACGTAGTATGACTTTGCAGAGAGCGGATGCAGACTCTGGAGAGAGCGGATGAGAGCTGGAAGTGGCAGGCGCGGCGCGGCGGGGAGGGGAGGGGAGGGGAGGGGCGCGAAGCGAGATGCCGGGCCGACGGGGGGGGGGTGAGGCGTCGCGACGACGGAGGCGGCTCGCGAAACGGCGCGGAACGGGCCCCGACACCTCCGCCGCCGCCGCCGGCGCCGCCACGGTGGCGTCTGGCGGCGGGGGTGGATGGAGGCGGCGCGCCGCGATGCGGGAGCGCCGGCGGGGGCGGGGGCTGGCGCACGCGAGAGCGTCGCGGCGGCGTAAGAGCGAGGGAAGGGAAGGGAAGGGAAGGGAAGGGAAGATTCAATTTGCCCGCACACAAACAGAAATCACATTAGGGCCCGGATAATTGAAATGTGTCTCAGGTTTCGCCGCCCGCGCCCGCGCCTCCCTGGGCCCCTGGGAGAGGAGAGGAGAGGAGAGGAGAGGAGAGGAGAGGAGAGGAGAGGGGAGGACGGGAGAGGCGTGGCCGCCCCCGCGCGAGGAGGGACATGGACGCGGCCGCACGGCGTGCTCGCGCGGACAATTCTGCCAAAGAACAAATAATTTACTGTAAACCCTCGTTAGCACCAACTCACTTAACTCGAATTTTGCCCTAACTAACAAAATGTGGGCCCCGCCGAGGGAGGACGGTAACACTGACATTTATAGTACTCGCATAACACGAAATTTCTCCGATTATTTCGGTGCCTTGGAATTGGTGTTAATGAGGGTTTACTGTATTATATTATTGTTATTACTCTTACTCACATTATTTTTCGTACTTGTATTATTGTTACATATTGTTATCTTTTCACGTTTAGATTTCAAAATAATTTCACGTTTATTTAGATTATATGTAAATATCTTTAATACATGGAAATTATAATGCTGTGCAACGAGGTTGTAACAAAACTACTAGCAGAAAGAATGCACAAAACTATTTACACATGAACTATTTGAACCTTATTGCTTTCCCATTTTCTTTGCCAGGTATACACTTCGACTACCGGAACCCCCGCAAATTACGGTTTTACATTCCTGTCGAAAAAAGTGCAATTAATTAACGATGTTATGCATAGTGTTATTAAGGGATAAATGGTGGTTTGCCCTTAACTTTCACGTCAAAATCACACATGTAAAACACACGTGCCTGCATGGTTTCCTAGCGAAAGCAGGATGGGAATTCACAATTTTACTTCGTATTTTACAACAAATATTTATTTCTTGTTATTATTCTCCAATCATATTTACTACCAAAATAGTACATTAACAGTAAATTGAAATACTAATATCATAGAGTACCAAGATAATAAGTAGTTTAATCAGATCAATAAACGCAAAGCAAGATGGTGAGTTTGCGTGGGAAGATCAGTACTTCCAATTAAGATTTTCCATTTCTTAGATTTTAGTAAATTGAAACTTGAGAAAGGAAGATACAATGAGTCTCCTGGAAACCACGATGGTGCGCCTACACTTGAGTAACATTTTGTGAAATGAGTTTAGGTAGAGGTAATAGTTATGATATATGCACAATATGAAACGGACATATAACACTAAAAAAGTTACTAGTACTAATGTTACCGTAATTTAGATGCTAGCTACAGGAAATATAAAAAAAATTCAGCTATCACACAACTGAAATAGCAAATTCATCTGAATCCATTTTCCTTGCAACAAAATCTTGCCATGATAATGATGTAACCTCCAATACATACATATAATCTTGCGATACACAACGATAATATTTAACAGGTTGGTGTTAAATGTTAATTAAGAAGTTAAGACTAGGGAAGACTTCACCTACCGCAATGAAGCCGACAGGTATTTAACCAACCTTCTGTGCCTCTCACAGGAGCTCCCAGCTTCCTAATTTTAAACACTTTTACTAGAAATTTTATTAGTTATTTTTCTTAATATTATGCTATAAAACTACCTCGGTAGTTTATACGAGCTCGCTTTCCACGGCGCAACCCCGAGTTCTATTCCCGACCGAGGCCAACTATACCTGTGCGCTGCCCTTTAAAAATGCCCCATCATCTATTGCTGTGAGTCTACGAGAAAGCCCACCCTAACGTTGAGAAGGCCAGCATATTCGGTGAAGGGATGTCTTCTTCGTGCTACCCACACGACCCCCTTTTACCATGGCCGAGAGGCTGGGGCACCGCTGGTCACCCAAGGGCCGGAGCAGGCTGTCGAGCCATAGGGCAGGGACAGGAATGCTATAAAAGCTTGTTGAAAAAATATGAATAATTATTTCTTTTTCATATGTTAATTCCAATTCGTTTCGTTTCGTTCTGTGGTACGTAAATGACACACACCATTGAATGACAGATTCACTGCCATTTTGCAAGCTTCACTGCAGACTTTAATTTTCAACTTTATTCAGCCGGTTCTTCATTTTCTAGAATTAATTAGCAACTATTCAATACTTTCAATCAATATTTGTTATTTTGATTGTAATTTTAAGATTTAATGCTTTTTTCCTTTACCAACTTTATAGTGTTTTTTAAGGGAAAAGGCCTGTTCTTCGCCTCTTGGATGAGGAACGATCGGGTTCCACTTCGGGCTGGGAAAGAAAATGAATGGGATAGCAGGTCCAAGGCTCATGTAGGGTGCTTCTCCGGCATTCGCCTGGAAATGCGAGAAACCCCAGACACCACCGATCGGAATAGTTGTCCAAAGAACCCGAAAATCGCTGATCTAGTCGCCAGACTCTGAAAGACGTCTTGCCAAGTCCATCCTCAGCGGCCGGTGCCTGAGAGCGCCCTGAGTTGACGATAGTGATGGCAAATTTTACCAAAACATCGAGGCATCGTTAGTTTTCGATGTCGATGAAAACATCGGCAAAGAAACATCGATGTTTGTTCACATCGATGGTGTTTGGTCACACATCACATGTTCCTAGATTAAGTGGAGTGAAACTTATTCACGATCTGTCAAAACGTCTGATGGCCATTTCTAGCACTACCACCTATTCAGGCAATCACTCATCTACCGATAACATACAATCATACATAACGTGAGCAGCTGCCAAACTTCCTCAGATTCCACAGGCGAAATTTGCAATGTCGTAAAGACGATGTCGCAAAACATCAATATTACTTTATTTTTAAAAAATTAAAAAAAAATTGTTTTGGCAACAAAATGTCGATGTGAAGAAAACATCGAAAGCGAAATATCGAGGTTTCTGGTGGAAACCATAGATTTTTTTGCCATCCCTAGTTGACGATTTCGGCCACTGCGCCTTCGGGCGCTGCGTGCGCTCGGAATAACAAGAGCGGTTATTGTTGTTAGAGGTCGGCGAACGCCGTCCCGGGCCGCGCGCCGCGCCGCTGCAAATCGTATAACACGATCGATTTTTAATCCCTGCGGAGCGCCCGGGCGAGGGCGCGGGCGAGGACGGCGGGGGCGGAGGGCTGGTTGCGGCTGTCGACTCCCGCATCGGCGCAGCCTCCTCGCGCGCCCGCTTTTACTTGCCGCTCCAATTTGGGCAGATATTCGACACCTCGGAATTACGCCTCGTAAAAGCAGGAATGAAGAGACGGCCGGGAGCGGGGGGGAGGGGGAGGGAGACGACCGCGCGGAGGTTCGCGGATCAATGGCGCCTTCCCAAGGGGGGGGGGCGCGTGTAACATGGAATGCATGACAAAAATTAAATTTTCGCTATGTACGACTTACAAGAACAATTCTTTGAAGGGCGATCATAAGAATATAAGTCAAAAAAACCTATTTTTCAGTGGAGCAGGAAAAGTTTCAATATTAAAAAATATTTGCAATGTGCAGAAAAATGCAGTGTTTTAAAGTAGGATTCGAGTTGTACAAGTTTTAACAGACGTAGATATCGAGCTGATGTTGACAAAAATGAACATACTATCTCGTTTTTGCCAAAAAATGACTTGTACTGGCTGAACCGCCCATCAAAGAATTATTCTCGGGCAAAACTGTCACAATCGCATTTTAGTTTCAAGTGACTTTGCACCTGCAACAACGAATGTGCTATATATGATCAGGGGCACTACCCACAAATCATGTGTCTACGGCACAGCAGAAACTCCCGTGTGCCCAATAATACTAGATGTAGGCTGTCTCAACGAAATATATGGAACATCTCATCAATTAATAACCGTATTGCCATAACCATTTAATAACCGCCATGCCATTGCCTTTACCATAACCATAATAACCATTTTCGTATACCGTCGAATATGTTTAATGCAGAGATCCGACGATGGGAGTTCGGGGGCTGATGAATCGCCACCTAGTTTTTTTTTTGTTTTTTTTTTGTGTTTTTTCCTCCATTTTATTGAAGGTCATTTTGAAAGAATCCTACTGAACGTAAGGGTTTGAAATGTTTCAAGATATTTGACTACGTAACGATGTTTTCCGTATTTATTTCAATACAAACTTGCAAATACATTCATGAGGAGTATACCACCAACATACAATTCCACAAACGATTCCTCTGTATTATAAACAATATCACAGTGTCATTCTGCACCAAAGCTGCAGCCATGGCAGACGAAGGTATAGTGCACAGTGACGGCCGTTGACCTGACGTTGACGCAGCTCCTAGTGCCTGGCCGCTGCAAACGTCGCAGTCGTGACGGTAACGGAGAGGCCGGTAACGAGCGCTGGTAAGCCGATGCAACCCAACCCCAGCGCCAGCGCCAGCGCCGCTGCAAGACCAGCGAGTCGCTGACAGATTGACAGCCAACGCCGGGGCGGGAGGGCGGGCGAGGATAAAATGCCTCTAACAATCAAACGGCAAACGCGTTCCAAGCCTGCAATTAGCAGGTGGCGGCCGGCCGGCCATTCGAACCCGGGCCGGCGCGGCGCCCGCCTCGCTGCCTGCCTGCCTGCCTGCCGCGTGCGTGGGCGGGTGGGAGGAGGCGGGGCGCGGCGCGGCGCCGATCGGTAAATCGACGCCCGTGTAACGCTAGCGCCGCCGCCGCCGCCGCCGCTGCGCCGATTCGCGGGTAAACACGTGCCGGACGCTCGGACGCCCGCCCCCGCCCCGCCCCGCCCCGCCCCGCCCCGCCCCGCCCCGCCCCGCCCTGCCCTGCCCCGGCACTTCCCGCAGCTCTCTCTGTGGTCCGCCCCGCCCTGGCGCGGCCCACAGGCCCTAGGCAAAGAGAGTAGCGCCACCACCGCCATTTCGTACCCTCTAACCTGACCAGGCACCAACCAGGAACTGAAGGGAAATTCTAACAATTGGTGACATTTTGAAGAATTTCAACAATATTAATATTGGTTTGGGGAAGAATCGTGGTTCTCAAAATACAGAATACTACGCAGTTGCAATTTTCCTCACAACTCGATATAAAATGGCGGGATCGGATGAACAATGCAATGCGATACTGCTAGTATCTAGGGCCACTAGGGCGGTCCGGCCCGCTCTCTTTACCCCATCGAGACACAAATAGTATTGCCAGAAATAATTTCAGAAAATAGTCAACCGAGGAGGGGGGAAGGAGGAGATCTTTGAATAACAATGAAACATTCTCTTTATTATTTAAAACGCAGGAAAATGGAATAAATTTTTCATACACATTAGTTCAAATTTTCAAAATAAAATTACTGTGTGCATTAGGGCCAGCACACATGACGAGTTCGCACTCGGCCAGCACTCGCCCCGTCTTGTCCCTCATTCCTCGTTCTGTCCCTTTCAACTTAGAATCGCTGCTCATCGCGTCACTTCAGCGTCCCCATCCAGTTACGCTTCGTCTCCTACGCCTCTTCCCCAACGCATTCAACATGCAACATATTTCTTTGACAACTACCACAGGAGAAAGGTAAACTGTGTTCTGGAAATGAAGAGTAGAAGTTGGAATCACAATCACACATGTCTTCCTCAATGTAGCTACGGAGTTTCCCTGTACTTTAATGACGCAAATGAATCGAATGTGCAAAGTCAACCGCAACGCGCATGTATAACGTGCACGTTTCCCTCGCACAATCTGACATCCCACGTTCACATTCTCGCCATTCTTCCCCATCCCGTTTCCTTCCTGGTCGTCGACCTTCTGCAAGTAAAAGACCTCTCTTCAATTTTCTCGAATCCACTACGCATCCCACAAGACTCCTTTAAAATTCTCCAATATTTTTACACCATGAAGCAGAAATATAATTAATAAAAATCTAGATAGCACTCTAAAATGGAACAATTAAAATACCAAAAACGCACTTTAATTAAATGAAAGAAACTAAACCCTTACGTTGATAAATATTAAAATAAATTACAGAAATTATTTTATGCTTTTGCGTTACGTTATGAACATCAAATAAACGGGAATATAAAAAAGCATATAACAGAGCAGGAATGGATACCAATATTTGTTAGTAAACACATTTCATGAACACCGCTAAAATTGTAGTTTTCGAATCCTTACCCGCTAGGATTGCCAGATGTTTATTATTTGAGTGAACTGTTCGCTATTTCTATTTCTGATCAACCAATTAAATATACAAGTAGTGAAAATTTAAAAAAATATCTTATCCAATAACGAAAAAAACTTATTGTAAGAGTGAACAAGTGTTAGTAAAGCTTATAGTGTTTATTCTGGCATGTTTTTAATCTCTCTCCTTATAAATTATTCAGAACTGTACCATTATTCAAAGATCTTATAACAATGAAGCAGACGATGGTGCTATTAGTACGCGTACAATTAATAACTACTCAAAAATGTATCATTTTTTTTCAAAGATGACTCTCCCTCCCCCTCCCCCCCGGTTCATTATTTTCGGAAAAAAAAAAATTGGCAACCCTATTACCCCTCCGGTCTCGCGAGGACTGCCCCGAAGCCTCCGGCCCCCTCCATGTCGTCCCCGTGCGCGGACGCACTCGGCGGGCCCGGGACACGTTCTAAGCCGCCGACCGGTCTCCCGGCGAGTAGGGTAGTGAAGGGCACGTTAGTGTGCAAGGAAAGGGTGAGGATGCCGCAGCAGTCCCCCTAACAAACTGGTGTTGATAGGGGCAAACCACGAACAACTACCGATCAGAGAATTCTCCTCCAGACAGAGACTGGATTCCACCTCGCTGACAGGCTAGTGTCGAAAATCTTGCCCCGTCGGAACTCGAACTTAAGACCTCCCGGTCGGAGGCACTGCAGTGACATCAGTTGATGCCGTAGGTGTAAGTCGAAAAAAACTGCTTACGCAATTAATACATTAGAGGAAAGATTAATGCGTCAAAATTAAAATGGAAAAATAAATAATACATTTCGGGAACGAAAAGTTGGCAGCGACGGATGGAATGGGTTTATGAGTCACAAGAATGATTCGGTGTTGGTCTCAATGAACCACAAAATAAGTTTTTTCTCGCTCGCACGCACTAAACACGAATGATGAAAAAATACATGTTTTATACTTGCGCATATCTATCAGAAACTCTCCGAATTCCTGGTAGAAAAGACATTGCAGCTCTCTGTAATACCGGCGCGCGCTCAAAAACGCTGAAATATAATATCTCTCAGAACACGAATATACCTCATTTTGTTGATTTCAGCGTCCATTAATCCCAAACAGAGGGCTTGTGCGGCTCACATCCACAAATTTACTTCCCGAAATACAACGACGCACGATACGAATCCATTATATTAAATTGCAGTTTGAATAACTTCAATTTTTATGTCCTGTTTTAAATTATGGCTGATACGGCTGCGATCCCTTTCGTCAAATATGTTGTAACAAGACACCATAATATTTAAAACATTGATATGAATCCAATTATTTTAACAAAAATTTGTATGATTAATACAAAATATAATTATTTTAAATAGCATCACACATTTAAAATAAACATTTTAACACCTTCCTTCTACCAATAATAAATCGGACTGTTAAATTTCAATAAATCCACAGAATATTATTCACAAGCTCCAACAAATTTTTAACTATTCAATGGAATCGAAAGATGATACGAGAGAGGCAGAGCGCAAAACGTATCAACTTCAAAAGGTTGAACATTTCACAACGCAATTGCACACAGCGAAGATATTGTTTCTGAGCGAGTCTAATTAACCACCAGCCTGCCACTTCACTCACAGGGAAAGAACATTCCCTAGTGAGACAAATCCTTTCACCGCTATTATTGTACTAGCTATTGTAGCCTGGCTGTCAGGGGCCAAATGTGCGTGAGATAACATTCAAGGAACGTGATGTTTGGAAATGGCAACATACGTACTAAAGAAGTACGAACGTACAGAAAATCAGCAGATGAAGACGTTTATAGACTTCGATGTTGTGTGTCGCCAATTGTTGTGGAAGCGAGGACTAAGTAAGACTCTCGAAAGGAATGACGCCAGTCAACGAAAATCGCTGGCTACTCCAGGAGGATCTAACGCGAAGGGGGAGTAAAGAGGGGGTAAATCCCTAAATCTTCATCTCTTCTACATGAAAACACTTTTCTAGAAAGTATAAGCTAGATTTGTGTGGTGTAAATACACAGTGAAATATTTCTCTCTTCGAATTTTTCCAGTTAAAGAAAACTTAAATCAACTGAGGTAACGAATATTTTAATGTTCTAATTATCATTTTAATTTTATTTTATATTCAATACTTAAAAACTGTGTGTTACTGTACCATATTGTCAAAATTTTTGACCCATTCACTTGTATGGTCGACACGTGATTTTTAAAATTGGGGAAATTTTATCTCAAGAATTACACAACTTCACGTATGAGGCACGCATATTGCAGGTTAACAATTGAACAAGATTTGATACTGAAATTGAACGGTTTGATCCTGAAATATCTAAAATTCCAATTATTATTAAACACTGGACACTAACTAATTATACACTTTTAGAAACAAATAAACTTACTATTCACGCACATTTGCTCCTGAAATGTGATCTTATATCGTAGTGACTAGTGGATACGTCTCATGTACTCGCATATTCAGCGTGTTTTGCACTCTCGCGGGCGACAGCTGTAAAAGTAATTTTCAAGAAAGATTCGTAAGTCACTAGAATTAATTGTGACAATCAAATACGAATATAAACTACACACACTTACAAAGAAACAATCTTTACTATGCAAATTTCTCGTACATTATGATCCGAGAAGAAAGTACCGTCATTATATTGTTTTCCCTCCACCCGCCAGAGCTACCCTAGGAGAACAGCTGTACTCGTGGGTTACCACTATATCTGGCTTTACTATATTATTAGATCGATTTAGAACTTTACTAATATTATTAGATTTAAAAAACAGGAACCTTTAAATATCATAATAAACGGAAACATTTTCAAAATAAGGAAGCGATATAGCCATCGAGAATGATTACGAATTTCGCTCATGAAGTTAAAGAAGTACCTAACAGCTTTCAAATTGTTCCGCCTTACGGTACAAGTACTCGTACATTTCGTATCAAGCTTATTTCAAACATTTAGAGCACACGGAACCACTTATACCGCTGGGAATCTGTAAACTGTTACTGTCGCGAGAAGAGCTTCAGGTCAGTCACCTTCAAAAGAAAACCGTATCAACAAACAAGGATTTAATGGTACCAATTCTGTAGTCCTTTTACCATCTGCTTTCACACGACGAGAGGGTGAATGACAAAAACAAGCAATAAAGGATGGATATGAAAACTAAGAAAAGCTCTCGAAACAGAAATCAACAAACATCGCACTCCCCGCCATCAGAGACATCCCAGCATGATGAGAGGGCTCGCTTCGCTAGGAAGCGGATTCATTTGTGTGTAAATTCTGTAGTGGCAGCAGAGATTTTGTGGTAATCCATGATAAAATTCCAAGGATAATGAGGTATCAATCACAATAGTAGATTAAATTTTTTTAATATGTCAAGAATTGAGGTAGGTACTATAATTAGTTTTTAAGCTGAATAGTATTATGTACTTATGTAATTTTCCATTTGCTAACTTGTGAACTGAATTTTCTAGATTATAGTGTCACTGATGATGGGAAAACACTCCCGAAACATGTGTATGACTAAATTCTCTACATATTAAAATAATTTAATCTATTATTGTGGTTGATACCTCATTATCCTTGGAACTTCATCATTTGCGTGTATTACTCAGCACGCAGCTCAATGGATCAACTGCTGCAATGTGTTTCAAGACATTCCCAGTCAAATAAGGCATATTCCATTTCACATATTAGCATGCACTTTTACATACTTTTTTATATCATACCAGGCATTCCATATTTTAACATTATTTCCTCGCAAACTATATACGTATTGTAGAAAAAGTTTTCTCAAGCTGTAGCGAAAAACGGCGATTTTTCGGCAGAAAAAATCGTATTGTAGATCCTTGATATCGGAAAAGTGGATAATTCCTGTTCCTATATATAGTAAATTACTTCCTTTAACACGGTGTGTAGTCATAACACAAATTTTGTGGGTCCTTGGTACCGCAAAATAGATTTGCGGCAAAACTGCACTTCTATGTTCGTCCTTCCGTCAGTGAATTTCTGAACTCTTGCGGATCACCGAAAGCAGCGTCGTCACCAAAACGCCCGGTCGATCTGTCTGACGTCGCGGCCTCCTGAATTTGAAATCGACGTTCAATTTTTGTGCTTTCTTTACGAATATTCAAGAATATTTTCTTACGAAGCTTCAAGAATATTTTCAATTTTTTCTCAAAATTGGTACCAAAATTTTGGACTAAAATTTGTCGTCAAATAGCTTCCAAGACCCTCAAAAGCTAGTGACGCTAAAACAGCACGTACTTTCTCGCCCGTATTTTCACGCAAAATTACGCGAAAAGTCTTCAAATTTTTGAAAAATTGTACATGACCTTATTTCAAAATCTATCTTTAAGGAACAGATTTCATTAAGGAAAGAAATCTCTATCTCCATAGTTCTAGTTATAGGAAGACACTGAAAAATTTTTGAACTTTTGCAATTTTCGAAAAATGAGTGTCCTCAATGAACATCAGACTTGCACCATTCTCTTAAACGTCCTTCACACTATCCAACAACTCAATTTAATCAAAAACGATGGAGCCATTTTTTTTATTTTGAAAATGTCACAGGGGCTTCATACAAAGTACCCCTCAAAATTAAAATATCGGTTTTAAACTCAACGGGCCGCGATATCAACTAGATCGATTCGGGAATGTCAGTTTTGGAGAAAATCGGCAGAACGGTTCAGCTGCTGTCGTCGTTAACAGGTAGACAGACGTTTCGCCGTCACTCGATTTTTCGCTATCAAGGACCCACAAACATTGGATTCTGGCTGCATCACGTGTTAGAGGATTTTTTCTTCTAAATTTGGCAACTTGATTTATCTACTTTTTCGTTACTTGGGTCCGGTGATTTATCTACTTTTTCGTTACCGTGTCCGGAGAGTTTTTCTGCCGAAAATTCGCCGCTTTTTCCCGCAGCATTACATTGCTTTCTCTCTATTCTCTAGCGAGAAAGTAAAAAAAAACGCAGATCTCGGTTTATTTAAAATATCTTAATGTTCGAAAATTGGAAAAGTTCAACATTTTTTTGGCGTCTTACAGTATGGAAAATTGAGATATTTTCTGTGGATAAAATCTTTTAAATTAGGTATTTAAATGTGGACATATACGTACTTTTCAAAATATGAATAGTTTTCTAGTAATTTTGCGTGAAATAAATGCATTTAAAAAAAACAAGAATTTCTCAGAAACGGCTGCAAATGTTCTTAATTTTTTTACGGTTAGTACTACAGGCACTGAATAACACGGCTTAAATGCCATTTTCATGTATTCTTTAGATTTTAAAAAAAAATTACAAATGTATTTTTTTAATTACTCACGTCGTTAATATTTACATTATGGCGATTTTCTAAACATTTTTCAATTTCTGAACTCAAGTGTTTCAAATAATTTCTCATGAAGTTTTTTCGGAAACTAAAAACTTTTCAGGCAAATTGTTCTCAAAATTGCGCAAAGATTTTATAAATGCGTAACCCTTGGATTTACGTAATTATTGCGAAATTTGTTCTAACACATCAATCGTATTGTTCAATTTAAAACATAAACTCTATTCTGGAGAAGAGGGAAATTCCTCACTCCAGTGCCTGCATGCAGCCGCTTTCAAATTTTACAATTTTCAATTTATTAAATTGAACAATTACAATTGAACGTTACAATTTTCCTTTTATTAAATAAATGAACTGAGTTACAACTTACTACAGGAACTGTCACGTACTTCAACGGTTGAAAAAAGAATTGACTCGTCGTTGATCATGCTGATACACCTCGCTCATATCAGATATGGAAGTTACCTAACGTTTAATTTTTCGAATTAACGGAGCCGTACCTTACCTTCCTGGAAGAAGTCGTGGTACGTGGTAAGGTATTATTGTCGGTAGTCTGAGATATCGACTTGCTCCCCGAAATGTGTGGTTGGGTGCCCACTCAAGCCCCGCCCTTTGTGCGTGATGTCGGAGCACAGGGAGCTTCTGGCCTCCACAGACACAGGGAGTGAGATGCAAATCCAAATGAGACTTGTGAAGGACATGAAGTTTCCCTATCGGAAGTATTGTTACTCGATTAGTGAAACTGAACTTGTCTTGAACGTTCACTTTTAACAAAGACTAAATGGAGAAATAATTGCATTTTCAGGAAGTCATTAAAAGCATTTTTGTCAACAAACGCAAAATAAAACTTCCTCACAATGATTCACTTTGCATAATTCGTGCAGATTTCTATATTCGTAGACATATTCTCATTAGCAGGAAAACGTATTTTTTTGAACATCATTTATCTAGTGATTAAATGAACCTATCGCTCGTGAAGCGAATTAACAAGCCACATCCTTCTCATGTTTCTCCCTACGGAAGGCTCTTTGGAACGTGTGTAGGAAGACTGGGTTTAATGTAGATTTCTTTGATATCGTTCATTCAACAACAACAACAAGCACAAAAAAAAGCGGATTTTCGTTTTCCGCTTTATGTTCATACAACTTAATTAAGTGTCCACCTTGCAGAAAGATGTCATCGGTCCAAATAAACGCTGAAAGTGAAAACGAAACTACAAAATGAAAAGTAAACGAAGCGCAGTGCAACTCAATACAAAAAACACCTCAACTTGGGCAAACCTCATGAACCACTGTGACGCAAGGTATGCCCACTCTCAGCTTGAAGTTCTCTCACCACATTCAAGGAATGTGGGAGTGGCCATAAAAAACCTTTTGAAACGATGAATTTGAAAACGACTAGTGACGTTACAACACAACATACTTTCTCACATTACTTATATCTTTTGAAATTTTCGAAAACTCAGAGTGTTCAATGAAAATGAAACCTGCACCATTTTTAAAGAGTACTTTACATTAACGGAGGAAGAAATTCAATCCAAAAATTTGGACCCATTTTTGAAACAGTTTCAGTAAAATACCTCCAAAAATTAAAATATTTGTTGCCGCAGGATCTTGCATTCTGCCAGATCGATCGGGGAATATCAATTTTGGAGAAAGCCGTCTTAACGGTTTAGGCTCAAGCGTTGACCAGAGACGGACGGACAGACACTTTGCCGTCAATCGTATTTTCGGCATCATGTACCTACAAAACATGGATTCTGACTATAGCAAGTGGTAGAGGAAGTAATTTACTACTAATAGGAACATGATTTATCAACTTTTTCGATATCAGAGCCCCACAATATTCGTTTTCTCACGAAAAATCGCCACTTTCCGCTGCAACATTACAATATTTTATCTTTACTACGTAAGTACACACGCAGTTGGCGAAAAAGTAAAAAGCAAACGACCACTCAAAGTGACTGAGCGAAAATCAATCACACCAACACCAGTCACCTGCGCGAACCATTCAGGCTCAAGTGGCATCTGCTCTAAAGCTCATCTTCCGACAGAAGAAAATCAACATCAGCTTTAACATTAAGAGACAGCTTCAGTCATCAACGTGAATATGGCCGAGCTGTGAAGAGCTTTTCTAGTCTTCATTCGTGCGTCATGAGGGAGAACCAAACGTATATCTAGAAAGAAAGAGGAAAAAACGAACAGAATTTTTAAAGGAAACAAACTACCGCATGATACAATTCGATCAAAATAAATCTGTTTCACCATGAAGCAAAACGGCTCAAACCATCCGCGCTAAACCAATATCTTAACGTGAAAAAAGGTGACGAACAGAAATGAAGACTTCGAAAACAAAACGGAAACTATCGCGAAAAGCAGCTCAACGTCACGAATGTATCTCTCCTTATGTTATGACTTTTATAATTGAATATGAATATTATATGGTCCAAGATATATTCGAGACAGTCAATTTCGTAAGAAATAATCATAACTTGATTTCTTTATTGCACAACGTTTCAGGAAGTCATTCTGTTCCAATCATCATCAGCTAACTTACATTTATAATTTTCTTTTTCTTATATTTATACAGTGATTCTCTTTAAAACATGTATAATTTATACAGCATAAGGTATGAGAATTTTCATATATATCATCATTAGGGGGCGGATTTTAATACAAAGTCTTTTTTTCTCTTCACTTTAGAAGAAAGCCGTTTGGTATAGAAATTAATTTTATGATATGAGAAAAAGAATTGACACATTTTTATACGTAATATTTTTGCATTTTTGTCCATTTCGACTAATAAATCATTTTTTACTCTTTTCCTTAATTTTTAAAGCATTTCCCGCCGATTACTTGGATTTTAATATTTTAAGGGTACTTGCTTCATATAATATTTATTCAATACAACGACTATTCTCCACAGAATTCCTGAGAAGCCTATTGAATTTCTTCGCTCAGAAATTGTAATGTCAGCCTGTGTATGTAATCCAAGATTACTGCGACGCCATCAGCGCCAATGTCGGTTCAGCCGATTTCGGGACAACTAAAGATAGAGATTTCCTGGAAAGGATAGTCCAAAGCAAAAGTTTGAAAGCGAAGTTTGAAAGCGAATAGAAGAAGGCTCCGTTACATCAGAAACGTATCTAACAGCCTGAATTCTGCATTTGAACTAGCTTTTAACACATTTTTTACGTCATTTTTCTTTGCTTTTGAGGCATTTTTGAAACATTTTAAGAGCGTTTTATTGATAGTTTTCGTCGATGTTTTCGGTCATCGAAATCATCATGACGCACTTGCGAGCTCGTCTTCCGGGCGTGAAGCGCGTTGTTTGCCGTGCGCTCCGAGGCGAGAGAGGCTTCGATGCCATCTTGCAGCGCTCGCCACCGCAGCGGCGCGCACAGCGGAGCGGAGCGCGGGGGCGGGCCGGGGGCGGGGGCGGCGGGCGCACGGTCCCCGGTCGCCATGGAAACGTCGCGGGCGCGCGCGGGCGGGAGCCGCCGCCGCCGCCGCCGCACTGATGAGGGCGGGACACCCGATCCTGCGCACGCCCGACAGAGAGCGTCGCAGCGTTACCGGGGGCCCGGCCGCCGCCGCCGCCGCCGCCGCCGCCGCCGCCATCCCTCGCCGCCCGCACCACGGTCGGGGGATACGCTCCGAAGAAAACACCTCTCTCTCGCCCCCGCCCCCGCCCCCAGCCAGCCAGCGCTGCCGCGGGCTACCAACTCCCCGGCGCTACGTGTGCATTGTGTAGACGCGATGTATCCTACATTTTCCCGCATGCCGCCCCCGTCTCTGGAGCAACAACACACCACTAGACGAGGTCTTGACGCCCTGTTTTCTACTAGCACTTTGCTGTGTTTACATAAACCTCTTGCTACATGTAACACAAGCAAGTACACGCACAAAGGTAAAAAAAATGTTTTGCGTTTTAAAGTAATACAAAAATTCAAACTCTTAGATTTACAGTTTAGCACAAATCGAAACAAAGTTTTTAAAAGTACCGAATTATAAGGCATCGCAGCAGACTGAATTTCCGCACTTATTTTCTTAATCTCGAATCAGATGTTATCAATTCTAAAGATGGTGTCTAGTTATAAAACTACCGTATCTGTTTGAAAATAAGAAGCAGTATCTTTCCGAATTTCAACTGACAAACAAATGCTAACACAATGGACTCGGTTTCAATAAGCATTCTTAAAAAAGGTAGATCAGCGGGCATTTTTATTTATATACTATCATAGAATGGAAACATCGACGAGAAAAGCACTATTACATTGGGGAAAACAAGAAGTAAGGTAGCAAATAAAAGGCAAGAACTGCAAAGCCGGGAAAATATTATATCTGTTAATAAATTCATGGTAGGTTGGCATCCATGTCTCGCTTAAAAGAGTCAAATTAAAATTCATTTCTTTAGATATGTACAACTTCCTTATCATTACTAAGCGACTCATATAATCCAAATCCAATCCTCATATAATCCAACATACTGAACCGATTCCCTTTTAAAATACTTCGACATGGGCGCCAATGACCTTGGCAGTTGAAGCGCCCTCTAAACCTTAATTAATCAATCAATATAATCCAAAACTAGGTGGATAACTGCTTAGGGTAATCATGAAAAATGAGACATTTTAAAAATGAGTCTTGCCATTTATCTACCCAATTTTATAATCATTTTTACTTTCCCATATACTATACGTAGGGAAAATTATGTAATGCTGCGCGAAAAACGGCGGATTTTCGGCAGAAAAACTCTTATTACAGGGCCCTGGTAACGAAAAAGTGGATAAATCCAGTTGCTAGATTAAGAAGAAAAAAATCTCCTATCACGTGGTGCAGCCAGAATCTCTGTTTTGTGGGTCTTTGATACCGAAAAACCAATTGAAAGCAAAACGTCTGTCCGTCTGTGAACAATGCTAGCGACTAAACCACTCAGCCCATTTTCTCCAAAATTGACAATCCCCGATCAATCTGACTGATCTCGCGGCCCCTTGAATTTGAAACAGATATTTTAATTTTTGGGGGTTCTTTACAGGAAGCCCCTGAGACATTTTCAAAAAACAACATTGTTCTCAATATAATGTATTTATCAAAACTTCATCTACAAGTAATCTCTTGGTTAATTTTTAGAAAATACGACCAGTTTTTTCTATAATTTCCTGGCAAACATAATAGCCCGCTGCAAATTTACTGCGCTTCAGACAGTGGGATGCATCGTAAACTATAATTTGCAATTTTGTATATTATTTCTTTGTTCATTTCTTACATTCGACCTTTTGTTATACATTTACACATTAATCTTTTATAAATTATTTCTCTTCAAATATTTGAAATAAAATTACTAGCACTCAGAGAATATCGAGAATGCAGGTAATGCAACAATGGGATTCCATTTCGCTCCCGCGAATTTCTATAAATTGCGTGTCATTGTTGTGACTTGATGTAGCTGTATGAAAAGGAGTTGTAATTGTCAAATTGATGTTGATATTTGCATGAAAATATTTAGTTTTCGCACCAAATGCTGTACCATTTGTCGTGAGTAGAGAATTTGTTGCATGGTTTTAGAATACTCTTCTCTAATCATGGCCATATCAAATGCATTTCTATATTGTCTGGAGTATCAGGCTTCTTTTTCCAGTACAAGTTTACGAAACGTTTGTATTATATTTTTATGCAGTTGTAGAATTCACATCGTTCTGACAACACTGCGATAGAAACAGTGAGTTGTTCGCTTTCTTGATTGAATTGGACGTTTTCAAATAATAACTAAGATGTTAGTTGCGCAGAAAGTGCAAATATTTTAATACTACGTAGCTGTTTCCAATAACGCGGGAAAGTTTGTGCTGATGTAGCACTATTAGTTATTTTATTCAAAACTAAAAGGCAAAGTGGCAGACAGCAGAGGGAAAAAGGATAAACACGGGTCTGTGTCACTTTGCTGCTTTTAATGAACGGATGACCACTGAGCATGAATCAGTTTTCATTTATGAGTAGATGCATTAACTCACTTTTTTTCTAACATGTACGATTTTTGTGATTTTTCAATTTAAGATCAATGAGTGTCGTGTTTTTCTCTTGCGTAATTGATACTATGTCAGCTGACAAGCAATGTTTGAAGATGAGAGATAGATAGTTTTTTTTGAACCTGAATTTCAAGCGTTGCTTTGTCACATTCGGCGAGGACTGTCAAATTGGAAAATTTTGAAAATTCGCCAAGCAGTGTTCTGAAGAATGAAAATTAATAAATTAAGGGAATTAGCCTTATTTTTAAAGAAAATATCACGTTTACTTCTTTAATAGGTTAGAAGACCAAGATGAATCTTGGACCCCACATTATATTGCAGGTGCACAGAAGTCAATTTCTTCAAGCAATATACTTCGAATTTCGGATTAAAATATTGTAGAAAAAGATGAATTTTGAATATATTTGTTTGCCACCACTTCTAAGCAAACTATACCGACGCCGTTGGTAACGCTCCTGAAACACGATGGGTATGCTTCACATTCTACATTGTTGAACATTTCCTTTCTTTCGCAGAGATTAGTATCGTCTCCTTCATTATTTAAGTTGTATACCTTCCCTTTGCGGCTTTCAGACGCAAGCAATGAGGCTTCTAAAGAAAGTGAATTTCAGGGAGACGTGACAAATTGAATTTAAAAATATGAAAGATTTGTTTAAAAACATATCTAGTCATATCAAACGCAAGCTGCAATGCACGTCACGGTTTTTGAATCTATATCGTTAAATAATTTCTAAACTAGTCCTTAAAAACTAAAATTTTGAGGCTAAACTTTCCTCACACTGTAATCTACAGGATGATATCTTCTTTACCATTCTACTTTTTTGACCATACTTCTTGACCATTTGTGCTGGTTCGACGCTTCTCAATTCTACCCCACATGTTCAGAGCCCTTAGAATCTACAACTGTAGGAGAAATTACTAATTACTTGATATTCTGTGCGATTGAATTACACGGGTGTACCTCTTTGCTCGATAATAAATATAAATAATAATAGTTTGTATTGACAAGGGTGTATTAAATTGTTATCAATTACAAGGTGACATCTAGAACAAGTGACGGAGGATAAGGTCTTGAAAAAATACATATTTTACAGGCTTCATATGGAAGTGGAAACATAAGGAAGAGGGTGGCGTATAGCATGCGAGAGTTGTCGCACGGGTACGCTAGTCTTTACGCATGTTTCTGGAACCTCAAAGTAGAGATTTGATGTGAGATAGACACCTCGAAACCCAAGAGTAACGAAAAACGACTGAATGTGTCACAGATAAAAACTAGTGGTGCTACAACAGCACTTACTTTCCCGTATTAGAGGAAACAGCTACGTAGTACTGTAATATTGCACTTTATGCGCTACTAACATCTTCGCATGGAACTCACTATTTCCATTGCAGTGTTGTCAGAACTACGTGAATTCTACAACTTCACAAAAATAGAATGCAAAAGTTTTGTAACCCTGTATTGGAAAAAGAAGCCTGATACCCTGGAAATATAGAAATGCTTTCCATTGGGCCATGATTAGGGAAGAGTATTTTAAAACCATGCAACAAATTCTCTACTCACTACAAATGGTACAGCATTTGGTGCAAAACTAAATATTTGCCTGCAAATATCAACATAAATTAGACAATTATATCTCCTTTTCATACAGCTCCATTAGGTCACAACAATGACACTAATTCACAGATATTCGCGAGCGCAAAGTGAATTCCATTGTTGCAGACCCTGCATTGTCGCTATTTGAGAGCTATTAATTCTTTTTACTTATTTCAAATATTTCAAAATAAACAATTTCTAAAATATTAATGTGTAAGTCTATAACAAAGTTCGAATGTAAGAAACGAAGAAAGAAATAATATACAAAATTGCACATTCTAATTTACGACGCATCCAGCTGTCCGAAGCGCAGTAAATTTACAGCGGCCTATTACGTTTGTCACAAAATTAAAGAAAAACTACTCGTATTTTGAAAAAATTAAGCATGACCGTATTTATTTTATTTATTTATTTGTCAATATTCGGAATTGCCACGTACTCTTTCTTGCCAGCTACCATCAAATATCGCCAAAAGTACACTTTTTTGTCATTTTCTTAATTTTTCGGTTTCCTATTGGTAGAACAGAAACATTAATTTTAGAATATTAAAGAACACAAAAACCTAGCCGTAAATGGCAATTTTCTTTTAAAAGTTATGTGCCGTTTAAGAGAAAATGGCATTTTAGCACTACTAAAAATGCGAAATTTGAAGCTCAGTTTCACAGAAAATTTTTGAGTTTTCAAAATACTTAATTTGAAGTTATTTGAAGCACTTACACTCACAAATATAATAATCTTTACAAATTGCGGATAATGTGCATATTAAAGATGTCAGAGATCTTTCAAAAAATTTACATTTATATAATTTTTGAAAAAAAACAAAAAAAACTCAAAATAAACTTCACGCTATACTAATTAGTGTAATTAACACTATCCGTTACAAAAGTTTCAAGAAAAAAATTGCAGCCATATACGAGAAAATGACGTTTGAGCATTTCTGAAAATGCCGAAATTTGAGCTACTTTTCACAGAAAACGGTAGTGTTTTCGAGAAACTTTACTTGACATTATTTAAAGCATATATACTCGTAAATATAATAATGTAAAAAAATCGCCGATAATGTAAATATTAACGACGTGAGAGACAAGTAAAAAAATTTACATTTTTATAATTTTTGAAAAAACCAACCGATAGACCAAAATGGCTTTTATGTCATTGATAGAGTACATTTACCACTATCCCTACCAAAAGTTTAAAGAAAAAATTTGGAGCCGTTTTTGAGAAAATCTTGTTTTTGTAATTTTTTAAAATTGCACATATTGCACGCAATATTGCACGAAAACTACCAAAATTGTGAAAAAATTTACATGACCTTTATTAAAGAACTCAATATGCAGAACAAATTTTATTTGAAGAAAAATCTCTATCTTCAATTTTGTAGTTGGAGAAAGACGCCGAAAAAAAAATTCAAACTTTCACAATTTTCGAAAATTCAGAGCTGTACGTGAAAATCGGACCTATGCCATGTTAAAAAGTGTATTTTCTTCTATTCATACAAGAAATTTAAAGAAAAAATTTGGAGCCGTTTTTGAGAAAATGTTGAAAATCCCCGGGGGGCTTCATATAAAGTACCCCCAAATTTTAAAGAATCTTTTTCAAAATCACAAAGCTTCGACTAGAATCAGATCGACTGGGGAATATCAATTTTGAAGAAAATCGACCGAACGGTTTAGGCGCTAGCGTTGATCACAGACGGACAGACGGACGGAATGCCGTCAATCGATTTTTAAGTATAAAGAAGCAAAAAATCATGGATTTTGACCACACCACGAGATAGAGGATTTTTTTTTCTTAATTTAGCAACTGGTTTTATCCACTTATTCGTTTTCACGGCCCGGCAATTAATTTTTTTCCGCCGAAAATTGGCCATTTTTTCGCGCAGCATTACATAACTTTCCCTGTACTACGTCCTTGTATATCACTCCGTGTATACGTACGTATACGGGAAAGTAAAAAATCGGTCGCGCATTTCTCACAATCAGACATACAAATACATACTTCGAAACGATAGAAGAAATTCTTCGGATGGCGATGAAGAATTCATGAAGAGACGGCTTTAAACTCCAATTTCTTCATAACCATCTTTATTTTTCCTCGGGATAATTTCAGCAACGATCACAAAGACCGATTTCAACAAGATGTTACACGAAAAAGAGTTATGGTCGTCTCCGGCGAGAATTCTCATGTCAAAAATTGTTTACATGTGATGGATGAAATCGGGAAAGAGTATTGGTGATGGGATAGATAAACAGAGAAAGGCGGTAAGATAGAAAGGGAGAGAGGATATGTGTGTAACACAGTAGGCGAAGATGAAAAACGAAGGAGTTGGTAGCGAACAAACAGAAGGGAAGAGCTGAAAGAGGCGGGCGGGTGAGACGGCAGGCGACACGGCAAGCGAGAGGGCGGACTAGAGAAATGAACGGGTAGACCACGATAGATGATTCACGAATAAACGGGCGAGAGCAGAAAAAAGGGGCGTGTGGAGGAAGAGCCAAGTGGCGGGCCGGTGCACTTATTTCGCCCACGCACAGATGATGGACGAGATGGATCAGAACGGGGCGTGGCGTGGCGTGGCGTGGCGTGGCGTGGCGTGGCGTGGCGGGACATGGCACGGCGGGGCGGGGCGAGGCGGGGCGGGGCGAGGCGGGGCGGGGCGGGGCGGGGCGGGGCGGAGCTGGGCGGGACGGGGCGCGAAGTGGCGGGACGTGGCTTGGCGTCGCGTGGCGTGGCATGGCGAGGCGGGGCGTGACGTAGCGGGGAGGGCGGGCCAGGACTGGATGTGGCAGGAGAAGCTGGGAGGGCGGGCCAGGACTGCAGCATCGCGGAGTGTGGCGCGGGGTGGGGTTAGGGTATCCGGAGGTGGCAAACCTCTTTCACGAACGATAAGAAATATGGCGCTAGTCCCATTTTCGGCTCGGTTTTTTGAAAAAAAAAAAAATAAAAATAAAAATAAAATTGAAGATAGAGATTTTTGACTCATACAAAGTCTATTGTACAAAATTAGCCCGTCATGTACATTTTTTTAAAAATACGAGTAATTTTTGCGTAATGTGTGATTGAAATTTACATAAACATTTTTCTCCAAATGTTTTAAATTTTCTAGCGAGCTGCACTTTCCGTCGCCCGCGCAGAGATGACGGTCGAGGCGGATCAGAACGGGGCGTGGCGCGGCGGCGTCGGCGGGCCACGACAGGATGTGGTCGAGCACAGCGGAGCGTGGCATGGGGTGAGGTTAGGGGGCGGGGCGGGGCCAGGCGTAGCCGGAAGGCGGAGAAGGGCGGGGCAGCGCCAGCGGGCGCGGTGCGGTGGACTCCGCAAATAGCCCCATATTATCTCGGTAAATATGCCGGCCATGGTGTCCGTTACGGTCCCTAGCTAATGAAACCTTCGCACATCACACAACGCCCCGGGGCAGTCTTATCCGTTAACTTGCTCTTCGCGTCCGGCTTAGGTGGCTCAGGGCATCCACTGATGTCGCTGCGGTGCCTCGCGCCGGGGACTCCTAGGCTTCCACTCCCGACGACGGTGAGAGGATTTTCGACACCAACTAGATAGCTAGGTCCAATTCAGTTGCGTCTGGAGAATTCTAGCGGCCGGCTGCCCTGATCGGTAGATTTCCGTGGTTTCTCCCTTCAATAGCAGGCTAATGCAAGACAAAACAGGCTACATACTGCGTCCGTCCTCTTCCTTGTCCTATCCTCACCCCTTACTTACACACATACTTGTTGGGAGACCAGTCGGGAATTTAGAACTTGCCCCGGCTGGTGGAAACACTTGGTAGGGAAAACACCGCAAGCCGGCGGGTAGGTCGGGGCCGGACCTCGCCGGATCCCGGGGGAAAAGACCATCGCTGCCTCCCGCGATAAAAGCCCGCACCTCACTTACGGGACTAATTACCTTAGCAGGTGACGCGCCCGGAATCACTAATCAATCAAGTTACTGCTCGGGGATTCGCCAGGTATTGATGGGAGAAACCACAGAAAACCACCAAGCCGAGCAACTGGGGTCTGAATTCGACCTCGCTACACAGCTCGTGTGTGAGGGTGCTGCAGAGGTAGCGGTAATGTACGCTGTGAGCCAACTCCGCAGGTGAGGTGAATGCTCACGCACAGGTGGCCAGCGAAAGCTCGTCGGCTGAGAGACCACGGCTACAGGAGACTTACGAAAAAGAAAAAAAAAAAACCCTGTGCAAGCTCAGGGGCTACGAAAAAAGTCAAACAAGATGGTCCTTTGGTGCACAACTCCAATCTCTGAACGCATATCCAGCTTACTCTCCAAGAGCACACGCGGGATAATAAGTAGAGGCCGGAAAAATATGTGGTATCAACCATCAAAATACGTGTATAAATATGTAATGAAAAGAGTGAGAATTTGTAATAAATATGTAAAACCGGATATAACATGTAATATTAAAATACACTAATTATAGAACACATTTACCTAATTCGACATTACATTTATCAAAAATTTCCTAAACAAATTTTAAAAATCCTTTTGAGAGCACAAACTGAGGCTTATTTTGCATCATACAACTGTCCCGTCAGTAATAAATCATCTATTGCTACCCAGGACGGTAGTTTAGCAGCCACAATAGACACAATAAAAGCCATCGTTCAAAATTGGCGATATCTACGACCAGCAAACAATCCCTGTATCGTGCAGCATTCTCATCGAAGTGTTACACGTCGGCGATCGCCAAAGTTTCTCGGAAATTAAGGTTGACGATCACGAAAACCGGCCTCAGTGGTACTTTTCTCACCTAAAGGTGAAAATGATTTCCGTCGTTGATGTGCACTTCCCGCCACTGAGATTACTGAAGCAAGAGCGCCGGACAGCAAAAAAGCTGCGACCGCGTCTTAACGCATCTCGATTCGACAGTACTCAATAATAACGTAGGAAAAAATATCATTTTTTATACACCTTTTCAT
Organism: Acheta domesticus; assembly: GCA_031308135.1. Classification (NCBI taxonomy): domain Eukaryota; kingdom Metazoa; phylum Arthropoda; class Insecta; order Orthoptera; family Gryllidae; genus Acheta; species Acheta domesticus. The sequence continues at coordinate 208,772,711 of JAHLJT010009419.1, forward strand.
AAAACTATGTATAACGTAAAAAAACGGATAAAATAAAAAAATCGTGAAAATACCAAAATATGTAAAATATGTAATATAGTACTAAATACGTACAAGTAAGTAACGAAAAAAATGGATATTGCGTTAGGACGGCGACGATTCGCCAAGGTAAGAGTTTTGAGAACTGTAGATAGAAAGACAAAAAATATTTACATAGGTAATTTTTTAAATAAGGTCCATTTGTAAATGAGAGAGATTCACGCGGGATAATCGTAAGGTGCATGAGCTGCCGATTCCAACATACTTTGCCCGCGTTTTGACGCCTTTCCCAGCCGTATGGTATGTCTGGGGGCCGAACTGTAGAACTTTCAAATGTTTAAGAAAATTGTGTCGGCAGCCGATGTTACCATGTGTCTGCACAAACACAAAGGCTTAACAGGTCTTTGGATGAAAAGAACTGTATCATGTTCAGTATATGTATCATGTATTGCATATATCATGCACTGTATCATGTATTCAGTCCTGAATTTGAACCTACTATCACATGTTTAGATGTTTAATAGATTTTCTTGGTTGTCAACGGTTTAACGACAACAAAGAAATGAGAACTGCAGTCAGAAATTGTACTTCTTCACAGGCGACAGTTTTCATTGACGTCAGCGTTCAAAAATTGTTGCACGGAATAACAAATTTTTGCACAACAAGTGGTGCTACAGAATGGCACAGACATTCGCGTATTAGTTTTCTATTTCCTTGGGTCTTCGCTAGCTATTCGGAATTGCCACATACTCTTTCTTGCCAGCTACCATCTCTTACCGCCAAAAGTACATTTTTTTTTGTCATTTTCTTAATTTTTCGGTTTCCTATTGGTAGAACCAAAATATTAATTTTAGAATATTAAAGAACAGAAAAACCTAGCCGAAAATGGCAATTTTCTTTTAAAAAAGATGTGCCGTTTAAGTGAAAACGGCGTTTTAGCACTACTAAATATGCGAAATTTGAAGATCATTTTCACAGAAAATTTTTGAGTTTTCAAAATACTTTATTTAAAGTTATTTGAAGCACTTACACTCACAAATATGATAATGTTTACAAATTGCTGGTAATATGCATATTAAAGATGTGAGAGATCGTTCAAAAAATTTACATTTTTATAATTTTTGAAAAAACAAAAAAAATCTCAAAATAAACTTTACGTCATATTAAAGATTGTAATTATCACTATCCGTTACAAAAGTTTCAAGAAAACATTTGCAGCCATATATGAGAAAATAATGTTTGAGCATTTCTGAAAACGCCGGAATTTGAGCTACTTTTCATAGAAAACGGTTATGTTTTCGATAAACGTTACTTGACATTATTTAAAGCATATAATAATGTGAAAAAATGGCCGGAACTGTAAATATTAACAACGTGAGAGACAAGTAAATAAATTTACATTTTTGTAATTTTTGAAAAAACCAACCAAAAGACTAATATGACGATTATGTCATCTGATAGAGTACATTTACCACTATCCCTACCCAAAGTTTAAAGAAAAAATTTGGAGCCATTTTTGAGAAAATCTTGTTTTTGTAATTTTTTAAAATTGCACATATTGCAGGCAATATTGCGCGAAAAATACTAAAATTTAAAAAAATGTAGATTACTTTAAAGAAAGAACTCACTAAGAAGAAAAAATGTTATATAAAGGAAAAATCTCTATCTTCAATTTTGTAGTTGGAGAAAGACGCCGAAAAAATTTAAACTTTCACAATTTTCGAAAATTCAGAGTTATCCGTGAAAATCGGACCTATGCCATGTTAATCAGTGTGTTTTACTCTATTCATACAAGAAATTTAAAGAAAAAATTTGGAACCGTTTTTAAAGAAAATGTTGAAAATCCCCAGGGGCCTTCATATAAAGTGGAACGGACGGACGGACGGACGGACGGACGGACGGACGGACGGACGGACGGACGGACGGACGGACGGACGGACGGACGGACGGACGGACGGACGGACGGACGGACGGACGGACGGACGGACGGACGGACGGACGGACGGACGGACGGACGGACGGACGGACGGACGGACGGACGGACGGACGGACGGACGGACGGACGGACGGACGGACGGACGGACGGACGGACGGACGGACGGACGGACGGACGGACGGACGGACGGACGGACGGACGGACGGACGGACGGACGGACGGACGGACGGACGGACGGACGGACGGACGGACGGACGGACGGACGGACGGACGGACGGACGGACGGACGGACGGACGGACGGACGGACGGACGGACGGACGGACGGACGGACGGACGGACGGACGGACGGACGGACGGACGGACGGACGGACGGACGGACGGACGGACGGACGGACGGACGGACGGACGGACGGACGGACGGACGGACGGACGGACGGACGGACGGACGGACGGACGGACGGACGGACGGACGGACGGACGGACGGACGGACGGACGGACGGACGGACGGACGGACGGACGGACGGACGGACGGACGGACGGACGGACGGACGGACGGACGGACGGACGGACGGACGGACGGACGGACGGACGGACGGACGGACGGACGGACGGACGGACGGACGGACGGACGGACGGACGGACGGACGGACGGACGGACGGACGGACGGACGGACGGACGGACGGACGGACGGACGGACGGACGGACGGACGGACGGACGGACGGACGGACGGACGGACGGACGGACGGACGGACGGACGGACGGACGGACGGACGGACGGACGGACGGACGGACGGACGGACGGACGGACGGACGGACGGACGGACGGACGGACGGACGGACGGACGGACGGACGGACGGACGGACGGACGGACGGACGGACGGACGGACGGACGGACGGACGGACGGACGGACGGACGGACGGACGGACGGACGGACGGACGGACGGACGGACGGACGGACGGACGGACGGACGGACGGACGGACGGACGGACGGGACGGACGGACGGACGGACGGACGGACGGACGGACGGACGGACGGACGGACGGACGGACGGACGGACGGACGGACGGACACGGACGGACGGACACGGACGGACGGACACGGACGGACGGACACGGACGGACGGACACGGACGGACGGACACGGACGGACGGACACGGACGGACGGACACGGACGGACGGACACGGACGGACGGACACGGACGGACGGACACGGACGGACGGACACGGACGGACGGACACGGACGGACGGACACGGACGGACGGACGGACGGACAGACGGACGTTTTTCTTTCAATTGGGTTTTCGGTTTCAAGAACCTAGAAAACAAGATTTTTTTTCTTAATTTAGCAACTGGTTTTATCCACTTTCTCGTTTTCACGGCCCGGCAATTAATTTTTTTCCGCCGAAAATTGGCCATTTTTTCGCGAAGCATTACATAACTTTCCCTACACTACGTATATCACTCCGTGTATACGTACGTATAAGTAAAAATGAACTCTGGTAATTAGATAAGAAATCCGGTCTCTCGTAATAAGCGCATGAATGCACGAGGCCTTGGGCGACCCGCATGGCGCTAGGCCCGGCGCGGCGCCGGGGAAGACAGACCGCCCGCATGGGCCGTCGGACGCCTTCGCAGCGGGCCATGCCCACGCAGTGCCTCGGGACTAGCTGCACGGGCCAAAACGGCAACCGCCTTTAAACATGCCCTTTAAACTTCACAATTTATTAAAAATGTAAGGAATTTTATGGATATTTTTAACATGTAATTACCTTACCGAATGGAAGTATTGGAGTATCTACATATAAATCGAACTTGGAAGACTATTTTTCCTAAAATGTAAATAGCAAAATACAGAAAAATATCATTGACACGAATTCCAAGGGACCGAAATAATCGGAGAATCGATAATAAAAATTCGTATTAACCGAGTATTATAAATATCCGTATTACCGTAATCCCTTACCGGGACCGAAGTTTTGTTCTTGTTACGGCGAAATTCGTGATAAGCGAGTTCGTGCTAACGAGGGTTTACTGTATCTAAAATACAAAGAGCAGTTGACAATGGAATAAGAGGTAGAGAACCCTTTTTGCGCTTATCATACGGCATCGTTGGTATCCGTAGGTGGCAAGCGAGCGAGTTCGCAACTTGATGTGAAATGACTGAGGTGCTACCGGGGTTAGTCCTAGCTTCTAGAGAATTTGATGCCCTTCTCCAAATGTATTAAGTTTTCGTACCACGGTCAAAATTACTCCACTTGTAAGCGCTGCATTAAATGAATAAAACCAAACAAATAATGATTACCATTAACAGGGTCAAGACAAAGAATCTAAATCAAGCAAATTGGAAAAAAGATCATGTCTCCAAAATATTTTTAAGATGTAATAATTGTGTGCTGCGGAACTAAAGGGCGTTCGTTTCACTCGTCGATTCGTTCCTCCCAGGAACTCTGAAGCAGGACCCCCTCTCCGATTTGTAGCCTCGTGGCCAAAGTCACTCCACTGTGGGAAAACGCTCACGGTAGACGCAGTCACCTCTCTTGCTGGCAGCCCATAGATTCCTGCAGATGCTGAAAAAAGGCCCAAACAGGCAGTTTGCTGCATCATCGTAGACATTTATTAGATAACTGAACACAATTCACTTCATCAGGAATCAACTTATCATAACATGACCTTGCTTTCAAGAAACACGTTCATTCCAATTGTGTTTGGAACATACTATATAGTGAAGTCAAGTTAATGGGGATTGGTCACTCGCTCAACACCCCAACATTCACTTCAACACTCTACCATTAGTAATCACTGAGTGTGTTGGTGTGGCGTGCTTTATCTATGTTTTATGACATCTCGTGGGGTGTCCTTCTTTCAAGAACATGTAGCTGCAGTTATTTGTTTCTTCCCTTTAGTTGGTTGCAAACCGCGATGATGAAAATTTATTTTCCGGAACGGCAAACAAAAATATAGTGAATTTTTGTTCTCCATTGACTATGTCCCATAAACCTGACTTCACTGTATGCTTAGTATTTTAGACTTTTTTCGTCAGAGCTCACATCGCAACCCACAGCGCTCCATTGTCGCCGTCGCCGCCCCCGCGACGCGCTTCTCCGATCAACACCAGGCGAATGCCGGAGCAGCGCCCTAACAACCAGGGCACGGACCGCGCGCGATCTTTCCTTCCTCTTCCTTGTCCTATCCTCATCCCTTACACACACACGCGCACACTAACATGCGCTACACTATCTCCACTTGCCGGGAGACCGGTCGGGAGCTTAGAGCTTGTCCGAGCTGGGGCGCTGTCAAGCAGGTGGGAGATACCTAGTTGGGGAAAACCCACAAGCTTACGTGTATGTCGGCGCCGGATCCTGCCTTCCAGCGGGGGACAATCACCGCCACCCTCCTGCGATTAAAGCACGCACAGCACTTACGGGACGAATGACCTTAACTCCTCAAGCACCCGGAATCACAAATCAATCGGTTCATTCACGAAACACGATCACTCCAACTACGCTCGGGAGTTTAAGACTTTATCCTCCGAGCTGCCTTGGCAGCCCACAGCGCTCCGCCGCCGTCGCCGCCGCCTCCGTCCCCGCGGGGCACGCCACGACGCGACGCGACGCGAACCTTACGCCGCGTAATTTGGGCGGGGGCGGCGCCGACGCCGGCCTCGTTACGGCGCTCCTCCACCCGCCCGCCCCCTCCGCAACCCCCCGAGGGGACGGCCCCCCCCCGGCGCCGGACGCTTCGCCGCCGCCAGACCGCACGCCCACTCAACCTCCAGGCAGCGCCCCGCCCACACACAGTCATCTTCTCCAGCCCTAGACTCTACATCGTATCCTACATTATTTCAGCAGTATACCTTTCCTTTGCGGCTCTCACACGCAATCTTTATACATCAGGTCTCTAAACAAAAGAATTGCACGGACAAGTGACGAATTGCACTTTGACTTAAAAATTATGAAGGTTTTGTTTAAGAAAATCTAAATAATAATAATAATAATAATAATAATAATAATAATGTAAAATGCAATCCGCAACGCACTTCAGTTATTTTCCTTCTATATCGTTAAATAACTCCTAAACGAAGCGTTCTATGGCCTTAAAAACTACAATTTTAAGGCCGAAGACCTCTAGGAAACACACCTCACACCGCAACGTACAAGATGAGATCATTTTGACCATTCTATTACATTTATGTTGGTTCGACGCATGTCGATTCTACCCCACCTGTTCAGAGCCTGTAGAATCTGCAACTACGTATATGTGAAATTACTAATTACTTGATATAGTATGCGATTGAATTACACGGGTGTACCTCTTTGCTCGATAATAAAGTTAAATAAGAATAGTTTGTATTGACAAGGGTATTTATATTGTTATCAATTGCAAGGAGACCTGTAGAACAAGTGACGGAGCAGGGGCGTAGTGTCCATGGATGTAGATGATGTGTTACATATCCTGACAATATCAGCTATTTTTATTTTAAAATTATTGTAAATTGTCCATTTGTTATTTTATTTTTCCATTAAAAATATTTCATTATATTTCAAACATTGCGCCGTTGAGAATTCCATTCTTCACAAGGATGAACGAATCAGTCTGAAATGCCTCCTAGCCTGCGCTGTGAATCATATGCACAGTGACCCATTGCATCCAAGGTGCCTACGAAAAAGCTTTCATTCTACGAAATTGCATTGTTCTCTTTGGTGTTTGTAAGAGAACGAGATTAATTAATGAACATTGTCGTTTTATTTAAGTTTTATTACCTTATTTTAATGCATTTAGCAACTACATGTTTGAAGCCAATTTAGGTTAGGGATTGTGCTGGTTGAATGCACGAGGGGATGTGACTGTGCAACCCACATATCAGTGCCCTGGAATGGCGAGCACAACGCGATCCAAAGTGCCTACATAATTATGGAGTCGTATTTTTGTGCCGTGGACAAATTATAGCACGTCAGAAACAGTTAAAAATATTGGGAAAAAATATGAGAGTATAGAATTTTATTCAAACAGCTATGTTGAACACAGGCTATGTTGAGTGATACAACAGTGATATAAGGGAAAATAGGGTAATTCTGTCACACTTCATTCCCGTTGTGTGCTTTTTTGGGAGTAAAGGGCTTGTATTTTCTAGCCATAATGTAAATGTAGTAGAGAAAATCAAGCAGAGAAAATTTCGTGGAATATATAAGTGTAATAATGAAATGTGATAAAACTGACAAGGATGATACGGAAAATTGTAGTGTTTTGTGCAATCTCGCCAGAAATTCAGATGGATTGGATTTCAAGTGTGAGCATGGTAATGTCCCATGAATTAAATATGAAATTTCTAAAGTCTCTTTTGTCTCCTCGATACTGAATGAAACCCATGATCTAAGCAGCAAAGGATAACTGTCAACTGTTTTTCATTACGTGTCTATAAATTGATTGATTTTCTCTTTCCTATTATATTTTTATTATAGATCATTGCTTTCCATTTTATAAATTATGCCAATTCTACTAGGTTCGAAATGATATGAATTGGAAAATTCTGAAAATCATTGGGTTTGATAGTGCTCTAATTATTAAAGTATGAGACAACATGTACAACATTTATATTTTGTTAGGTCGTAAACTTAAGTCAACTTTTCCTAACTTTCAACCAATAAACTACATAAAGTACGTGAGCCATTATTACTTTTACTGGATCAGTTTTTATTTTAAATATACAAATTATTGGTGTGCTTTCATTGACCAATGTGACAGAAATGGTATTGGTGAATGAGGAATATTTAGGAGTTTTAAATTATTTTCTCATTTCTCGAGTTACATACCCTGAGCCAAAACTCAAGTTACGCCACTGTGACGGAGGTTAAGAGGATCTTGAAGAAAAATATGTATTACAGGCTTAATATGAAAATGGAAAAATAAGAAAGAGGGTGGTGCGTACTATGCAAGAGTTTTCGCACGGGTACGCTAGTATTACTTATTTGCAATACGTACAGAAACTGAAAAAGAGTCAAGAGCTACGAGCCATGTTGTAAGGCAGGAGACATCACGTGACTGGCCACGGAGGGCGTGCGAGGGCCGGCCCGCTTTTTTCGTCTTTCAGTGAAGACGCCGCGGCGGTCGCTGTCCTCGCGACAACAGGCGCATTCGCACCGGGCGAATCAAACTCTGTAAATGCTCTGTACTTCAAATCATGCTAACCCTGTGCATAACGCGTAAATAAATGCACATATGTTATGTTATCCTGTCTTTTTTTTCATCATGACGCGTCATCACGATCATGTCAATGGTTTCGTTGAGACGCCCAGGAACTCTCGAAAAATACTAAAACAATGAAAGTTTTAATTTTTTACAAATAATGTAAACATTTGAATATATGAATCTGCAATTTCTCGAGTCTGGTGTTACGATTATATTCTCTTTCTCAGTGCGCCACTACTTACAACATATCTGACATCATGCGACGAGACAGGAAGAAGCTTTCGTATTCGCTGTGTTGTTACAGAACAGCAACTTTTTGCTGATTCAAGACGTTTTCCACACTCTCTCCCGACAGCAGCACTAATACCTAACAAGCACGAGAACTCTCGCACGTCACACCCCACCCTCTTCCTTATTTTGCCATTTCCACATCACGACCCTCTTATCCTCCGTCACTTGTTCTATACGTCACCTTGTCATTGATAACAATATTACACGTATACCCTTGTCAATACAAGCTATTTTTAATTAACTTTATGATCGAGCAAGGAGGTACACCCATGTAAGTCAATCGCTTAGAATATCAGGTAATCAGTAATTTCAATACAGATGCAGATTCTACAAGCTCTGAACAGATGGGGTAGAATCGAGAAGCGTCGAACCAGCAAAAATGTAATGGAATGGTCAAGATCTCATCCTGTAGATTAGGGTGTGAGAAACGTGTCTAAGGCATTTGGCTCAAAATTTTAGATTTTAAGGCCCTAGAACGCTTCGTCTAGGAATTATTTAACGATGTACATTCAAAACTTCTGCCGTGCATTGCGAGTTGCATTTTAGATGACTATTTAGATGCGTTTTTTCAACAAATCCTTAATCTTTTTAAAGTCAAACTGCAATTCGCTACGCCTCCGTGAAATTCTCTTCCTTTAGAGACCACATTTATAAAGACTGGTTGCGTGTGAGGGCCGCAAAGGGAATGTATACTACTGAAATAATATAGCAGACGATGAAAAGATTCTACTTACAGTTTTCCCTCTCTCGGTATATAAACGTGCACGTAGGCGTCGCTCTATCTACATAAAACCACCTGCAGTATTACCCTCTTCCAAACATCTTTTCGTGTGCAAACACCAACGGAGAAACTATGATTGTGAATGAGAGCTCTAATGGCATCAACGTTTCGGGGAAGGGGGGGGCAAAAATATTTACTTCATCCGTTAAAGATGAAGTGAAATAGGTTTCGAAAGGTGTTCTTTTAATGAGCCACGAGGGACCACGTTTATTTCAACTTTCTGCCTCTTTATTTTGTTTGCTTCCGTATCTCTTTCATTCTGGCATGACCATCGGCAGAGCATGTTTAATAAATGCAGCATATCTGTCTACATAAATCTTCCAAACCAACCTGACAGAATTTCTATTTTAACTGTACACCACAACACATTTCACAATGTTCCATTTGTAATATTGCTGGCAATGTTACATACTATTGCTGGCACTCATTAGATGTCTATACTCGCGCCTCTCGATGAAGAAACTACAAAATTAAGCTTGCCTTCACTGTTCTTGAAATGGAAGACAGACCTAGGTATAAACGATACGTTATTCGATTATAGCAGCTTCTGTTTTTAATAATATTACAACATCAATTGCAAAATCTCACAAGGCAGTTCGCAATTATGTACACAAAGGGAGCAACTACTCGTCCAATAGCGTTGTGAAGTTGCCGCATGTTGTCCTGCCACCCCACGCAGGATCAGCGCACGAGCTTTTGGAATTTACACATCTGTTCAAACTATTAGACTCGGTATTCAGTTTTCAATGAATTTTATTTCTCGATCAACAATACATAGCAAAACGTGTATGTAACGACACAAAATTACAATTGATTGATGTGTTACCTTACACGTTTGTAATAATTTAAACGTACTTTTCTCCAATTCGAATAATATTTACGTTTAAATGAAATGGTAGAATGAAACGCACTACCTAATAATTTGTTTCTGCAAGAACAATCAACGACAAAAATTATTATTTCTTATGGCATCTTTTATTAATCGAAGATTCTCTCTCTTTCTCTCCCTCTCTCCTTCTCCCTCTCTCCCTCCCCCTTTCACAACGTACGTATCATAAAGAAGTTCTATAAAATCCTCTTCTTGAAAAGATGTCTTTTCTCACGACTAATCCACAGTACTCTCTTCTTTGGTAGGAAGAGAAAAATCACGACTTGTACTAAAATATATCATATAAAATACTACTTTTATGAGGAACATACATGTGCGTCACCTTTCTCCTTGCACACACACACACACACACACACACACACACACACACACACACACACACACACACACACACATTCACAATCTCCCGCTCGAGCGGGGGAGCGCTCTCTCTCTAGGGTTTCCACAAGTTTAATGCTCTTGGGGTTTAAATTGGCCAAGCTGTACCATACTTTATTGATTGGGTCAATCAACTTATGTTTGCTTGCGAAGTTCTTCTTTTTCAGCTTATCGTTTCCGAAGCTTCAAGGATTTTCTAAGGGGTGCATGTGCACGTTCTTCTCAAGCACGCTAACATGCAATTGTGCATAAGGACATGCGGGTCGTCATTTAACCAAGTGGCTGCCTGTTGCACAAGTTCTTCCTTAAGGACTTCTTAAGTGTTGATCTTGTTTCATTGTTCCCTCTATGATATACGATCTCTCAGGACCCATAAAAGGCATTTTGCCCTCACGCCATAACCGATTGGATGCGTAACAGTTTGTTGTACACATTCCAATTAGAACGCGTCGCCATTTCGACGCTGAACGTATCTGGAACATTCCTGAGATAAAAAACAAAACAAGACATGATTCATCAATACAATAAAAGATACTTTTTCAGTGCCCACATGCAGTTTTGCGAGACCTTAATGTTGTTTTTCCACCAATAAGAAGTCATTTTCGCCCCTAGATGATGAAATAACCCTCCAAAGTTCTTTCTACTTATTTTTAAGTAACATAGTAATTTTAACGAGCAATTTCATTAATTCCTGTATTTGTCCAATATATTAAAATTTGTTATGCATTAAACACATCATAAAATAATATTCCTATGATTAACATTTAACTCAATCAAACAATACAATTTAAAACACATTTAAATGCTTAAATAATCTTAAAAGTAATCTCACATTTCAAGATTCGTTTCAGCAACGATTGTGAATGGAGTTGCGAGCTTAAAATCGGGTCAACATATTTTACACTATCTCTTTTTATAAGTGCATATATTTATTACATAAATTGTAAACTCATAAACTTTTTCACAAAATAATTATACCCTCCAAATATCCCACTAATATCAAAGAAATCCACCAAACTTCGGGGAATCCACTGATCTGGCAACAGGTTCAGTTAAGGCCCCAAGCATATTCAGTGCATTTCTTTGCCATTGCAGGGTGTACTTTTTCCCAAGGAAAGGTGATTTTATGGCCTCCCCTCAGAGAATATCTCCCACACTTATCGGAGGAACACGTGTTTCATACTCAACCATCTTCCTAGTTAATTCTTTAGAAACAGCTTCTATTCTTCACATCTGAATTTTTAAGTTTTCTGATGCCTTCCGGGGAGAGCTCATAGTCATAAAGTGCGATGTCTCAGAACATAAACAACAAACATCGGGTGGCGTAGCTATTATTATTTCTTCCAAACTCAAATCTTTTCTTATAAATACACCTATCACTCCCTCCCTCGAATTCATTACAATAATAATCAATATCAATCAAATCCATTTCCACCATACAGTTGCGTATAAGCCTCCGAAGTATAATTTCCCGCTGACATATTTTAAAAGCATATTTAACAATACAACAGATAAAATCATACTGCTCGGAGATCTAAATTGTAAAAATCAAATCTGGGGAAGTCTTTTATTTATTTATTTATTTATTTATTTATTTTAGGTCGCTTTTAAACTGCTCGGGTCATAATAATAATCCAAATGGTATAAAATTACACAAATTTATTGCTAATCATAATCTTCAAATTCATGCCCCTAATGAACCCACGTATTATTCATATAATGAAAATATCATCCCAGATATTTTAGATATACTAATCACACAAAACATAAACCTTCCAATTACTCAAAACGTATTACCTGAGCTTGATTCAGATCATTATCCAGTTATTATAAACATTTATTTCAACTCTCATATCACCTATTCTAACTCTTCTCCTATATTCCAAAAAGTAAATTGGAATAAATTTACATTAAATATTGAAAACAGCATTCAATTTCCCACAAATATATTATCAACTCATGACATAGACTCGTACATCACTTATTTCACGGATGCAATAAATCATAATTTACACATAAGTTCTAAATATATACCAAAAACTAATTTCGTAAATTATAAACCTCTACCTTTACCTATTATTAACCTTATTAAAACTAAGCACTCCCTAAGACGATTCTGGCAACAAACCAGGCGTAAAGATATTAAAACTAAACTAAACAAAATATCTAGGATTATAAAATCTAAACTGGAACAACATAAATTCAATGAATACAAAAACTTTATTAAACAAATTCATCCCCAATCAAAAAAGCTCTGGTCAACTCTTAAAAGAATCTGTAAAGAAAAAACATCTATTCCAATCCTTAAGCAACATTCCACTACAGCAATAAATGACTATGACAAAACTCAATTACTAGGTCTTCATTTCCAAAATACGTTTACTCCTAATTCAACTACTAATATTCACTTTTACAATCTTGTTAGCAATTTTCTCTGTCTTCCAAATTTTAATGTTCCCCAAAATATTAATTATATTTCCCCTTCTGAAATTCATTCAATTATTAAAACACTAAAAACTCGCAAATCTCCAGGATTGGATACTATCAATAATCAAACACTCAAGTCACTTGGTAAAAGATCAATTGCTGCTTTTACTTCTATTCTAAATTCCGCATTGAGATTTAATTACTTTCCAACTACCTGGAAAACAGCAATCGTACTTCCCTTTTGTAAACCACAAAAAGATCCTAGAAACCCATCGAACTACCGACCTATTAGTTTACTTTCCTCTCTTTCCAAGATATTTGAAACCCTTATACATCACAGATTATTACACTTCACTACAATTAACAAAATTATTCCTCCCACTCAATTTGGCTTCATTCATCAGCATGCAACTACTCATCAACTTTTAAGACTAACAGAACATATTGAAAACTCCTTTCACCTAAAACAGCATACTATTGTATTATTACTGGACATCGAAAAAGCATTCGACAAAATTTGGCATCGTGGTCTTATTTATAAATTATTCCAAATTGGAATTCCTACTTATTTGTTCAAAATAATTCAAAATTTTCTTTCTAATCGCACTTTTCGTGTCAAAATTAAATTCCTCTTTTTCTCAACTATTTTCAATTGGCGCGGGCGTGCCCCAAGGGTCCTGTCTATCTCCTCTACTTTTTAACATCTATCTCTCTGATATTCCCAACTTTACATACTCAGAATTAGCCCTTTTTGCTGATGATACTGCGTTCTTCATTAGTCATACAAATTTAACAACTGCCAAAAATAGACTACAATCCGACCTTCTGCTTTATACAAATTGGACTTCTAAATGGCAGATTAAAATTAACATGAATAAATGTCAAGCTAAAATCTTCACACTCTGTAAACCAATCATCCCTGCAGAAATATTAATTCTTGATCAAGCTATACCCTGGATATCACCCAACACACCTATTAAATATCTTGGACTCCTCTTAGACACTAAACTTAAATGGAATGCCCATATTAAAAACATTATACATAAAACTAACACTAAAATTTATAAATTACACTCCCTCATTAATTATAAATCACCTATAAACATTCACTCAGCAAAAGTAATATATACCACAATTATTCGTCCTACCCTTACTTATGCTTGCCCCATCTGGTCCAATGCTGCCAAAACCCATATTAATAAATTACAAATTCTCCAAAAAAATTCATCAGGAAAATATTTCACGCACCCTGGTATATTCCCAACTCTCAACTCCATAATGAACTGAAAACTGACACTATCAACTCCCTAATTCGTTCACAAAGCCTTAAATTTTTCAACTCCTTAGATGACTTACAACAGACCCGCACTTTCAATTTAGGTCAAACTTATCATTTTCCTCGACGTATACTATCAAAATTTCCTAAAGATATATTTCATCCACCATAATTACTACATTTACAACATATTATCCGTCTATTCAAAATCTTTTTTACAAACTTCTTTTTTTTTCATAGCATAACCTTTTCAAAAATTTAATTGTTAATAATTCCTACTACAGGTTGCAGTGAGTATCAAATCGCCAGTTATTTGTTTGTAATGTCCAAACCCCTGAAAGACAAATATGTCGAACAGGTAGAAATAAATTTAAAAAAACCAACAACAATTAACATACAAATTTTAAATCCATTGTTGTAAGTGGAGATTTCAATATTGATTTTCTGAGCGAATCCCACGAAAAGGAGCAGGTTCTCAATTTACTTCATTCTTTTAATTTAGATATTACAGTGAATGTACCTCCACGGAATACATTTAAACCACAAAGAGCATTAGATAAAATTATAATTAACAAAACCACAACTACGTATGAAATAATAAAGAATAATCTAGGTTACAGTGACCACGATGCACAAATTCTTATAATTACTAAAAACATAAAAACTGACACAATAAATAATACACGCATGTGCAGAGCATTCACTAAAGTTAATATAAAAAAATGCTCCCCTCCTCCCCAACAATAATGCATTTCCTTCAAAATCTCAACATCGATTATTTGCCGCGTTACATAACTTTCTCAGTGCTATGCAAGAAAGTAAAATAGTGAATTCAGATAGATGGACGCAATTCAATTTTCCGGGTGAGGGTTGGAATCAATTTTATTAGGAGTAGACAGAAAACACCGTATATTCGTAATGAAAACACACAATGCAGCGCATTCTCCCGGCTATACCCGAACTACACGGGCAGAGGAAAGCGACTGGCGCGCTCTCTCTTAGCGCTTTGGTCAGTTAAACATATTACGGCGAATTTCCACTTCGTGTTGAAACGAAGAGATCTGGGTAACTCTTTTTTTTGTGAAACCTTAAAACCTACTTAAAACACAGATCGTAAAATATCTCAATGGTCTGTGGTTAATATTCACTTTCCCATACTATAGTACACGTAGGAAAAGTAATCCCCATACTATAGTACACGTAAGAATCACATCAACAATACGATCTCGAATTTTCGTACATTTTATTCCCTTTGTTTCAAATCTTCATTCTTCCTGTTCAACATTTGTGTTTTACATGGAGTTTAAAAATAATAATTCATAACTAGGGGACGATCCCGCAGTCATCAGGCAGTTTTTCCCAGTAGCAAAATTAGTGTTTAATGTTACTACGAACTATAACTTCGCGCGTACATCCGGATCCATGCCTGTTGGGGCTCCTCCACACATAGATAAGACTGGTGCGGGTGAAGACGAGATGCTTGCATGGGTTTGTAATGCAAGTATGTCAGATCAGAAGCTTTGAGCTGAATTGCGTTAAATCTAGAAGTAATCTAGCAGTAAGATCTAGTTCCGTTCCGGAGTTCAAGAAGATATTTTAATTTGGGTGGCGGGAGGTACTTTGTAGAGGTCTGCATTCACCGCGATTTTTACCGACCAGCGGTCGCCCGCCTCTCTTCTCTCGAGACCACGCGCTCGACTGTCCTTCGCAGCCGGTTGCGGACTCCCGGGAGCATGTTTTGAATTTGCACTAGACTTGTGCGTGGGACTTATTTAAGAGCTCCCTGATTGGACATTGAGGCGACGCACGAAACGCAGGCGACACATCTCTATTAGACACATACACTTTGAAGAGACAGACAGACAGAGAGCTTGTGCATTCAAAAAGAGTAGTGGCAGGGCGCTTGTAAGAATGAGGTTTATGAAAATTGATTAATGTAAAAAAGAGTTTGGGGCTGAATTTTCAAGGTGTGAAGTAAATCAGAGATAATTTGCATTCCGTTTTGTCAACATGGAAGTCAAAAGAGAAGAATAAAAGTATTTGCCCTCACTACTATCTGTCTAAATATGTTCCCACAAAATTGCCCAAATTGTTTTTCTTCCTTCAAATATCAATTACGTATCCCAAATTCCTTAAAAAAGTATGAGAAGTCCTTTAATAAGAATGTAATATTTTGTACTAATAAACTACCCCAAAACATTTCAATTAAGGATTACCATTAAATTCAGATTACATAAATTATACGTTTTATAACTCTTTGGTGGCTCTAATTGTTCTTTCATAAACCTCACTAATATTCTAACAAGCGCCCTGCTACTACTCTTTTGGAATTCACAAGCTGTCTGTCTGTGTCTTCAAAGTGTGTTTTCCAGAGAGATGTGTCGCTTGCGTTTCGTGCACCTACTCAATGTCCAATCAGGGAGCTCTAAAATAAGTTCCAAGCACAAGTCTAGTGCAAATTCCAAACATGCCTCCCGGGAGCCGGCGACCGACCGAGACTCGGCAACCGGCGGACCCCGTTCACGCGAACTGCGCCACGTAACAATCGGCCGACACGTCGGAGTAAATATCTAATGCCAAGTTTCAGGAAAAGGAAGGAGTATTGAATGGTTTTTAAAATAAAAGACCAATAATTTCGTTTTTTTCAAAATTTAAAATATAGACGAATTTTAATATTAATTTTCAAATAATAAATATTAATATAAAAAAGAATAAAAAGCTTTGAAAATCGACTCCCCGGACGCACTGGAGAACCTCAAGTGGATTTATTGCAGTTCTGCCTGTGACTTCAAAGAAAAAGCATTCAAAAGGTTTAGAGATAAATTCCGTTCTCTGTAATGACTAGGCATCGGATGTTTCGGAAATTGCGTATTTTATTCTAATGAACATAAAATCATTAATTTTCCTTCATTTTATATGGTGTAAATACAAATGCTCTGCTAAATTTAGATGCAAGTGCAATGAAATATATTAGTACCTTTCCCTTCCACTTTTGTATTTTTGTTTTATTTTTCCAAATATTTTTGTTGTTGGTATTGTTGTAATTTTCACGCATCTGAGACGCAGGTCTTAGTTTCTTAACCCGGCAGTAGGCGCGCGGTGTGCCTCAGTCACCCCAGCATTGTTTTGAGCTCATTGTACTTTTAGTTTTATTTATAATCTTGCGAGCTTCTCAATACCTTTCGAGGAAAGCTTTGTGCACGTATCTCGACCCTTCTCTTTCAACTGCTTCCTGTCCTTTCCTGAAAATTTCGTCGCAAAGGCGATGGCGCGCTGCGTGGGAGCCACCGAGTCACCTCGCACAACCTTTATCTCTTCCTGCCACGCTGAGCAATAGTTCACCCAAAGGAAGGGGGTCTCGTGGAGCTTCAATACTACTCCACAGAAGCCAATGATTCATAATTTCAGCTTTTACGATTTTTTAATTACAATTAATCGATTATCTTGCATTGAAACGTAAAATAATGGAGTAATTGAAAAACATTGTACTCGTACATATAAAACATTATATGCATCATTTCGTGAATACATACTTTTGCCGAGTTAAAAATAATGTTAAACGTGTGTATATAATAGTAAATAATGTATTTTGAATTATTAAGTTGAATAGGCTGATGTGCCGTGACCGCTGTTCTTTGGCCGCCGACTGAGTCGACAAATACAGAGGCCATGGCGGCTTACATCAACTATTTCACAATAAATTAGTACGCCCAATGACAAGACATTCTGACGCAAGGAAAATAGTACCCACCTCATTTTTGTTTAGCATATGCTTTTTTCTTATATACTCGTGAAATTATGACCAAATATTCATTGTATTTAATAAATATGCCTTATATTCGAGTTTGTAAGAAACTTCAATGACATTACAATTGGTACGCAACGAATTATCTTCCCTTAAGCACTATAAATATAGAAAAAAAAATAAAAAATTATTTTCAGAGTCTTTGTTTGCCTTAATTCTTTCAAAAAATGTATTGTTTGTCTCTATAAAATTATTTCCAGTCAATCGATAAATTGTTACTTTTCAACAAATTAATCGTTTAATTGAAATTGTATTTTCTTTCGATTACAATGAATTGAAAGTGTTGCGATCACTACATGCGGCGACTTTATATCCCGTACATGCATTGAGGAGCGAAGCTACTGTGCAGTCCGGCGCTTGGCCGAGCGGCCGAGCGGCCGAGCGGCCGAGCGGCCGAGCGTTCGAGCGCTCGGCGACTCCTGAGTCTCGGCGGGAGCCGCAAGGCGGCCGGTCGAAATGTCCGTTAAACAGCTATCTCTTCCCCCCCCAAGCAAGGTCCCCATCCCTTCGCCGAGCGTCGGCGCGGAGCCCGAGAGTCTCGAGCGGTTGTTTTCGCCTGATTGCAGACCTCTAGTACTTTGTATGAAGCCCCAACGAGATCTGCAACATTCTCTGGAAAATTGCAGAACGGTTTTCTTCAATTTTTTTGACTGAATACAAGTAAGTGCAATTAAGGTATGATATATTTCCGATTTCATTAAAACTGTGACAATTAGAAAATTGCAAAAAATCATTTTATTTAAAACACTGCTTTCGTTTGGAAATAACTTTGCGCTTTCCACTCAAGCGCATTGCTTTAAGTTCAAGGTACGCCTACTGAGCGCGGATGTTTTACCGCATGCTATTATAATCTGGTTTAATAGTGTAACACCAAATGTGAATAAAATTATAAAATTAATCGAATGAACGCTTACGAGTAACTACCTCATTTGTCCATTATTTCTTTCTGTGAATGTAATCGATTACACTGCAACACAAACTTTTTTTCATTTGCCCAGGATTTTGCAACGAATTTACAGTAAATTGGGTACGCTGAATCCAGATATTTCATTGGTTTTGCTGAATTGGCTCTAGATTTTGTGCTATTATGATTTTAATGAATGATACTATCACAAAACTCATAGCATCTAGTGCAAATATCTATCTTTATACAAACACTTTTTTTCATTTTCAACATTGAAGATCGCATTATTTTCAGAATACTTTAATTGAGCTTCGTTTTATAAACACATTTTCTTTTATCGAAATCAACATTTTCTTTTGTGGCAAAAGAACGAGTTCTTCAGGAAGACCTTATTTGAACGACTTTAATGTATTTGATTACATTTGTGGGGGATTTACGCTACAAAAACAGAAAATAAATATTATAAACTTTGTAGAAAAATATATGAAACATATTTTGGTATAAAACTGGGTGATCAAGATAAGTCATGGTTTCCAGATGTGGTATGCAAAACTTGTGTGGAGTGCCTCCGTCAGTGGAAAACTGAAGAGTTTAAAATTTGGTGTACTGATGGTATGGCGAGAGCTCTAAAATGATGATTGTTATTTTTGTTCTGTAAACGTAAAAGCCTTCAATCATTACAAGAACAAGAACAGGGAGTACCCTGATTTGGAATCAGCAAAGCGACCTGTGCAACATGGACCTGATGTTCACCACACTCACTGGAAGTCCTGTGTATGATAGTGAGGATATGCAGATTCTGGGGTGCAATTCAAGAGTTAGCAGTGGCAGTGAATATGATGGACGTGTTGTTACAAAAGAGCACTTCTCCCAAGATAAACTCAGTGATTTAATACATGACCTCAATTTGCCCAACTAAGCAGCTAAACTTTTAGCATCCTGACTAAAAGAAAAGAAATGTCTGACACTGGAAGCGAAAATAACACTCTATTATTCGTACAGGCTTTGTCATAGTTGTCAAGAACTTTTTGGGTAATTATAACGCAGAAAATTATCCAAAACTGGTGCCGGACTTGCTTTTAAACTTTCAAAATTTGGGTGCAACTATGAGTATTAAGGTACACTATCTCCATAACCATCTAGACAAATTTCCAGAAAATCATGGCAATATGTGTGAGCAACAAAGCAAGCAGTTCCATCAAGAAATAACGGTAATGGAAATTTGATATCAGGGCAGATGGGATAGACACAATGGCAGAATACTACTGGAGCATCAACGTGATTGCCCTGATTTGCCGCATAAAAGGATATCATACAATGTTTTGTGATACTATGCAGGCTGTAAATATAAATATATTGACTATATTAGTATTAAATATTTCCAGAGTTCAATTTTGTATAAATAAGCATATCTAGTTACGTTTAGTTCAAGTTGTATGCAATTTACGAATACCCTGTACTTAATAAAATAAAATAATATTTTTGGATGTGATTTTCATTATCTCAAAACCTAGAGCCAATCTACCAAAACCAATGCCATATTTGGAATCTGTGCATTAAACATACCCTAAAATGGCTTTAAATTGTTTTGCAAGAAAATGAGTGTTGACCAGTGTTATCGATCAATTAAAAGAATTCGACATTTCCTCCCCGAGAACACATTTAAGGGTAAGGTGGTTGATAAAGAATCAAATACTAAAGCGAAGTACTTCTAAAAACGAAGATTTGTGCGTGTATGTAAACCCAACGTTCAGCAATCATTTCACACACACAGACGCACGTACGCACACGCACACACACAAAGTTATTTTAATGTGTTTGTATGTGGTGCGTTAAGGTAAGGTGAACAGCAGGATTTCATTGCCATATTTTCCTACAACACACTTGTTCAGACAGATCTGGGTAAATATAAAATATTTCCATTTTTATTTTCAGAAACAATGCAGACGTCTTGTGCTCACAGTGAATAGTAATTGCACTGTTCCAGAGTGCGAAAGATTCCCCCCGTTCCATTAGTCTTCGAGCATTAACACTAAACGATATGAAACCATGATTTAGGTGTTTTCTGTTTTCCGAATAGTGAATAAGTCAAACTTCTTTCAAGTTTTCTATAGCCACATCCCACACATCTAATGCTCGGCGAGCATCCTTACTGCTCGAAAATTTAAAGTGTCCCATATTTCGAAACCTTTTTCAACCACACTGACTCTTGTGGTTTGAATGTTTTCTGTGTAACTTCATTTAATTGTAGATTTTTAAATGATGTTATACACTTTTTTTTATTTGAGTTATAAGTAACTTTATTAAATTGCAGATCTTTAAATCAAGTCGTGCACTTTTTTAAAATTTGTGTAACTGGTGAGTAACAACCCCCAGAGGAGGAAAAGTTTCGGTTGAGCGTGAATTTCCACTAGAAGCCGAAGATGTTGCTTATGAAGTAGTTGATGCTTATGATGTTGCGTATGACAATGTTTTTGTTCAAAATATGAAGTAGTTGAGCACAAGTGTTGGTTACAGTTTGAGTTGTTACAGCGTCGTTGGCTGTGGGCAAAAAAAAATCGCGATTATCACTCAAAAACAAAGAATATATTTTCAAAAAATGTAGCATATTAATTGTTCAGTAATGGGCCTGCATATTCTCACGCGTCATGCAATGTGCGTCGCAAGTTCAATTCCCTGAACAAATATCAAAACGATTAGCGATTCCAGGCGCGTCAACGGCTGCGGTCATTCGTCCCGTAAGTGCAGTGCATATTTACTTCACGGGAAATGGTGATGATCTTCCCCGCAGGTTGACGAGTTCTGGCGCCAACCAACCTCAGGGCCGTTTTATCAGCATCGGGGGCCCTTGGGCCTAGGTTAATTTGGAGGCCCCCTATTCTTACTTACAGCACTGAACGATGCTGAAATTATTTTATTCTTACTTTCACACCCAATTATGATGTTGAAATGTAAAGAAAGTCCTATCAATTCACATTGTATTTTGTTTCTTTTAATAGGTATTTTGAAAGCATTTCTTAGTTTTTCATTTTAACATTATTCAAACAAAAAAATTAAACATGTTCATAATTACATTGAAAAATACTACTTTTTTATTGAATTGTACAACTGAAAATTAAAAGGCATCAACCTGCAACATTCCATATTATAAATATTATGCAATGACGCGCGACACATCACTCCATTACGCCAATTTTTGCGTCTTGTTTAATCATACATCACATTTTCATTTTCATTCGCCTGATATTGATCCGAGAAACTACGGAAAACTACCGATCAGAGCAGCCGGCGGCTAGAATCCTCCTCCAGACAGCGACAAAATTCCACTTAGCTGACAATCCGAATGCTGCCACCGTCGAGACTCGAACCTAGGACCTCCCGATCTGGCCCGGCAGTGACATCAGTGATGCCCTGAGCCTCCTTTGCCGGTAAATTAAAACGCGTGGATGCACCGTGACCCCGGTGAAATTACCTCAACAGGCACTGTTCTTTCCTGCGCTCATTTTAACGAAACCTAGTAACATGGTCTCATGTAACTGAATTCCAAAGTTCACGCCACTCTCGGTAGATTAATCACATTTTGTGCATTTACCCATAGAGGAACACTCAATGAATGTACCGCTCTCAAATTACAGGGTCGAAGTTAGATCGAAACGGTCTCCTTTTGAGGACCCTTGAGATGCCGGTCACTGAGGCGATTCATTGGCTTGGAAGGATGCGATGGCATCGGAGATGAAATCACCGCTTGCAAAGAACACGTGGAGCTAATGCAGCGCACGAGACATCGGCAGCAGATTGGTGCTGCGAAACAAACTCAACCTTGACGGCACGATCGACGAGCGAAGAGCTCGCCTAGCAGTTCGGTTCGATTGATTGTTAGCGAAAAACTATCATTTCGACTGAAACTATCTTCTGAGCTATCGTGAGATTTCCATGCAGTTTGAGAGGAAGTGTCGGAGACACACAGCTGGCAGCGACCCGCATCTGTGTGAAGTGGCGCACTAGCGCACTCTGCTCCGTAACTAATGATAAAGCTGCGGATTTATAGGCAATAAAAACAGAAGAAATCGGCAGGCAAAATAGGCACTTAAAATTCGAATAATGCCACTTAAAATGACACTATAAATTTATTAATCACACAGTAATACAAGCAATATACACGTAATTCAATTAACATTCGTAAGAATGACAGTACCACAATGTATTCCTCTGAATTTTCTATCGAGAACTGATGTCGGTTGTCTGCCAAAATGTTTTTATAATGGGAGAAACTTCTTTCCACCTCACAAGAAGTTATTGGGCGGTACGTCATTGCTCCAATCTCTGTTGAGAGACCTGTACAGTGGTAAGGCAGTGACGCTAATTTCACTCACACCCAATGCTTCTGACAACAGTAGCACTTGCTCAACAATAGCATATTTCAAAACCAATTTGAAAATAGATTTCATGAAATTTCTTATTTAGAATCAGAGATCAATGTTTTTGCTTTGCCATTTTCCGTGAATGTTGACAGCGTAAATCACGATTTACAGCTGGAAATATTAGATCTTCAAAATGATACGGATTTGAAGGATAAATTCCAGTACAAGGAAGATCTACTTCATTTCTACAAAAACATTCCCCAGAGACAGTTTACTAAGCTCCACAAACACGCTGCCCAAATGTTATGTTTAGATCTACGTATGTTTGTGAGAAATTTTTTTCTCGTATGAAAATTTGTAAATCGAGACTGAGGAGCTTTCTCACAGATCAGAACTTGGCCAATGTCCTGAGGTTTAGTTGCGCTCAATAATTTGTGCCAAATAGTGAACGCATTGTGCGAGAAAAAAGATTTTAAAAAATCCAGAAAGAATTAATAGTATGTAAGATCTTTCTAAGCACATTTTTCAATAGGTTGTATTACAACTCTTATACAAATACATTTACATTATTCATGTCAATTCAACATTCAGTAATTGTTACTATCGCAACCTTTCTCAAGGGTATTAGCTGAAATTATTTCCTTCACCGAATTATTTATTTGTTGTTATCCAATGTCAGTGGAAGCGACAATAACTATCCGCAATGATAATGTCTGCTTTGGTATTTGCGCTTGTGAACTTCCACGGATGTCTACGGACGAAAGCACCTCAGTGCGGAGCGAGAAACGACAGCGTGCACTGACCGATGAATTTCTCATACCCTGGCGTTTGACACATGAATTTCTCAAATACTTCGTTTTTTCTAACATGACAGATGACATTAGATTATTATTACACCTCCTGCCTTATAAAATGAATATTTTTAACAGTGGTTTTAACAGCACATTTCTGAGGCCACGAGCCCCGTTGAGAAGGTCATTCGCGAATTAATGAAAAAGATTCATTTTATAAAGCAGGGGGTCTAATAATTTCCTAATGTCATCGGCCAAGTTAGAAAAAACGGAGTACAGTGCTCCCGTTCGGCCCCGGCCGCCCGCTGAGAGCCGGGAGCAATCGGTCTTGGCGCTAAGGAGAGAAAACGTGATGAGCTCTGATCCAATCGGAAGCCTTTATGTCGCTGTGTCGTTCAAGCCCCCGATTGGATGAAACCGTCAACAGCTGGTGTACTTGAGTGCACCTCTAAATAAATTCAAGTAATATTCGGAACATGAAATACCCGCGTTCTGGTGGCAAAAAACAAAAAAGCGCAATAGAGATTTATCGATAGAAGTTCGATTTCTCAGTACTTTGCGGGATAAAAATGAAAAAAAACGTACATTTGATTAATTTTTATTAGGGATTTTTGCATTTTGATCAATAAATAAAATAGGAAAGATTTAGGCACTTAAACACAAAATAGGCATTTGTTAGTGAAATAGGCATTTAATGGCACTATAAAATTCGCTTAAAACACTTCTAATGCCTCAAAATGAGTAAGTAACATAAAAGATTGCATTTTCCATGGAAGGAAAAAAATAGGCATATAGGCAAAAATCCGCAGCTTAACACTGTAGTGCGATTTTTCTAACTCTGCCTCTTAAGCCGCTGTGGTCACGATAGAATATCACATGGCATTTCGCGTCTCTCTCAGTCGTGCCGCTAGATGTTGCATGGTCGCAATCTCTGCGATTACTAGCGGCACGACTGCGCGGTCGCGATTGCAATACGGTCGCGATCATGCGATTTCTAGCGGCACGACTGAGAAAGACGCGAAATACCGTGGCATATACCATCGTGAAGCCAGACCTTGAGAGGTCGAGCTAGACAAATCGCACTACAGCGCTCTCTGCCCCGTAACCATGATAACTCTAGTCTACTTTCCCCGAGGTGTCGTTTCGAGTGCACACATCCTTTTGTGTTGCTCTGATAAAATAAAACCGTATTTTTTCATAAAACTGAGTGTTGAATGTTACTGTGACTTATCCATTCACTATCAGAACGCTTTTTTAAAAGAGTGGCGCAGATATCACTTCGGTGAACACTGAATTTTTGAAAATTTCAGATCTACAAATAATGCAAGAAAGTATGAGCTGTTGTAGAACCACTAGTTTCTTTGAATTTTCTCCTCTTATGTATCAAAGAACATCTCCCCCCCCGGAAATGATGCTAATCTCTTTTCCGGCGAACTCTCTGTGTGTTCGAAAATTGCAAAAAGTTTACATTGCAAAACTATAAATTTTAAAATAGAAATTTCTGTCTTAAGTGTTATCTTCTCTAATAAATCAGATCTTTGAAAAATGTCATGTTCAGTTTTTTAAGAAAAAGTCCTTTGTGTAAATTCTGCTTCAAGGTAATGCAAATTATAAAAAAAAATAGTTTTTCAAAAACCATTCCAAATTTTTAGTTTTTTTTTCTCACAAATAGAACAATATGTGCTTAAAATAATGGTATAGGTCTTATTTTCATTTACCTCTCTGAATTTTCATGTAATTAAATGTTTTTACTGGAACAAGGTACCTGCATTCAAAAATATTTTTAAAATTTTACCAGACATTATATACTTGTATATAAGCTGAACATATGTATGTATGTATGTATGTGTGTGTGTGTGTATATATATATATATATATATATATATATATATATATATATATATATATATATATAAAAGACAGAGAAATTAAAACTTGAAAGAGATAATCTGAAAATTGGATTGGAATTTTTTAAATATTCACCAAAATACATTTTCTCTTTAATAATATTTTTAGAACAGAATATTTTGTAACCCAAACTTCCAGTAGTTCCACCTCATTTTAATTTATTTTTTGCAATTATATTCCTAGAATTTTGTGTTGAATGTACAAAAAAGTTATCAATGAAATGTGACCAACAATTTTTTGCTAAGAAGGTACTGATGTTTTTTTATTTCCTTTTCCATTCAATGTCTATATATTTATTTCTGCATTTTTAATGAAATTGTAGCAGAGAAAATATATATGGAAGCTCAATAATAAATTGTCATAAATTAACTTCTGAACATTTCATAAAAATTCTTTGTCAGAATAAAATATTTGTTACATCTTTCAAAACTATTTTGCAGCAAAGTTCAGGTGTATCAAAGTACATTACCTTTTCCTGCTGGGTGGAAGATGATTCTTCCTTCTTCTTCAGCCATATCATATCTTCAGGAGTGAGATCCCAACGACTTCTCCGTGCTGAATGTCCTTTGCCCATATTGGATTTGGAATGGTCAAACTGTGGTGCCATAATACAGGGAAATCTAAAATGCATAGAAGTGCAATAAAAATAAATAAACTGAAATAAAAATGTATGTAACTTAGACAAATATACTACAGGCACATTGATACTCTGACTAACCATAAACAGTCTGGTACAAAAACATACATGTGTTTGTTCAGAGTGACAAGCTAAGAAGGTAAATTTATGAACTATATATCGAAAAGCAGTTTTCTATCTTACTTATAATAAACATACTTTTAATGATCAATAAAGCCACAACAAAAGTGTTCAAGTATATGAAACACTGTAAATGGCATATTGATGACTTTGTGTTTTTTTCTATTCATTACCATGATACTGGATGGCTCCTCTGAACCTTAATTAAATATTAGTAAATAATATTCAGGTACCGAAATTATTTATTCATCTCACATGTATGCAAAAGTGAGGTTATGAAAACAATAATAGATTGTAACTCAATGTATTACAGATGAATATTATAAAACTATAATTAATTCAAAATGTAATATAAATTATGCTGTATAAAATGTTTAAGCCTGTGGTAAACAACATAACAACAAGAAAAGAAATTAATTGTCCAACTAGATGGCACTCAATATATCACTAACCATAAAATCACATTTAAGTAGTTCTTGGATTTCTTAAGTAAGATCAGCACGGAACAAATTACGAACAAAGTTCAAACACTTCAATCAAATTTGACACTTAGAAGATTTAAATACAAAACCGGGTATACACAGTAGATGAAATACACTCGGTACCACCAACATCCAGTTTACGACACCTACACTTGTTACATAAGTTTATTCAGTTTTGAGCCACCGAAGTTGCAGTTATCTCAGGCCGCAAACACAGAAGTTAAAGGAAAACTCCGATTAATGTTTGAGTGCTTTTCTACACAAAATGTAAACTCGATTTCGTAAAAGATACTCAGTGAATTAAGACTTCTTGTACTTTTCGTCCTCAATGGTTGAAGGCCTTGAAACGAGTTGTAATCAAGGGTACATCGCGCCTGAATTTTAAATGCACAAACTCGAGGACGGAAGAGAATTTTTCGTAAAATTCGTCTGAAAATATTTTCAGTGCCAACTATAATATTAGTAATAGAGAACATTTTATTTCTTCTACCACTATTTTATTTTGGAAAATAGTTAAATAGAAGTTCAGTTGTCCACATTTGTAAGGACTACGTTTCGTATCGATCATTTGTCTCGTACATTGAAAACAGCATACCAAAATCTTCCACCGAAGGAGAGTAAGTTGTGAATTCGAAAAGTTAGGTAATAATTGTGATTACTCCTTTATTAACTCCATTTACCAAAGTATGCTTCAAACCAATAGTTCGCCTAACACTACCCTGGGGTAGACAGTTTGCCTCAAATGAAGACCACCTGCCAAAAATTTTGCAAAGAAATTGACTTATCTTCAAAGTAGTACTAGTTTCATTGTAATTTTTAATTTGATGCGTCCGTTTTAATTGTCTGTATTTTCTCAGTAATCATAATGAAAATAACAAAAATTTAAGCCACTTCTCAGAAAAATATTTACACTTAATTAAATCTAAGAATTAATATTAAAAGTATTATACAAATAATAAACTTCATGAACATTTATCCAAGAAGCAATACATTATAAATAATAATTGTATATTCTAATATTCTTTTTTTATTTGTCATTTCATGTACTACAATTATTCAAACCAAGTCTTATTGTATATAAGACCTTTTTCATTTTCTATTTATTTCAATGTAAGATTGATGATAATTCAATCTATTTCATTAAGTATGTCTCTTTTAATTTTTTATCATAGGAGGTACATAAAGTCAATTCTAACATGCATTTAACCTTACAAATGTTGTTCCATCTTAAATAACTAAAGCATAGTAAAATTAACTTTATCGCTTTAAAATCAGAATTAGATTTGCTTCATTCAACAAACATTTCAAACTCTTGGACTTTAACTTCAGTAAAAGATCTTATTAAAAGGTGCATATGATGTGGCAGTGAGCATATATTTTGCAAAGAGGCTCAAGGCAATTAAAAAAGTACTAATTGAGCAAATCACCATACTACTAAAAATGATGAGTGATGTCAAGTGAGAAACATCACATGTTAATGAAACCTTTCATGATCGATGAAGACCTTGGAGAGAAAATTGATGTAGTGATAAAAATCTGAATAAATACAACAATATTGCTCTGTAAAAGGAAGAAAGGAGAATGTGTAAGGTAAAGAATAATCAGGCAAGAACAAGAAATGAACTCTTAGGGAAAAATAATTGGAACAAAACCAAAAAGTCTGTCTCGTTTTTAGGAGAAATTTACAACAATTATTTTTCCATGTTAATTTCTTGAATATATTGAAAACATCTTAAATCTCAAAGATTAGTAAATCTATTAAGTCAAAGGTAAGTGTATTCTGTCAACTGCCATTTTCTCCCTTGACGTGCTTTCGCATGTAAAAGAATGTTGAGTCTCAGAAATACCTTTCTTTACTTTGCACAAAATGTAATTATTCTTCTATTAAATATACATATATTCTCATTGAATGATTATCTATATTTCTATTATATTTTGGAAAAAATTGACAATTTGTGTTTGAGACCGTTAAAATTTATGGGAATGAAGATACAAATAAAGAAGCCATTAACAAAGCTCTAAATAACACAATATGTTCACATCCAGAAGAAGATTAAAGATACATCAAAATTAAAATGAAGGAATTCTAGGACTCCTACTTGAGAAACAATAACTCAAATGAACTATCAGAAATCATACAATTCATTTTTGACAAGTCTCTTATTGTGTCAACATCAAGAAAAGAATAATACAAATCTGGCACATATACACTTAATTACAAAAAACAGGAATTCTTGTAGTAATTTCTTGAATATGTTCTCATTCTTTCATCACATGTTTCTTAGAACCTGTAAAATGATTTTAATAAATTATTATTTTTAAGCTTAATAATTAGCACCAACTCACCTGATGAAGTTTGGCATTCAATGAATGCTTTTGATTCAGAGAAGAATCATGTGAAAATTCAGCAGAAAATTCAAGAAACATTTTTCAACATGGAGCTAAAGACTTATCCTATCTAAAAATGGTTTTAGAAAAAGTTTTTAACTGTTGCAAGTCATACATACACCCTGGCCAGGAGTGTATAATGCTGCACTGACCTTGGCTAAATAAAGATTTAGTTTCAGAAATTTCAGAAGTTGCTTTCATCATCTTCTGATGCCTTTAGCTTCATGTTGCTATAGATAGAGATAGGTAAATAAAATATTATACACTCCTATCCAGGGCTTATTTATGACATGCAACAATTCAAATCTTCCCCTAAAACTGTTTTAGTGAGGGTATGCCTGTGGTTTAGTTGGAAAGAGAGGTCAGTGTAAAGCAAATGATGGAAAGTACTTACAGTCTTGCTCACTCATTCAAGATGTTAAAACCTTTGATGGTATGTAAGAAAAAGAGATAGAAAACAAAACTTTTTTATTTTAAATAAAATGGGTAAGGAGAGTCTGAAAATCTTAATTTTACTCGGTTCCAAACATTTTCCATTCTTTGTGAGTTTTTTCAAAACATTGGGGTGACAGTTTTTATTCTCTTACAGTCTTCGGATTACATCAGTGGGAACCTATTTATGTAATCCCAATAATCCTTAACATAATGAAATAAACAAACATAATGAAATACTCCTTAAATGAAATAATCTTTAACATAATGAAATACTTATGTAATTTTAATATATTATTGTGATATTTTTATTCTAATACCAAAATTATATTAATACACTAATTTACAGTTCTGGTAATTAAGAGACAGTTACCTAATCAATGCAGGACATTTTCAGACTACATTGTGTATATTATTTGCTTATTGGACATTGCAATTTGTAACAGCACGAGTTCACAAGAAAGAAATTCTAGTGAATGAGTAAATAAATGAGCAAATGTTATTCTGCCCTTTAGAATTTATTAGTAGTTGTCAATAAAAATGTAAATTATCCATTCATTTGCATTCTAAGAAAATGTTAACGTATTTGTAACAAGACAGGCAGAGAGTGACATCAATTAAAATACAACTTAATGGAGACTAGCATCATGCAGTTGCTACACACAGTTTTTGTTTGTTTAATGTCTTCAGAGATGCAAAGATCCTATTGGCAGCTTTTGAAGTGGTGATTGATTTATAACAATGGAAAAAGTCAATTTCATTCACATATATGTGACAAATGCAAAATTATCAAACTACCCAACTACAAACACCTCCTTGAACATCATCACATCAGAGCTGTTTGACCTCTTACCTTATAGCAGCTATCAGTAACACCATTTCACTGTAGCAATTCAGCCCTTCATCTGAAGCATAATTTGGTAAGTCCCAGACTAATAAGTAGGGAGTGGATTTCTATGATTTCGCATATTTTTGTCTGTTGCTTCAGGGCACATCAAAGTGAAAGTTCTTGATATTTTGTTATAAGTGGATGCTACAGAGATTAATGTGAGTGAATATTTGACTAGATTTTTCCTATTGGTGCATATTAATAATAATAATAATTTATTAAGTCACATAAACAATTATAATCGTGTATGATGAGTCAAAGTGATGTTTTGGATGGAGAGAGTAGAGTTACATTACTGTCCAGAAGCAAAACAAGGGGCCATCTCAGCATTTGCTCAAAGGACCAGGGAAACTGGACAAAAACCTGATCGAGATGGGGTCATTAGCCTAGGAATTATCCTACTACAATAGGTCAATAGCCTACTACAATACTTGTTACAGCTAGATTGAGATATTATACAGTATATAATTATTTTTAATAGCAAAATAATTTAACATTTCCAGATTGTAATGTGTAATGTAAAAGTGAAATTCACTTGTTTATGTAATTTACTACTACTACTTATAATAACAATCATAATAATAATAATAATAACAACATACATTGAGTCACTTATACAATTTTAATTGTGGATGACGAGTCAGATATGATACATGCAGGTGCACATGTCAATAATATTAATAATAATAGCATTAATAATGGGATAAGTATTTATGTTTATATGTTGTTAAGGGAAGTAGAGTTGTGATTTGTGTATTCCTTCACACTGTAGAACATGTTGTTAAGCAGGAAAGCTTTCAATTTACTTTTGAATGTACGTATTGTGTTTAAGTCTTTAATATCATGGCCTAGCTTGTTGTAAAGTGTAATGCTCTCTATTAGGGTACTTTTTTGATAAAGTGTAGTTTCAGAGTGGGGAACATGTAGGTTATCCTTTTGACGAGTGTTGTAGTTGTGTACATCAGAATTTAGAGTAAAAGTGTCTTTGTTTTCCATGAGAATCTTTTTGTGAATACCACTATTTCAAATATGTACATGCATGGTAGAGGAAGAATCCTTAGTTTATTGAACAGGGGCTTGCAAGACTCCAGCTTATGAGTGCTGGTCATTGTTCGCAATATTCTTTTTGGATAATAAATGTGCGAGTGCTTTCAGGGTCATTTCCCCAGAAAAGTATTCCATATTTTAGGTGTGAGTGCACATTTGCAAAATACATTGTCTGAAGTGTCTCAATGTTGGAGTTCGACCTGAGGGTGTATAGTGCATAGCAAGATTTGGTGAGCTTCTTGTTAAGATTTGAGATGTGAGCATTCCATTTTAGGTTTTCTTGGATTGTTAGACTTAGGAAGGTGGTTTCATGAGTTATCGTTAAAGGGTTAATGTTTATGAACAACTGCTGTGGGAATTTTTCTTTGGTTCGGGGATTCATAAAACTTAGAGAGACTGTTTTGCTGGTGGTTTATGATGAGATTGTTGTCTTGAAACCATTTTACTAGTGCATGCAGAGTTTTCCGAGTTTCTTTTTCTAATGATTGTTGTGTTTTTGCTTTGATGATTATGTTTGTGTCATCTGCAAACAAAATTATTTTGTTGTTCCTTAAAGCCAAAGGCATGTCATTTTTTTATAAAAGGAATAGAATAGGCCCAAGGATGGATCCTTGTGGGACTCCACAATTTATTAAAATAAACTTCTCTCTAAAACATTTCATCTTTTCATAAAGTCTAATTATTTGTTAGCATTTATTGATTAGAAAGAGCTTTTCACAACATAGGAATAATGCAGAGAGAGCAAAGAAAACAAACTTCAATGTTCAAAACCCTGTTGGCAGAAAATTGGCAGCCGGGCTTTTATGTTTGACAATGTGCATATGGTATTTGTAACAAATTTCAATGCAGCACTGAAATTGTAAAAATAAAGTTAAATTATGAGATGAAAATACATTGACTTTATGCTATTGCATTTTTCCCCCTTCCCTGTAGATGATAAAATATCTGTGCAAATGTAGATTATTTCTAGACATATTTTATGAACCAGGCAGAAGAAATGCAACAAGACGTACAATATACTTCACTGAGGTGAATATTTACTTCAGTTATTTCTCCTAAAAAATTAGATAGATTTATTATGTTTACACAAAAATGTACCTTTTCATTCCAAGCTCCTGGAATTTTATCAATAAAGTTTCATACAAGAAATTAAATATTGTTAATTTTATTTGCAATTTTAAGTGCAAAATTCAGGATTTTTAAGTCAGAAGCGCATATTTCAAGATTTCTTAGGGCATAAATGCCCTCTCCCTACTAATGAGTCATTTTCCCTACATTTTGACAAGTGCAGTGTGATAAGGTAATTCATTTCAAAACGTAACTGACCTGCTAGTCAAACGTAAATATGAAATTGATAATGTATTGATAATGGAGAGTGACTAGTGAGTAGACCCAGATTTTCTGAACACCAAATTTTTGTGGGTATGAATAATGAAATTGCAAGCATGTTTATTGCTGATCTTTTGCGTAGTGCCAGAAAGCTTTGCATTATGTTGACCACTTGAACTACATTAGCACCTCTTTGGTATGTATTGGTCCAAGAAGGTTTTTGTTTAGATATGTTAAGGACATCTGAATTAATCTGAAATAAGAACTAATAATAAAAGAAGCTTGGCTTAAAATTAATTTTGTTTATATCTCCCAATATTTGGATTATGAAACAACTATCAAAGAATTCAAATCTAGTATTACTTGCTCACTTTAAATTTGCAGATGTGGATGTGGATGCTGCTGGAGATTGTTATTATATGTTTATAGTGTGGATTTTTATGCACTAAAAAACCACGAAAATGTGCATGCAGATATGGGGCCATCCATAAATTATGTGATGTAAATTTCAAGTATTTTCAATACCCTCCCTCGCCCTTGTAACACACTTCCCTGTCTCAATGTAACGCAGCATAACACTGCCTCAGAACCCCTCCCTCCACCTTTAGCATTACGTAATTTATGGATGACCCCTATGCTTAAAAAAGTGGAGAGGGAATATGCTTGACTTAAATGGGTCTGAATTTCATCAATAAGCTGCATTATTCTTTTTCTCTACATCATCATCATGAACTTTTGAGGTTTAGGCTACTTGGCCATTCCTTCTTTCCAGTATTTCCTCAATAGGCATATTGAGGCATCCCTGGTCTGTCCACCTCTTCTTTGGTCTCCTTTGTTCTCTTCTTCCCCATGGCTTGTATCTCATTTTTGCGTATCTGTTGGGATATTCTTTTTGTGTCATTTTATTTGGGGTTTCTCTATTTCCTAGACAATGTTCTTTAGCGTGGGAATTCGGATGCAGTGTTGTGGACGTAATAAAATGGAGATGTCATCTTCATCAACTTCCTGTACCTTCCATCTTTAATAATGTATTATATAATGTATCTATTATCTGTGTTAATCCCCACCCTGTTGCATTTCATATTTTGCAATTTTATTTGTTATTGGTCTGTAATAATAATAATAATAATTTTAAATGTACAAATTATTTATATTTATCCCTTCCTTTGCATTTTATACTTTGTAATTTCATTTGCTATTGGTCTCTATATTAATATCCCCCCTTGAATTTCATATTTTGTAATTTTATTTGCTATTATAATTTTAAATGTAACATATATTTTCTTTTCTTTGTATCTGTAGACTGATGATGATGGCAAAGCTGTCAAAAGCCAGTTCTCTCTCAATAAATACACTAGGCTTTATTTTAAGTCTTATTCTTATATGTTCATTTCTTATCCTATCTTTTCTTGAGATCCTTAATACTGCTCTTACATATCTCATGTGGGCTGCTTCAATCCTTTGCTTATCTCTTTGTCTTAATACCAAAGTTTCACTACCATATACCAGGGTTGGTTTGGATACAATGTTAAGCAGTCTAAATTTTGTATCTGTATGCATATTTTGAAAATGTCTTTTGATGCATACATTAATTTTGTTGTATTTTGCCAACTTTGTATCTATGTCTTCCTCTTGTAGCGAAATTTTGTTTTCCCAGTATGTGAAAGTTGCTACTTGTTCTTTTTTCTAAGAAAAAAATGTTCTTTTACAAAGACAATGTTCTTTCAACTTCATATGCATTTAGGGGATATTGCTGAAAAGCTGCAATTTCATTTGCAATGGGATTCACCCTGTAAAACTGTGCTCACCTTTTTTACTTCTTTACATGGATTTTTTTTTGTTTGTTTTGTTTTGTTTGTTTTGTTTTTGTAAGCTGTGAATTACTCTGCTGGCCCTGGGAAATTGTTGCAAGGGGGATATCACAGAATTCAATTTTACTTAAGTGGTCAGCTTGAGATCATGCTTTTGTTGTTCAATGATTATTAGGGCTTTGACTCTTAGGTGCTTAGAAATAATGGAAAATATTTATTTTTTATGTGCTAAAAAAGTGAACAGTACTTGTTAAAACAACAAAAACATTTATTTATTATTACCCCTATGAAAATCAATAACCAAGATCAAGAGATGTCTCAAAGAAAAATGTGACATCATCCTCTTATCACTCTGCACATTTCACCTGTGCCATCTGAGAAAGTTTGTAAGCTGCTTGTGTCACAAGTGTATGTTATCACTCAAAGCCTCATTGCATGAATCAAGAGTAGTGTAAGAATTGGCCTTCAGACCTTTTGACAAGTAGTGAAGCAGACTTCTTCCACTCAATTGGAGAAGTCCTGCAGCAACATGAGATGTATAACCAACAACTGCATTCCAAACTGGCACATCTTTCACCATATATACAAAAACTCCAAAGTATTAAACTTGAAAATACTCCAAATATATCTTTATTCTCATAAAAGTTTGCGAAATATGTAAAAATATTTGTTTCAAGGAAAATATTTATTTTTGTGTAACTTAATCAAAATTTGGATTTTTAAGTGATATGCAATTTGGTACATGGAAATCATGAAGTGCTACATGAACTTTCACTAAACTTTCAATACTCACAATTAAAGAAGAAAAAATATGTATTTACCTAAAAGTCTGAGCCCTAATGATTGTCTTAGACACAATAATGAAGTTATAAGGAATGTTTATGGTATTTGGTCATAAATAAAAAGTTGTTTAGTTTGCTAATGTTTCGGAAGTCTTATTCTTCCCTCATCAGGGCTGTGGACCACATATAGTACATTATTTTCAACACCATGTTTGAATACACATAACATAACTAAAAACTACACAACACTACACTTCATTATTAATCAGATGTAATGACCCACCTTGCCAAGGTTCACTTGTAAATATTTGTACATATACAATCATAATTTGGCACCAGGGCATCTGGGCGAACACACATTAAAAACAACCAAAACCACCACTGTCTAGCTCCATGGCTAGGACTAAATATTATTGTATTTATCTACAAATATAGGCCCCATTGGACTGCTGAAGTCAATATTCAGCTTCCTGTAACATGTATTGTTTACCCTGCACGGCCAATGTTCATAGATCTTCTGATAAATGTGTCCATTTTGTCTCACATGTCCCTTGTCCTTTTTGTCTCTATTCGTCCATTTTGTCCCCCATGTCCCTTGTCCATCTTGTCCCACTTTGACCCCTAGTCCCATTTGTCCCTCGTCCATTTTCCCCTCTTGTCCCACTTTGCCCCCATTGTCCCATTTGTTCCCTTGACCCATTTGCCATTTTGTTCCCTTGCCCTTGTCATCCTTTCGCCACTTTGTCCTCCACACTGCATTTGTTACATAAAAACTACCAAGAACCTGTATCAACAACCCATGCTACAGAACATCGAGAGTAATGGCAATTCTTAACTCATGAAAGTCTTAAATGTTTATTTTGAATAACTAGAACAAATAGAAATGACAAAAAGCATAGTGTGTGACTCGTCCTCTACTAGTCTTTAAGGACTCTTGACATAAATAACTATTATTGCTGTGTGTCTCATCAGCCCTTTCTGAAGGTCCCCCTTGTATCCTACCTTCAGAGATCCCCAAGCTCCTGTCACTCACTCAGGCCTAGTGTTGAACAGAGCAGCTCGAGTGTGAGCGATTATGACCAAAACAAACAACATAGGTATTAATTAATTTATAACATAAAAACTTGAAGTCCTGTGATGAAATTTGAACCATGAATAAATCATTAGATGATCTTTATGTAGGAAA
The DNA here is from genome assembly GCA_031308135.1 of Acheta domesticus. Lineage (NCBI taxonomy): Eukaryota > Metazoa > Arthropoda > Insecta > Orthoptera > Gryllidae > Acheta > Acheta domesticus. Next base: position 208,809,774 of record JAHLJT010009419.1, read on the forward strand.
AAAAATAATTTTATTCAAAACATTGCATTTTAATTATTAATATTCGTTGTAATTTTACATCAGCTTTTGCAAATATTATTAACATTAATTTTGATTAATTTACCTCCATTCAGTGGCGTATCTACGGTGCGGCAGACATGGCACGTGCCATGGGCGCCACACTCAGGGGGCGCTATTTAGAGTATACCCGTTAAAACAAATAACAACACCCCTAATTTGAAATATCCTGACAGGGGCGCAAATTCTATGCTTGCCATGGGCACTTGAATAGCTAGATACGCCTCTGCTTATTCAAGAAGCCATGCCGCCAGACTGCCTCGAGTTTGAACTATACTAAACGCTGGCGAGAGCTCTGGTGGCGCCTCCAGCATTTATTCGCCGCGGTCGGCGCACACGATAACAGGTCAAGTTTCGGTATCGTTCGTTCTCGATAATGGTGGTTCCGGAACTGACATTCTCGGACACAGTAGTATCGGCGCGCCTAGTATCGTCCCTGAGAACGAACGGAACTGAGGGCGTTTTTGTCCGGCTCTAATTATGACACACATCAGTCTTGGTCACAGTCAGTATCTTCAAGAATTTGAGCTGTTTTCAAACAATATATCATCTTCAGTCCCATCCAAAGATGCTGCACTTCCTTCAGAGAATCCACAACAATTTTGTAGTCAACATTGTTCTAGGATGTTTTGATCCATTTACAGACCTAAATTATGGACGGATGTTTATTTTTCACCTGGTGTCATTACTTGTCTGCGTCATTGCATCATACATTTACTCCATTCCTCTTACATATACACAATGAAATACTTGTTTATAGATAGGTCGAGAGGGTGCAATTGATATGCTAGTCCTGCTGGAATACCTGCAATTTCAGTTTTCATTTCGGTAAATTTTTGTTCGATGAAAGAAGTCCAATGCGTATGAAACTGATCCCAAACTAACAGCTGATTTTCTTAAAAAGCTCCTTGTCTTTTTCCCTTTAGCCTTTCCGTCAAACCACCTTCATCCATCCAACCTTTTTAATGCACCTGAACATGAATACCTGTTGGCAGTTTTTCCTCAGGCAATGTTTTTCTCTGAAAATAAAAAATAGAGGCAGTTTTGTATTACCTGCACAGCAGGTCAGAGCAGCAGTGTAGTTTTTTTTTTTCTTCCCCATGTCCAGCAGTGTTAATATTAACAGTTTTTACACCCTTTTAGTCTAAACCATTGCTGTCCAACATAGAAGGGGCCACATATCAAATTCTAGATAAGCTGCAGGCCGCACTGTCATTTAACTGGTTTTTACCCTAACTACTGAGATTATACTGAAACAAATGTATATATTAAATACAACTTTTATTCAACATACTCAATGATTAATGTAGTACATACGAGAAAATTAATATATCATTAAATAAAAATCAGATAAATTGTGCAATTGTATTGTATTTGGTTGGTATAATAAAAAATTTTTTAAAGCTGTCGCGGGCCGTAAAAGATCTGGTGGGCCGCATGCGGCCTGCCAGTCAGAAAGCCCTGCTCTAATCCTTCTACATCATGACTTTCACAAATCTTTTACACAATGACATTGACTCAACAAGGTTTTTCGCAATCTCTTCTCTTTACATTCCGTAATAATGATTTTCATAGAAATACAAATACTTGTTTTTCTGTTCTTCAAAACCCAATCTAATAATAGTTTTACATCAGGCCACTGAGGTTTCTTCCCACAAAAACTGCCTTATTTTTCCAAGAAAGTGTTTTCCCTTATCTCTATGAGTCATGACTAGTTTTCTTCAGTAGATGGTGAGTCAAACTTCCGTTAGTTCGTTGTATGATTACCATGTTCTATCACATAATTAACAACTTTTTACTTGTCTTGGTGAACAGCAATTGAAGGAACAATACTTGCAATAAGAATAAAATTGGTATACACTATTCCAGCAAGTGTGTTTGCACAAGATTAGTGAAGAGGGAGTAACAGGTATATCAGATACAATGGAGAGTCATTATCAGTAGTTAAAACCATTTTCTTCAATACTGAATTAAGATATCCTAGAAATTTTTCAACACACATTTAAACAGTTGAACAATATTATGGCAGTAACAGAGTTTTGTACAGTAATTTGAGTTTTGTAATGCTATAAGCTAATAGCATTAATAATTAAATCAGTTTCAAACAATTCCCATCCGTTGTTTGAAACGCATCCTGTTTTTCGACAAGTTACTGAAGAAAGAATGTATACACTGGCAAACATGGTAGATTAATTTTCATTCAATTGGTTTGGGGAAACCTTTTACTTTGCAAGATGATTTTCTTGCCAGCTGTTCTGCTTATTTTGCAATTCCCTAAATATGAGTCTTCTCTTGTTTTAACCAATTTTCGACAGGAAAACATTCTTTAACTTTTATTTTAAACTTCTTAGTGCTTCACACTACTGTTCCAGTTTTTGAAAAAATTCCTCTATAGATTACAAAAACAACTGTACTAGATCACTTTAATTAATGTACATTCGTAAAGTCAAAATCTTCCTTTGAAGTTTCATTTCACATTTTTTGAGAAAATGTGAAATGTAATTCATACATCTGACTTAGAGGAATTGCCATAAAAGAAAATATTTACCAGAGAAAGCTTCTGAGAGAATAAGGATATATTTTTTCAGGAGAGGATTCTGTCAGAAAGTGAAAAGAAATAGTAAGTTGTTAGATTCATATATTTTATGTATAACAGAGATACAAGGGAAGATAGTTTTAAGAAAGAATAATACAAATGTTACACTTTTGGAAACAGTGATATACACATATCCTCAATAATATGTACTGCAGTCAATTTCACTTTGAGGCATATCAACTGTGCTAGGTGCACAAGACAATTCTGGACATCATAAGACGGGATAGTAAATAAAGGACGAAGGTAATGTCATAGAATAAGCATATACTCATACAGAGGTCTATATTTTTAACATACATCAAAATTCCAAACACTAGCAATGGACACATGCAAATTGTTTTTACTTAGATTTTAATACTCATCTGCAAAGTTTTTGAAGATTGTCAATTACACAGTACTTGTATTATATGCATGACTGACCAAAAATATTCAATAAGTGAAATGAATCATCACCAATGTACATATTACTGCTCATCTCCTCAGGAGAAATTAAAACTAAATATTTAAGAACAGCAAAATGCACATGCAGAAATTATTTTTAAGAAAAATTGAATGAATGCAAAACGTAAGAATTACTAAGAATTGCTGTACATTGTAGTTCATTTTGTACTGGAACAGAAGTAATCAACACTCCTGAATTTGTGCAGTCTAATGATAAAATTAATTATACAATAAATGCAATATAAAAGAATTTCTAATTCAGATGAGATATGCTCAACTAAATGAAAATGGCAGTACGTTACATCTCTCTCTTCAATTACACACTTACACAGTACAAAATATATAACATCGGCTCGCTATAAGATTGCTTACCTGGAAAGAACAAAAACATTCTCATTAACAATATACTCCTTTGAAAACCCAATAGAATTTCATTATTTCCAAGGAATTAATAACAGAATAAGCACGTTTTAATCAACAATTGTATTTTGGATGACTAAACTCAAAAGTTCTTAAAAAAAAGTATAATGTAAAAAAAGTATAATAAGTATAATGATTATATGATATGTGTAAGTATAATGGAGTTTTAAGGTAGCACAAAATACCAACGTAGTATTTTATGATCAGTACCAAAGGAGAGAAGGAATGTCCAGGAGAGACAAAGGGAGCAAGTACTCGCTAGATTTTTGAATTGTCCAAATTTTTTTAATTATTTTCGATTGAATTAATTTATCACACAAAATGGATCCCTTATAATATTGACAAACAATATTACATATGTTAAAATAGATTGCTATGTAGATTTTTCAAGATAATAGAAATGAACATCATTAGTTAAGAAAGTAGAGCTCACTTCCTTATTTTACTACAAATTAAACAATGGAATGACTTTTCACCACTTTTTGCATTACAGCACTATTGACGTAATGACAAGGTAAGATTACACCGTAACAGCTGATGATCTGTCAAAAGACACCAAAGAAATCTGGTATAGAACAGGAATGATCACGAACTGATATATGGATGCCAGGAAAACTATTTCTACCCACAAACAGAATTAGCATGTAGTCTCTTAATTAACTTTCAGATATACAAGGCTTATTAAAAAAAAAAAAAAATAAATAAAAAAATATAAATAAATAAAAATAAATAAAAAAATTGAAACTTTTATCAATTTAAAAAAACAAAGAAAGAAGAATAATTCTTGGGCATGATTTTTTTGAAAGGAAGGACTGGAGGTGTAGACACTGATCTCTTAGAAAAACCTCATAAAATAAACATTAGCTGCAATAACACACAAAGCAATGACAAGCATAACTAGAGCCTGCCTAGGCCCTTCAACATGAAAGTCTGAGAACTGCGTTAATGGAAAAAATACTCACTGCTAAACAAACATCCCTGTGACCTCATCACTGACTCTTCTGGTGCTTCTCATACTCCGCATGTAGTTGCCTCTTGTACTCCACTTGGTCAGGCCACAGTGAAGCAGCATGGGGGTTTAAAGGACTTTCATTGTTTGGCTCTGAAAACAATTGAATAACTTAAAAAACACACACACAACATATCATTAATTACTCATATCTGTCACACTTATCTTTATACTGCAGATTGTTTTTATTAATACTGATTTAAAATTCTAAACACTTTAGTAATTTCAAAACATTAGATACTTATTATGGACATCAAAGCTATCAACACTCCAAATTGCTTCAACATCTTATTACATTACTTTCAAAACCTGAGAAACACATTATGAAAACATTACAGGCGAATTACTAAACAAAAAGGTGGGGAAAATTTTCTTATGTTTCCAAGACTCAACACAACAGAAGCCTCTGAGAAGTAGAACAAGAAAGTCTGGCATATAGTATCACACAGCTTCATCCAATTTCAAGGCACAGTATGGCTTCAAACTGTTTCATAATCTTTCAAACAAATTTTATTTTCATAAATTATAAGACAACAATTTTCTTGCATTTTGCCTCACAAATACAATACCACAATAACTTAGGAGTTTCTAGATTATATAAGCATTGTCGTCATTGTTTAACATTTACTTCATTGAACACTAGAATATTGAGTGATGATTACACAGTTTTATAAAACAATTGATTTCACTTGGATGTCAGTCAGTTCTGGATCAAACCACTGCCATCACTCAAGCCATTGATGAGAGTCAATCAGTAGTTTTTTTTCTGGTTAAGAAATTAACATTTTCTTTCCAGGAAGAAAATCAGTGCATCTATTTGTCTAAATCAAGTCTGAGATTAGTTGAAATAAGGTTTATCACAGTTTTTCATGTTGTTGCAAGGACCTGTTAGCAGGTCATCAGATCTGACTATATCCAACACTTGACTGCACTGGTAGCACTGGTGAATAAACAAGCATTCTGACATTTCCGTTTTTCCTGTAATCTGAGGTGGATTTAAGTGTTTCAGATTATATTGTCTAGGCTACTGAGGACAAGCCTGTCTCTGTCGTGATGGCTGGTGAGTTATTGTTCACAATGGCTTCAGAATGTATTGCGCTGTGTGTTTTCTTTGTTTTTGAGAAATCTTCAATTTTTTTAAATGAAACTATATTCTTATTATTAGCAATGGATAGATCATAAAAAGAGGAATACAATGATGTATGTTAGCACTTTAATAATTATTTGAGTACAAAATTCCCGACATGATTTTCAATTAAATGAAACAGTCTAACATAATTGTCTCAGCTCCGCGAAGGCCAACAGTGGCAATGGCTGTTACAACATTATTTGTTAATTTAAAATCACAGAAAATATAATTTTATACCCACATTACTATCAAAATTCTAATGTATGATACATCACTGTCTTCCTCTTATTTTATGACCCAGGGTGGCCAGCTATCTGGCTTTTTCGAATTCAAGGCTTTTTCTTGGTTTTCCAAGTCTAAGAACATAAATTTTCCAGGTTCTATTTTGCACATAACAATACTTTTTTCCTGCGGATTACTTAACTGTCCAATATCACTTATGCACTTTTCTCTTGCCAAACCACTACTAGAGTGTAGAATTTTGTACAAAAACGAGCTTTAAAGAAATCTCATATTTTTTTTTCGAGGAAACGTGTTACAAATTAATATTCAGTCCTGAAAAGTTAAAGAAAGTTCTTTCAGCCAGAAAGCCGACTGATGCCAACGCAATGCTTGAAGTATTGTATTCCGTACATCGGTTACCATGAATAACGGCAAGAAATATTTTTCTCAAAATGGATACTCTGCTGTCAACATTACCAATCAACCTAGGCATTTAGAGAACAGCTGTAGATTATGTTACGTCCATATTCCATTTTTAAGGGTACTCAAAAATGCTTATTTTGTTTCAATTATTTACACAGAAATTGGAAAAGTATGCTTCTTAGCATTGTAAGATTTCTATTTTTAATAATACTTTTGAACTTTCGGATTAAATATATCTTCATATTTGCTAGACTATTATGGAATTTTGGAAGTTGAATTAATGGAATTGAAGATCACTTAATCGATTCTGCAATACAACTATTTTACAAAGATGACCAGTAATGGTAAGGTACCCAGTAAGATGTCAAGCAGTTTCTCAATTTGTTAACTGAAAGTATAAGCATAATGGTAACAGGGGCCAACAGTAAAAAAGAAACTAGTGGTGCTACAGAATGGCACGGACTTTCCTGTATTAGTTTTCTGTTTCCTTTGGTCTCGGCCAGCTATTCGGACTTGACACATACTCTTGCCAGCTGTCATCTATCACAGCCCAAACTTCATTTTTTGACATTTAAATTTTTCGGTTTCTTAATAGTAGAACAGAAATATTATTTTACGAATATTAAAGAACAGTAAAATTTCGTCCTAAATGGCAATTTTCTTTGAAAACTGTGTAGCCGCTTTAAGAAAATCGCGTTTAAGCGCTACTGAAAACGTAAAAATTTAATCTCTCTTTATTTATTATACAGCAGCAGCAAAGCTGATATGCGTACCTCTACTATTACACAGCACTTCACATCATATATCATAATACATAGTTTATCAGTTTATAAGGTCACTTACTGGGCATCAGGACACTTAAAGAGTTTATCAGGACATCAATTTCTTGATTGGCTTGATCCAGTTTCCTCTTCAATGCCATTACATTTCTCACAGACACATGACTTTGTGGTAAGGCGTTCCCACGTATTTACAATTCTATTGGCAATAAATCTGCAATCTGCTTTTATGCCCTCAAAGTCTATCATCTGGCCATCTAATGAAAATTTCCTCAAATTCTTGTACGCTATACTCTCCTTTTCTCACAGGAATCATTTGCGATTTTGAAAAACTTCTTTAAAAATCATTTCAAGCACTTTAACTCACAAATACAATAGGATTTCCAAATTGCTAGTAATGTGCATATTAAGGGTGTGAGAGATCTGTGAAAAACTTACATTTTTGTATTTTTTTAAAAAACAAAAACACCCCAAAACGAACTTTACATCATATTAACGAGTGCTATTTGCACTACCTGTTCAAAAAGTTTGAAGAAAAAATTTGGAGCCATTTACGAGAAAATGGCGTTTGAGCGTTTCTGAAAATGCTGAATTTTGAGCAAGTTTTCACAGAAAACGGTTGTGTTTTTGAGAAACGTTATATGACATGTTGCAATATAAACAAACATCAATTATTATTGTGATTTACACTATTGTAATGTATTACACTAATGTAAATATTAAGGCCGTGAGAGTTGTCAAAAAATACATTTTTGTAAAGCAAACTGATGTTTATGTCACCTCAAAGTACATTTAGTACTATCTCTACCAAAAGTTTAAAGAAAATATTAGGACCCGCTTTTGAGAAAATCTTGTTTTTGTTATTTTTTAAAATTGCAAATATTTCATGTAATATTGAGCAAAACCTACTAAAATTTTTTTAAAATGTGCACGACGTTTATGAAAGAACTCGCTATGGAGAACAAATTTTATTTGGAGCAAAAACCTCTTTTCTAATATTTTGTAGTTGTAGGAAGATGCTGAAAATTTCAAACTTTTGTAATTTTCGAAAATGAAAAACCATGAAAATCAGACCTATGATATCTTTAAAAGTGTATTATACTCTATTCTTACAATAAATTTAAAGAAAAAAATTTGGAGCCATTTTGGGAAAATTTTGATAATGTCCCAGGGGCTGCAAGTAAGCTCACTTGACCACTGGACAATGTCCTTGGATGCGGGCAACCCTATAGATGTAATTTACCTTGACTACGCCAATGCTTTTGATAAGGTTCCACATGAATGCTAGATGTGGAAGTTGTCAACATTGGTATTAGAGGTAAGCTACTAGTATGGTTGAGAGAATATTTGATAGGGAGATCCTTCCATGTTAGATGTGCTGTCTGCCCAAAAACCAGTTACCAGCGGAGTCCCACAGGGATCAGTGTTGGGCCCTATACTGTTCATCTTATACACCAGCGATCTTGGCTCACATATAAGATCGAAATGGAACTGCTTTGCAGATGATATGAAGATTTCGGAAATCCGCTTCTTACAATGATTTACAAGAGGATTTGGTGCAAATAGAGGCATGGTCTCGGAAATGGTTGCTTCACCTAAATAGTTCAAAATGTAGAGTCCTCCCTCTTGGAAGGAGAAACCCTAAAAATCCATACTATATCCAGCATTAGATGGTTGAGCAAACCAAACCACAGGTGGACCTAGGGGTGATCATATCACAGGATCTCAAGTGGAAGAAACAAGTTGCTGCCATCGCCAGAAAGGCTAATTCCACCGCTTACCTGACTTGGAAGGCATTTCTTGACTTAACTGTGCCACTTGTTAGACAGGCCTATACGACCTAGGTGAGGCCAATTTTGGAATATGCCAATGTTGTATGGGCACCATATTACAAAAAGGACATTCAGCATTTGGAGAAATTGCAGCGAAAGATAACTAAATTGCCACAGGGTCTGCAGAACATGGACTACAGTGATAAGTGTCAAAAATTTGGACTCGCAACACAGGCACGCAGAAGAGAAAGAAGCGACCTCATTGAGACCTACAAGATTCTTAAAGGAGAGTATGGCGTACAAGAATTTGAGGAAATCTTCATTAGACGGCCAGATGATAAACTTCGAGGACATAAAAGCAGATTGCAGAAAGAGACAGTGTGGACCAACCTTCGTGCACCATTTTTTGCCAATAGAACTGTAAATGCCTGGAACGCCTTACCACAAAGTCATGTGTCTGCGAGAAATGTAATGGCCTACAAGAAGAAACTGGATCAAGCCAACAAAGAAATTGATGGGTCCTGATGCCCACTAAGTGGCATTATAAACTGATAACTGCGTATTATGATTTATGATGTGACGTGCTGTGTAATAGTAGATGTACGCATATCAGCTTTGCTGCTGCCATATAATAAAGAAAGTATCCCCAAATTTTCAAAAGCGTATAGCTTTGACTCAGGCCAGATGGGCAAGGGTTTCTACAATTTGGAAAAAATTGTATGCATGGTTTAGACACTAGTGTTGTTCACAGGGTTACACCGGACAGACTGATGGATGTTTTGGAAAGAACCACTTTTCCGGTATCAGTGGACCCCAAAATGTGTATTTCCATTGAAATCTCGAAATCCATTTTCCGCAGCATTACATAACTTTCCCTACACCACGTATATTACTCTGTATATACGTATGTACATGGGAAAGTAAAAAATTGGTATATTTCTCCTTCAATGTGCCAACAATGCCAACCTTATTGAAATATAGTAGATTGAACGTCCTCTGTATTCATAGTATAACAGTATTATATAAAATTATTACATATGGTCACAGCCAAAACAGAGTGCCAATGTCTTTCATTGTTGGTGTCATCACCTCCCAAATCCGGGTCTGAGAATAGGGGGTTCTGGTATTTCCTAGCATGCAAAACCATGATGATCTCTGCGTGTTCATTTTCTTCCTGCTCCCTGTCAATTTGAACACTGCCACTCAATCTCCGGGTAGGGTACCAGCTTAAGGTGGCCTCAACTGCGCTCTTCTACCAAATAAGGAAAAATTTCCTGAACGTTGATGTGATTACGTGTGGTTCTAATTATATATATATATATATACACACACATATATATACATATAGACATATATATATACTTACACACACACACACACATACATAAAGCAAAAGCAAAGTGGTACCGCCAACACCAGCAAATTCGAGCAACACTATAATCATTTTTGAGTTTATGAGAGAACTTCGTTATTGAGTTTCTGATTAGACCTTTTCTCCTAGTCCGCACGCATGCTATAGGCGCTACCTACTCTATACATGTTGCACCTACACACGATTGAAGTTGTCCGACGCGCAAGTCTAGGACTTTGCAATCATCAAGCAAATGCGTCGTATGGAATTTTTCACACAATTCGATTTTACCAATCATCATTATTAAATATCAAGTTGAATCATGCAATTCACTAAATAAGATGGCGGATATGTTATAAGTGTGGGATAAATCTGAAAAATCGTGGTTTCCAAATCAAATTCAGTTTTTGGTTCTTCCAGGCTTTTTCAAGGATTCCACCTCCACTGGCCACCCTGTGGCTACAGAAAATTACTTGCTCCTTGATTCTGCATTGTTGAGCGAAAAGTGCACTTTGACATCGTGAACCATTTAGAAGTTCTTGGGGTGGCCCATACTTGGTGGGACACTTGTCTATACGCACACATTTTACCAAAAAACACTTGCATATAATCTGTCCTTTATTCATCACTTGTCAGATTTCTTGTGCCTCAAAAAACAATAGAGGAATTTCACAAAACCAAAATTAAAAGGCATGGCACATACCAGACTCATTCAATATTTTTACAGACTGTTGATGTTTACCAAAAACAGTACCAATTGAAACAGTAAGGTTTATTATAAACGATACTGTAAAACTATGCAACAATGGTCCAAATGCACTATTGGAGCAAAACTATTTGTAAAATGAACTGCAAGTGTCATCTAGCAGTTCTAGATGTCACTAACTTCATTTTATAAATGTTTGTTTGCTTGAGGGTGCATTTAGACAATAGTTGTGTAGTTTTACGGTAGTTAATTGTAAACAAAAAAGTCATTATTCTTGTCAACTTAAATAGCCTGTATTTCAGTTTTCTTTTATCTATTGTATAGTCAGTAGCACTGTGCCAACCATTAAAACATCCACACCTATGTTCTTTCATGACAATAAGAAGCTGTCTTATAAGTAATCTTTTTGAATGTGTATTAAAAATGACCAATTGGCCACAGGATCTCACTTAGCAATGCCCCAAATCTGCCATTTTTACAAGACACAGAAAAAAGTTTTCTTCACTGGCATTCTTTTGTAGTAACTCACTTTGTAACTCAAAATGCCTTCAGAATTTTGAATCAATTGATAAAGTACAAGCCTCTTTTGCACAAAGTATTCTACCACTACGCTCAGCATCTTACCTCCAAGGAGAGACTGTATGGAAATAAGGAGTGTTCGCACATCATAAAGGGCCGACCACTTCTCCTTCAAGATGTCAAGACAGATATTACCAGCATGGTCTACATTAGGATGATAGCATGGAGTTGTAAAACGAACAACAGGTGCTGAATAGGGGTAACTATGAGGAAATTCCAAACTCAGTTTATAGGTGAGGCCCTCATAAACCTGCAACAGGAAAATATGCTATAAGCAAAGACAGCAAGAAAGCATAAATATGAATGAAACTCCACATCGTACAGTAAAAGTATACTCTCTAAATAAACTCATGAAATACTCTAAGGGGCTATAATTTTTTTAACAATTATCATACAAACAAAGTTGCTTATTCCAGAGAAACTTGGAAAAGCTTCTCACAAGTCATTTTCATCAACTTCACTGTTATATTACACATATTAAAACAAAATCATAATTTGTTCATGCCAACATGGTAAGTAAATTTGTATCATTCGTTGTAATGAATTTTAATAGGATACACGTTTGAGAGAATCAAAAAGATTCCACCGTATCTCTACACTATCAAATTTTATTAAACTAAAAATGTATTTATTTCTCAAGCTGCAACATTCCAGCTTCAAGAAGGGATTAATATTCTTTATAAATTTACAAGAGATTGAAAAAATCTCTTATTCTGCATCAAATAAATACCTCAATATTAAGATAACAAAAATTCATAATTTCAAGTGAATGAGGATGGATTATGTGAAGAATCACTCGCTTATTCCATATTGCAGTGTGAAAGATGCAAAAATAAGTTTACATTTTCACATTTAGGATTAAAAATTGCTCTACTATTGCACTTTAGGTTAGAAGGTAATAAGTTGTAGCCCTGAGCAGGACTACAGCAATGTTTCATCTCAATAATGGAAAACTTGCAGTTTGCAAATCAAGAATTCTTAAAAACCTACACAAAACCAATGTCGTCTTTCTTCATTTCATTAATCATCTTTACTCTTTTTGAATTTGAACTCGCTTGTGCATGAGCTTTACGTTAGTACTTATTAACTTAGTCAACATCTCTAATATTTATTAGAATTCTTTACATTTATTTCTGATCCTGTTATTACATAATAATGGATTCAAGCAGATTCTGAATTCTAATAATTCAACTTATTCTTCTTCCCCTTTTAAAAATGAATTTTGGTTTTCTTAAAATTAAAATTTCATATTAAGCGAAACAAAATCCAGCAAATTTTAAATTTATGTCCACGACTCAATTCACCTTAAGTTATGGTATTGATCTATACATGCACAGAACTTTTTTTACATAATATTTGTGAGATTTTATAAATTGTGTTTTCCGAGTGTATCTGGACAATCACTGTGTGGATAAGTTTTCATTTGAATTCATCCTAATGCGACAATGATACAACACTCATACAACACAAGACAAGTATATAACCTTCATCAGCCATTGTGCACAAGCACACTATACCCAAAAGGGTACGTTCTCTGCAGGAAGACAATTCTTCAATAAATTACCAATACCTCTGAGAAACATAACAGGAATACACAACTTCAAGAATAAACTTAAAACACTTCCTTGGGCAAAAACTTATTTATAATGTTCAGTAACTAATATAAGCAATCTGAGTTCAGATGCTGCAGTAGGACTAGGTGTAGAAATAAAAAAACCTGGCCAAAACCTGCCTCCTCCTCCACACCATTTCAAGATTTGAACATTGAATGTAGTACTTTTAATGTAATACTAATGAACTTTGAATGTAATATTATTAAATTACATGAAGCTGTTACCATTAGTAACAGCACATATTTTTTTACTTTTACATTAAATATTACAATCCTGAAATGTTAAATTATTTTGCTACTAAAAATAATTATATACAGTATATCTTAATCTATCTGTAACGAGTATTGTAGTAGGCTATTGACCTATTGTAGTAGGATAATCTCCATCAGGTTTTCTGTCCAGTTTCCCTGGTTCTTTGAGCAAATGCTGAGATGGCCCCTTGTTTTGCTTCTGGACTGTAATGTAACTACTCTCTCTCCACCCAAGACATCACTTTGAATCATCATACACGATTTTAATTGTATATGTGACTCAATAAATGATTATTATTATTATTATTATTATATGTTACAAAAGTGCAACAATAAGCACTTATAAAATTTTACTTGAGGTCCCACTGGAGCAACACACATGTTACACCAAATATTTAATGAAACCCTATCAACTTGAAATAATTAGTTAATAAACAAATTATAAATTGCACTTGAAACATACAATACCTCAGTAAGAAAAAAAACTGAATAATACGAGGAAAGATAGATACGAGGAAAGAAAAAACTGAATAATACGAAAAAGGAAGAATACCACAAAATAATTTTAGCTGTTACTTTCTTCTTGTGTGAAGAAGGCATGTAAACATTTCTCAAGCATTTAATACTCATTTTCATTGTTGCTGATTCACACACTGCTCATCTTGTTTTGTTCTGGGAAGAATTTAACAAACCAATATTGTTGAACTGAGAACCTAGAGGTATTATGTATGTTATAGACATTTTTAGAGGGCCGCATTTTCTTTTTGGACAACTATCTCTCTTCTACAAATTTGCAGATAAGCACTCCACAGATATTGAGCCACATGTTTCTTCAGCGAATACGTTCTGATCCATTCCATCTGTCTCTAGCATGTTCAAATCGCACTTTTCACCCAAATGTGGCTGACTATTTCTCCTAATCATGCAACTTCTTTGAAAGTGGAATGGCTTTGTAATTTGACATGGTAAATTGGAGATATCATACTATCTCAATAAAATTTTATTAACTTTCTAGTTTCTTCAGACTCCTCTAGTGGATCATTTCTTGCAGACGAAATAGGGCTGGTATCATAAAATAGTAATAAATCTTCATGCTATGTCACACCAATGAGTAACATAAAAATAATGGAACTTCATATTTGTTGAATGTTCTTCCTTCATCTTTGATCCCCTATATCATCCTCTGTGTCACTATGAATATCTGGAGGATCTAAGGAGACGTTCCTACTACCCACCGAATTTGGATTCAGTTTCTTCCAGCTTTTGAAGGCAACCAAGCATTTCCTTAAAAGACCCATTAAATTGAAACAAAATTGTACATGCATTGTGTTGCACAAATGCAATACACAAATAAAGAAAGCTGTTTACAAAAGAGTAAAAGACTGTCATGAAAACGTTTAACAACTTGAAAATATGTTTGGCGTTTTACATGAAAAAATAAAATGTTTAAATATCCAATTTAAAAAGAAGATGACGATGACATATTCATGTTTTTTAGCGATCTTCTACAGGGTTAATTATTATACTGCTAATCACATTCTTCAATCTTTACAAAATTTTCAACAATGAAGAAAAAGATAATCATGCTGCTAGTTTATTAGCATTGTTGCAAACTAGTAATCATTGTTCAATGTTATGAAAACGCAAGACTAGGCATAAATGGGTTAATGCAAGCACATTTAACATCATTGTCTACAAAAACTAGTAAAAACCAACCATTATTAAACACTTACTATGAACTACAACAATGTATAATTTTTCGCCTCAAAAGCTAGAATTTTTCTAATGCTGCTTACATTTTCTAGTACAATTCAAATGAATCTTTACTTTATGGTTCTAAGGAAACTAAATCTTTTATTTCGAGTCCATTTTCTATACATGTATCACATCCACTTCAAAGAAAACAAATTCTGATGGAACAGGGTATCCACCAACTTCAGAAAGAACTCCCAGACATTTATATTCTATTACTGGTGGATTTGGGATTGCCAACTTTCATTCAAGATAAAACCACTGCCTGCATCTACAAATAAATCGAACTTGCTGTAAACTGCATTTCACGAATAATAATTTTCCTGATAATACTAAATTACCAGACTTTCTCTTGACTAATACATTCCTTATGCATCCTCCCTCACTATATTTTTCTATTAACTTACTAGTAGAAAGCTGCATACACGAATACATAAACTTCGGGCTGTGTCAGTTTAAAAATATCTAAAAGATAATAGCAGACTTCAATATAATTCAAAGAAGTCAACACCAATTACTGCCAAACCACTTGTAATTTGTGTGTTTCATTAGATATAAGATTTTTCTTTTATTCAATTTTGTACCTACTTCATCTCCAGATGTTTTTTCAACACCAATATCGTAGTTCGGCTTGGCGCTGCACTGCATTACAAGTTTCACTAATCACCTCCGCCCATTTATTGAGGGATCTTCCTCCTCGCATTTAATTTAACACCAGACTTCAAATCTCAGTTACCAGAAAACTGAAAAGCACTTCAGGATGCATGACTGTTTCTAATTCGATGCTGTCTTCCTACTTTGAAGACTAGTTAGCTTGTCCAAGCTGTGATAATTTGCATTTGATATACAAGCAATGTATTTTATTATGTATCTGCTGAAATTCTTCGAACCATGCATGATATTGTAGATATTGGAGGACCTGAAGAAAATTACGATCATGATGGAATCTGACAATGGGTATGAAGTGCCAGATGATAGTGAAATTTACTTTCCAGATTTGGGTGCTATGTAGAGGAAGTATTTTAGTACACATGAAAACATTCTCGCTGATTTGAAGGTAATTTCATCTATTAACATCATATATAACATCAAGACTGTTCTTTTGCTTTGCCTATTTCTTTAAATATATTATTCAAAATTAGAAATTATCACGAAGAATGAGAAAGCAATAGAAATGAGTAAAACAACAAAATAATAAGCCATTCTCAAAGTAATCCCTTAAGGGGACCTGGACCTCATTAGGGGTCCAAATTTAGAAATTTGTTTTTTTATATCATAAAATTCTACAATTCTTTCTTATTCTAAAAATGTATACTTTATGTATTTTATTTTATCATTTTCATATTTAAATGCCTTTTGAAAGCCGATGCGACACGTGCCTTTTAAACGCCCAGCTGTCAGACAAATGTCAGCTACTCAAGCAATTCAAAATGGCTCAGTATTTAATTTGGCGCCAATGTTTCCGTAGAAACTCGTGTATATAAACTCTCTGAAGAACATGTCGACCATACTGAATACAGGGATAAATCGCAATCGATATTTTTTTCGATACAAGTTGTTTACAAACTGAGTTGTGTGTTCGGGTGTGCGTTTGAGTTTGTCTGTGTTTCGAAGTTGTACTTTGAGGTATATATCAGTAATATTTCACTGTTAAAATGCCGAGAGTTAAGAAATTTAATAGTAAAAGAAAATTTTACAGTAATCAACACAAATGTGTTAAAAATAGTGTTGAAAAGGAGGAAATTGTTACTCCTCAGCGAAAAGAGGTTAGGCCTACAAGTTTGCCAGGTAGTGCTTCAAAACGGAAATTGAAACATTTTGTCGACAGTGAACAAGACATTGTAAATAGTGTTAATAGTGCAAATAATGGTGGTTATATATTAGTTAATGTAAATAAGCTTTCAGAATTTCTTTATTGAGAATTTCATTATTGAGAGGTAAATGACATTCAAATATTTAATTTCAATTTCCCGTAACAATAGTTTTTGTGTACTGAGGTACCTCTATCTCATAAACTATTAAAGCTAGGAAAATAAAATTTTGCATGTATTACAGTATACTGATTACCTGCATATTGGGGCAGATTATTCAGCAATGTATTAAAAAATTTGAGCTGGAGCAGTTAATTTGTTTTAAAAATGTATAGGAAAAAAAATGACCGTTAAAGAATAATTTTTTAAATTCTCTCAGCATAATGAAATGTAAATATTTGTGGTCTATTATTGTAATAAGTTTATATTGAACAAAATAAAATTTGTTTACACCTAATATTTGGATTAGTATTGACATAAATAGTTCTGAAAATAAAAATTAGATATAACTCCGTAGATTTTATAATAATTAATTTTGGTATAAATATGCATGCCATAGGATTAAAAATACTACAATATGGAGGGAAAAGTGCATTGATTATGTGTTTAAAATTTCATTGCAATATCTATTAAAGTATTTCAGTTATTGTATTTCAAAATATCAGTGGAAAATGGTGTTGATGACGTCCAGGTCCCCTTAAACATACAAAGGTGCCAGAATGACATCCGTGGGTGAAGAAAGTAAGACTGGAAACCCGGGCATTCAAACATTAATAAGCTATTCTTCAGATTGATCACAATTGTATAAAAAAAAATCTCCACCAGGAGTAAGGTAGAATGTTAATATGTAAACTAACATCCGTTTGATTTTTAAAAATACAAATTGAACAGCTTTCATTCATTTCTTATTCAACAAAATGAACACCCAACAGTATGAAAGTATTGGAATTAATTGCTACACGTAACCTCTTCACATTTATTTATCTTTTTCTCCATATTTTTCCACACAACACATTCCCTTAATGCTTTAAATAGATAGGAAACAAGTAATTAATATGTCATATTTCTTTGAAATTACACAAATTATACACCATCTTTCACATTACACGAGTAGTTTAACTAGATTGAAAAAAATACAAATTAAAAACCTTGTTCTTGTTTAACCACAAAACTGTAAATAATTATTGTTGAGAAGGAAATCAATTCCTGGAATTACATTCCAGAAGTGAATCCGATATTCACACTATCACATGAAATGAGGTTCAATGTAAAACGTCAAATTTTTTCAATCGAATTTTCAAACTCACCGTGCCTGCAGCTCCTGTTATGGTTCCAACCCACTTGAACAAATTTTCACCCTCAGGAAAAGCTGATACACTTTGATCTGGATTCATCTGGGAACAAATTCAAATCGAATTTCGTATAATAATTTCATAAATAGTCTTTGTACATCATTATCTCTATGTCACAGAACGCGTTAACATTAATTAACACTGTTAATAGCCCTTTGGTAAGAACAGTCTTTACGCGCAAAAGAATGTCAAGACTTCCTCGTTGCAAGAGGAATTACACAATACGACAAAACTCACCATTAACACCATCAATTCCTTCTGCAATCTGAAACAATGAGACAAATCAATGGGTAAAGTCACAGCGTACAATAAAATAGAACAAAGGAACACGAGAACTTTCCATTGACTTAAACATTCCCATGAACCATGAGAGGTTAATGGCAGTTTCCCACAAAAATTCCACACAACATTAGAATTACTTACCTTTTGCTCACAGCGTGATTATCTTTTGATATGTTTTGATTTTCTTCATTAGTTTTAGAAGGAGCACTTGGCGCAGTGTAATGTGGATTAATATTCTGTGCCATCGCAACCACAAGAGACGTTACTTTCAAACGAAGCAATTCCTCCTTACTGAAATTTAAATGGAAGGCCAGCCAATCACTACAGCCTTAGGTGTGACTTGATCGTTCACACTGCGCAAGCTGCCTCACGGCCTATTAGATTTGTTAGTTCCGTGTTATGCAAACAGAGGGCGCAAGAAATGTGATTATACCACAGATCCAACAGCGGCAAATTTGAAATGTGATTTTAGTGCAGATCATGTTCGAATTATCTTCTTCGTCGTCGCCGTTAGCCGAAATGCTTCACTATGCTCCTTGAAGTCATGGAAGTTAAGCAACTCGAGACACCACGGATTCTCGGATCGGCGACCGTCTAGGAACGGCAGCAAGCCCCTGGCCGAAGGGATAAAAGGCAAAGACACGTCTTGAGACTAAATACAAAATTTAACGGAGGATTACTCCAATATACGCTCAATGGCCAAAAGATGGTTAAAAGATGTAGTTGCGAAAAGAGCAACAACATTTAAAAAAATATTAAAGCAGCAGACATATGTCAAACAAAAATGCTTTGAACGAATAGATTAACCTACTTTCATTATTAAAAATGTAGTTCATCAACTCCGCACAGTAGCTGCACTTCTCCCCATAGTATGCCACATTGTTTTTAACTGATTTCGACGTTAAATAACAGTTATTTATGAAATAATTATCTTAATACATCGTATTATGATACGCGTTTGGCGAATTAACAAAGTTGTTAGGCCGAGTTTGATAACCATTCAAGTAATAAGATGTTATGAGTACGACACAAGTATCACACAACGTTTTATCCTCTTTATTAATATTCGAATGTCTTAATATTTTCATTTAAATATTGACTATTCGTCCTGAGAAATGTGACAACTCATGTTGAGAGTAGTTAGTGGGAGGCCATCAATAATTTCAATATTAAAACATGACGGTAGAGTTGAATCATGTATTTGCATTTGGTATCACTTATTGCTCGAAAAGATTTTACTTCGTGAGTGACTCAGATATTAATAAATATGGACGATGAAATTGAAAGAAGGGCTAATTATGCTGTTTACTGCTTAATATATGAAATTCAAGACATGCGTACGATAAATAATATAAAATTTTCGAAAAATGATGAGTAAAAGTTGAAGTTGACCAATTTTCTGAAAAAGTCATGATTTCGTATTTTGAATTTAAAGTGGAAAAAGAGAAGCACAGTTCAATGAGGTCTCGCTACTAAGCCACGCTAAGCAGCACAATTGGTCAACAATAACATCGTTATAAGTAAGTATTCGCAATTGGTCGTGTGTTTGGAAAGAACTAGTGGTGCTACAGAATGGCACAGACTTTCCCGTATTAGTTCATCCTTGGGTCTTCGCTAGCTATTCGGAATTGCGACATACTCTTTCTTGCCAGCTAACATCTATCACCGCCAAAAGTACATTTTTTTGTGTCATTTTCTTAATTTTTCGGTTTCCTATTGGTAGAACCAAAATATTAATTTTAGAATATTAAAGAACACAGAAACCTAACCGTAAATGGCAATTTTCTTTTAAAAATTATGTGCCGTTTAAGAGAAAATGGCGTTTTAGCACTTCTAAAAATGCGAAATTTGAAGCTCATTTTCACAGAAAATGTTTGAGTTTTCAAAATACTTTATTTGAAGTTATTTGAAGCACTTACACTCACAAATATAATCATCTTTACAAATTGCGGATAATGTGCATATTAAAGATGTGAGCGATCTTTCAAAAAATTACAATTATGTAATTTTTGAAAAAACAAAAAAATAACTAAAAATAAACTTTACGCTATACTAAAGAGTGTAATTAGCACTATCCGTTACAAAAGTTTCAAGAAAAAAATTGCAGCCATATATGAGAAAATGGCGTTTGAGCATTTCTGAAAATGCGAAATTTTGAGCTACGTTTTACAGAAAACGGTAGTGTTTTCGAGAAACTTTACTTGACATTATTTAAAGCATATATACTCGTAAATATAATAATGTGAAAAAATCGCCGCTAATGTAAATATTAACGACGTGAGAGACAAGTTAAAAAATTTACATTTTTGTAATTTTTGAAAAAAAACAACCGATAGACCAAAATGGTTTTTATGTCATTGATAGAGTATATTTACCACTATCTCTACCAAAAGTTTAAAGAAAAAATTTGGAGCCGTTTTTGAGAAAATTTTGTTTTTGTAATTTTTTAAAATTGCACATATTGCACTCAATATTGCACGAAAACTACCAAAATTTTGAAAAACATTTACATGGCCTTTATTAAAGAACTCAATATGCAGAACAAATTTTATTTGAAGAAAAAATCTCTATCTGCAATTTTGTAGTTGGAGAAAGACGCCGAAAAAATTTCAAACTTTCACAATTTTCGAAAATTCAGAGCTGTACGTGAAAATCGGACCTATGCCATGTTAAAAAGTGTATTTTACTCTATTCATGCAAGAAATTTAAAGAAAAAATTTAGAGCCGTTTTTGAGAAAATGTTGAAAATCCCCGGGGGGCTCCATATAAAGTACCCCCAAATTTTGAAGAATCTTTTTCAAAATCTCAAATCTTCGACTAGAATCAGATTGACCGGGGAATATCCATTTTGGAAGAAATCGTACGTATGGTTTAGGCGCTAGCAGTATTCACAGACGGACAGACGGACGGACAGACGGACGTTTTCCTTTCAATTGGGTTTTCGGTATCAAGGACCTAGAAAACAGTATTTCTGGCTACACCACGTGTTAGGGGATTTTTTTTTCTTAATTTAGCAACTGGTTTTATCCACTTATTCGTTTTCACGGCCCGGCAATTAATTTTTTTCCGCCGAAAATTGGCCATTTTTTCGCGCAGCATTACATAACTTTCCCTATACTACGTATATCACTCCGTGTATACGTACGTATACGGGAAAGTAAAAAGTGACGGAAATGTGCCCAAGAAATCGAGATTTTTTTTGAAAACAAGATATCCATAGACTTTTACTACAGGCAGGTGGCGACTGTTACGACGAAGTGACGAATTTTGACTACCATTTTGGTTAATTAAACCTCAAGATTAATCTTAGAGACATTACATGTAAAGACGCACCATATCATTAATACCATGATAGAGTCAAATTTATACAGAAAAATTTACGATGATGTCCTGTCAAAAATAAAACTAACCTGAAAAAACATTTTATGCTTCGCGATTTGTTTCTGTTGCCTTTATTTGTAAAAGTGTACTTCTTTTTGATCTGTGTCTTCCCATCTACTTCTGTTTATTAGTATTTTTACTTAATTTCAGTTTAATCTTTTTCAAATTATAACGACTATTTCATCTGCTCCATCTCTATTCATATCTGCCCCTTTCTTGAAGCGAGGATGTAGGTATTTACGATGGAAATGTTTTCCTTATTTCCGTCTATTTTGGTTTTATCCGTATAATTTTTTTAATTGTTTGATCAATCTTAACATATTTTGGTAAGTTCTCTCCCATCTATTTATATATTTTGTACTTCATATATTTTTAATTATATACTTTACGTTAATTATATACGTTACATATAAATTGTAATGTTTTATTCCGTAATTTCATCTCATTACTGTGTAATTTAATTTTAATACTTCCGTACTACAGAATAACATCACATTTTGTTCTCATACCTACCTTTATACATTTTGTTCACACCTGATGATGCGTATGAATATTTAGCGAAACGTTGTGTTCCAGAACGTGTGAAAAATAAAACATTTTTTGAAAATTTTGCACTTTGATTGACCCCCCCCAAAAGGATACCCTCGTGTCAATGATATTAAAATCTCTAATGTTTCGAAAATTGCCAATATTAAGCTTTTTTAAAGCTTTTCTGTTGGCCAATATTAACCCTTCATTGATTTTAAGTAAATTGTTTTCATAATATTAATAGTTTTTGCGTTAATTTAATAATCTTGTCATTGATCAAAAAAATGCGCAACATGAGTTTTTAAAAACGGTTTTTACTTTCCCGTATACGTACGTATATACGGAGTAATATACGTAGTACAGGGTAAGTTAGGTAATTCTGCGCGAAAAAATGGTGAATTTTCGGCGAAAAAAAATTCGTTGCCGGGCCGTGATGACGAAATAGAGGATAAATCCAGTTGCTACATTAAGGGAAAAAATCCCCTAAACGTGGTATAGCCAGAATCCCTGTTTTGTAAGTCCTTGGGTACCGAAAACCCAATTTAAAGCAAAACGCCCGTCCGTCCTGTGTATGTGAACAAAGGCGCAAGGTGTGTCCACTGGGCACATGTGCTTTCATGTACAGTATTGATAACCTCAAAGTAAATAAATTTTCTCGTTTTGTTTAGATATAGTTATTATGCATTATATATCGTATTACGTTGCTACAAACAAGACGACCAGCAATTCATGCATTGTAATGGTTTAACACATACTATCAATGCGTTTTTTTGTTATTTAAGGTCACATTAACTACTAGGTCATTAGCGACCACTATTGGATGTAACGTTATGGTATCTATGAGGATGAAACGATATGGTGATGATAGGGGGTGAAAGGACGAACACATACAACCAAGCTCGAGGTGGGACTCGAACCAGCAATCCCTCCGGTCCAAGATCACTACGGCATTACTGATTTCGTTCACCACGAACATTTAATGACATCGCAAATTAAAATTACAAAAGTAAAATTAATTTAACTGCAAAAATCAAAACAAATTAGCTCATTTAATGCAATATATCTCTTGGATGAAGGTTACCAGGCTGTTTGATGACTGTGGGTTCGTCCCATAATGTTATATATACTATTTTTAAACTCCCTGTAAAACAGGAAGAATAAATATTAAAAAAAGCGATATCGGCCGGGGGGCCGACAATGCTTGCTTTGTAGGCTGGATGCATTTGGCACGTGTTTCACAACACCGCTTGCCAAACAGGGCTGACTGGCGCAAACGTAATTGGAATGATTGAAACATATTCTTCTTCTTCTTCGGTAGTATAAAATTTATAAAAAGGTGTGGAATGGCCTTAGGGGATCCGGTCTTTGAACGAGAGCAGGAAACCAAAGTCCAAGTGAATGCAGCTCTCATTAAAACGTTTCGTAGAGCGTGTGTCTGTCAGGTTCTTAATACAGAGGTGCTACAACGGCACATACTTTCTCGTAATATTGTTGTCGTTATGAAATATTATGTCACAATTTCTACCTTTCTTACACTTCAAATATCATTTCATATTGTAAAGAAACGAAGCATAAAAAATATTTTGAAAGATTTTGAATACTTTAAAGCTTTGAAATATTTTGAAGCATGAAAAAAAAATATTGAAAAGTTTAAATGAAAGTATATTTATAGCATTGAATTCAGTTTATTAAGGTATTCGGTGTATTCACGGACATACACGGTGCGTATTTTAGCCTTAAAACATTCGTAAAGCATTATGCGAGAAAGTAAAAAAAGTTGGATAAATATTGGAGAGGTGCCTATGAAATGGCCGGTATTAGAATTTTGAATTTCCCAACTCAAGAAATTACTTTTTCTTCTGATTGATGGCTCTGTAAATATGCTGTATGTAAACATACATGTCTTACAGAGGACATAGTGCTCTGTGGCCTCTGTGTGTATAGTTTGCTGTTGCAGTTTATTGTGAAAACAGTGTTTCAGTGTGTACGTTATCGGTGATGGAAAGAAAACACATTCGTGTAATTTATTTATACGAGTTCAAACTCCATCACACTGCAACCGAGATATTTCTGAACATAACAAGTGAAAGAACGACAAGAAGATGGATAAGTGGGTTCCTCATGAACTCACAGAAACAGACAGGATGAGACGATTGGAGATCTGACACTTTTTCTAAAGAAGATGAAGCCATAAACGCTAACAAATACTGCCAGGAAAGCCAGCATTAGTTAATAGGCGTGGAGTTTTGCTGTTACACGACAACGCCAGACCTCATATCGCGCGCGAAAAAAAAGGAAAAAAAAAAGAAAGAAAAAAAAAGCCATGCTGCCATGCTGGGCTTTGAAATTTTCCCTCATCCTCCGTATTCTCGAGACATCTCACCAACAGATTATCACCTCTTCAGACATCTGGATGCATTTTTAGTGTGCACAAACTTCAAAGAAGAAGCAACAATTAAAAAACAATTTAAAAAGTTTATTGACACACGATCTCCAGATTTTTTCAAAAAGGAATATCTGCACTTTTTTACGTTGTGAGAAGTGTGTGGAGGTGAATGGAAATTATTTTGATTGAATATGTAATTTTTTTCAGTAACAAGTATCGTAATTTGCAATTTATTAATGGCCATTTCATTTGCACCAACCCAATAATACGATCGCTGCTTTAAAGCGACAATGGACGGTTCGTTTGGCATATACATTTTACAACGCAGTAACATTAATAGAGCAGGCAAGCAAACGTAAGTAGTTCGAACAATATTATTAAATACGAACAGATTTCGAGAATGTTACAATACTATAATATTGAATTATTTATTTTGTTGTTATTTATTGCATTAACACAAATTACACGTTACTTCATGTAACAAAAAACTCTCCCCAATATTGTACTTTCGCAATGTTAAAGTTTTGTTAGCAATAGTGTGTCGAAAATTGGACCAGCATAATTTTTAACCGTACTTTTCTATATACAAGAAAACAATTGAAAGAAAATAATGGAGCCATTTTTGGGAAAATAGTTGTTTAAAATGATTTGAAGAGCTTGATCTTTCAAGCACAATTATACTAAAATACTTATATTTTCCAAAACATTGAACATGACCTTTTTTGAAGATCTGTTTCTGATGAACACATTTCATTTAAAAAAATCTTCATAATTGTAGCTGTAGGAAGGCACTGAAAAATTTTAATTTTTGCAATTTTCGAAAAATTAGGGATATAATGACAATCAAATCTGTACCATTATCTTAAACATTATTCAATAACTTCAAATTAATCAGCAATAAAATTTGATCAAAAAATGGCAAACGCACAAGAATACGCAAGACTCGACACTGGAATACCCGTCCTAGATTCACTTCAGAAATTGTGCCATCGCGACCGCGGCCTTAGGGTCGCAAAATGCAAGTCCAACAAGAATGCTGATTTGGTAAGTTTGAAAAATGTTTATTGCACTCACATGCCAACAATGTTATTTATTTCAACAAGAGCAGCTTTCGATGGATTAGCCATCATCATCAGTTTTCTGTTGTCTGGAAGCCACGAAACGTCTACGCGGTTTTGGATGGGCCAAGTGGCTTAAGTACCGGGCTTTGGGGTGGTAGAGGAAGAGGGTTAATGGGTGCGGTGCATAATTTTAAATGCCAACGACATTTCACCACTAAACCAATACTCATGATACAAATTTGATGATGTAGGAATGTTATTTACGTCATATCTGGATTGATTATAATCTCAAGAGTTATGTCAAAAATTTGACGCACTAGGATTACCAGCCGGGAGTCTGACATTCAAGTTGTCAGCAACTTGAGTGCTAACTTGACGTCATGGGCTGTCGAATGCCTTCGCAGATCGCGCGCTGACGACGGCGTAGTTCCCTTCGGGGGGCTGTCCGCTGCGCGCTCGGGGGGGCGGGGCGGGGGGGGGGAGGGAAGGGTGGACAGTCGCGGGAGCGGGGAATAATGGGTGGGGGGGTGCCGAGTGCGGAAAGCGGTGTTTGGGGCGATGGGCAGAGAGTGTTGAGCGGGACTGTGCGCGGGGAGCGATGACCAGCGGACGATGTGCGAAGGAGGGACAACGGCGTTGTGGGGGCGGTTGACAAGGGACGATTCGGAGATGGCGATCGAGGATTAAGCAAGGAGTGGTGGGCGTAGAGCGATGGGCGTGGGGCGATGGTCTTGGAGCGATGTGGGCGTGGGGGATGTGGGTGTGGGGTAATGTGGGCGTGGGGCGATGTGGGCTTGGGGCGAGGAGGGCGTGGGGCGATGTGGGCGTGGGGTGATGTGGGCGTGGGGCGATGTGGGCGTGGGGTGATGTGGGCGTGGGGCAATGGGTGTGGGGCGATGTGGGTGTGGGGTGATGTGGGTGTGGGGCGATGTGGGCGTGGGGCGATGTGGGCGTGGGGCGATGTGGGTGTGGGGTAATGTGGGCGTGGGGCGATGTGGGCGTGGGGCGATGTGGGCTTGGGGCGAGGTGGGCGTGGGGCGATGTGGGCGTGGGGCGATGTGGGCGTGGGGTGATGTGGGCGTGGGGCGATGTGGGCGTGGGGTGATGTGGGCGTGGGGCAATGGGTGTGGGGCGATGTGGGTGTGGGGCGATGTGGGCGTGGGGCGATGTGGGCGTGGGACGATGTGGACGTGGGGGATGTGGGCGTGGGGCGATGTGGGCGTGGGACGATGTGGACGTGGGGGGATGTGGGTGTGGGGTAATGTGGGCGTGGGGCGATGTGGGCGTGGGGCGTTGCGGGCGTGGGGCGATGTGGGCGTGGGGTGATGTGGGCGTGGGGCGATGTGGGCGTGGGGTGATGTGGGCGTGGGGCGATGTGGGCGTGGGGTGATGTGGGCGTGGGGCGATGTGGGCGTGGGGTGATGTGGGCGTGGGGCAATGGGTGTGGGGCGATGTGGGCGTGGGACGATGTGGACGTGGGGGATGTGGGCGTGGGGCGATGTGGGCGTGGGACGATGTGGACGTGGGGGATGTGGGTGTGGGGTAATGTGGGCGTGGGGCGATGTGGGCGTGGGGCGTTGCGGGCGTGGGGCGTTGCGGGCGTGGGGCGATGTGGGCGTGGGGCGATGTGGGCGTGGGATGATGTGGGCGTGGGGCGATGTGGGCGTGGGGTGATGTGGGCGTGGGGCGTGGGGTGATCTGGGCGTGGGGCGATGAGGGCGTGGGGCGATGTGCGCGGGGCGATGGGCGTGGTGGTTGGGGCGTCGGGCGGGGCGGGAGGGGCGGCTGCTGGAGGCGCGCCCGTCCAAACGCGCCGTTCGCAGCTCTTTCCTCTGTAAATCGATCTTCGCCAATTTCCGGTCTGTTTCCGCAGAGGGAAGAGCCTGCTATATGCACCGTCAGTCCCCAGGGGTAGATATAACTCATTTACTTCACATAACGAGACCTCATTTCCAAATTAGACTGCCGAGGAGAGGCATGGGAAGCCAATCAGCGTCGGGGTTTCCGAGTCAGAAAACGGTTTTCGTGCGAAATTTCCGCCCCAGACGCCGGCGGCGCCGAGGACAGCTGGGCGAAGCTCCGTCGGGCGCATTCGTCTCGTCGCCCTTTGCGGTTCGGTTCCGAAATGAACACCTTAGGACACCACCTTTCTTTATTGTGCCCGGGAACGTCATCTATTGTCATAAATCCCGTTAGTATATTGCATGTTTCTGAAATAGAGTAAAACCTCAATAACAGGAAATCCAAGGGCCAGAAATAATCGGAGTTCGTGTTATACAAATGTGTTACCGAAGGGTTATAAATGTCGGTATGACCGTATTCCCTTGCCGGGGCCGCAGGTTTGTTACGGCGACATTCGTGTTAAACCAGTTGGTGCACGAGGGTGTATATATTTTTGTCAAAATCTAAAAAAAAAAATATTTTCTTCTTAAACATTTTTATTAGAAAAATTTCAAAAAGTTTTTATATAACACCACAAATTTTCCGGATGTGATATCGTTCCATCTTCAGGTTCCATACCATAACAAATTTTAATCAATTTAAAATACTTCAAATAATTTCAAAACTACATTCAAAACTTAAATAAATGTGTATTCATTATAAATGTTACAAGCTAAACTGCATTAAATTTCAATCAATTTTATAAATTTCTTTAACAAAGAAATACAAGACAAATGCGATTGAAAATAGTAAATGTTTGTTCGCCTGAAGTCGGTGGACTTCGTCTCCCGATGGAGTGGGAGATCCTTCACCGCTCCGGCGCATGCAGGCTGCTGCGAAGTCCCTCTCTTTTGTGCATCCGAGCATTTGATTGCAGTACGGATCTTTATGGAGTATTGCCGTATCTTTCTATCCAATACAATTGTACATAAGACTCTCTACTGCAAGCTGGGTTGCCAATTCACAAGGCTTGGTGTTATTCGGCTCGTCCATCCGGTTTCACGCGCAAATATTTAACATGTTTACTGAACGATAACTTCAATTTTGTTGATCTTATAATAACCAGTAAATTAATTTATCCCAATCAAATGTGATAATAGTAGTTCTATTTTATGCAAAAGCCAACATGTCCGCAGGTGCTTCGGCCTAAAGCAAACAGGTCAAAATTTTCCAAGCAAAGGCAAACATGTCCAACTTTTAACCTAGAATATTGTCATAATTATAAATAAGCAGTATTGATAGCAGTATTCGTAGACTTTTATAGCAATATTAGTAAGCAGCAGAGCAAATTACATTACTTGAAAACATGATAACTTGTCAACAATCAGGTTTTGGCTGTTTCTGAAAAGTCTGATTTGATGGTCATGTTATTTGCATGAACCCTTCACAATTAACAATGTTAATTCCAAAGTCATTCAATCAGTCAATGTCTTATAATGGGTTTTCAAATGCAAAGATGTGGGGAATTTGTAGCTGAATGTTCAAAAAGAACATTAGGCATTGTTCGTTTAGTATCTGACACCATCCATGTCATCTCATCTTTATGAACAGCAATTCAAGTCCCATTAATGTTTGATAGATAAACAATCTGTTTCACCGAGAGTTGGACTTGGTTTGCTATTGACATTTCAGTTATAATTTTCATTTATTTTTTTTTTACAATTTATCCTTCAATATATCCTTTTTATAATAAAACTCTTTAATTTAAAATATTAATCCGTTTTTTGAACCCAGCGGAACAATTTTCAACCCAGCGGTAAGAACGGGATGTTTCTCGCCTGACCTTCGGAGTTATGTGACAGCTCGTATCTCTCGCTTACTGAGGATGACAAGCTGCGCGACGGCGATTTTCATGTACAGGAGCCTCAGCCTACGCAAGACATTGATAGAGAAGGGTGAACGGTCGTAGGCAGCTACGACATTCCATGTCAACCTGAGTATGAACCATTGTGAGTATTGTGCGTAAGCGCTGTGCGAGAAGTGGCAACACTGTCCTCCATAGGCGCTGTACTGCAATCGAATGCTTAGACGCTCTACAGGTATCTGTCCCAGCCGGGACATGCTCTGAACTTTCAACTGGCCTCCCGACGTGAGCGATAATGTTGAGCGTGTGAATGTGTGTGCAAGTAAGGGGAAGAATAGGCCGAAGAAGAGGAAGGAAAGATCGCGCGTGGTCTGTCGCCCGTTTGTTAGAGTACTATTCCGGCATTTGTCTGCTGTTGATCGGAGAAACCACGGAAACTACCGATCAGAGCAGCCGGGGGCTTTAGAATTCTTCTCCAGACAGTGACTGAATTCGACCTAGCAACATACTCGTGATTAGTGTATGTCACAGACGGGGCTAGAACTCTAGGGTCTCACGGCCAGTCACTGCAGAAACAGCGTCTATACTGGCTTTGAGCTAAACTAATAGCGTTTTCCATTCGTTGCACTGAAACACACGCTGGTGCAGGGCAAATACGTCATTGTTCCGCAACAGTGCTGCCCCACACACGTGAAGGGCAGCCACGAATGAAACGAATTCCGGAACTGAGTCAGTGCGTGTGCGCCACGCAATGAGATTATAGACAGCCGTTCTTGGTCTGCTACACTGACCGAACTCGAAATATAAGAATTTTAGAATTGTGTCCGTTGTTATAATTTTTATAATAATAATAATAATAATAATAATAATAATAATAATAATTTTAACACATCTTGTACGAAGTCTTTTGGTAATTCTCTACTCCTTAATTAATGAAGTGTTAACGTGTGATTCTTCATTTAAAAACTACCGAAAACTTCAAAAACGAATGTGTCGAAAGTTCTTTTCTTGAGATTTGCCTGTGATCAATACAGTACACTAGATTTCGAACCGAAAGGCTTCTGCAGAATTATTTGGTTATTGAAAACTATAAAAATATTAATATAAGCTTGCGCATCAGAGAAACATTTCGTGGCACATTGTATATTTGAATGATATTGTAAGGGCATAGGTTTGATTACTAACAAGCACTGGATTTGTTAACATGCAGTTATTCACGGTTGAAATATACGAAAATACAAACTGATTTTCTAAACTTCCAGTAAGTCACAAAGTTATTTTAAGGCATTTTTTGTAAAACATGGTATACTCCATCACTCGAAGTGTCCCTGTGTGACAGTAGATCCTCAATTGCCTTCACAAATTCACCACGATCCAAATCAACATTCATAACTTCCGTACCTTACCTCAAAATGGCCCAGTGCAAAGGACTGCACCGTCGAGCTCGTTAGTGCGGGTTAGTGCGCCCCGAGTGCACCCTGGATCCGTGTCATTGTGCGAATGGAACATGAGTTTCACCGCATGGTACGCCCTGGCGGCCGAAGAAGACGAAAGCTGCCCTGAGTGCGCATGGGTGCGCACCAGTGCGGTGAATGGAAAACGCTATAAGGCTGTCCCATCTCCAACTGGGAAACTTGACAATTAGAATGACTTAGTTTCAGTGCCCAATGGCGAGTAACAATAGTCTCCTACATTATTTCAGTAGTGTACCTCCCCTTTGCGGCTCTTACACGCAACCAATGTTTATAAATGAGCTCTCTAAACAAAGAGAATTTCACGGAGACGTGATGAATTGCATTTTAACTCTAAAAATATGAAGGATTTGTTTAAAAACAGCATCTAAATATTCATGTAAAATGCAACCAGCAACGCACGTCAACATTTTTAATCTACATTGTTAACTAACTCCTAAACGAATCGTTCGAGGACCTTAAAAACTAAAGTTTTGAGGACAAAAGCCTCAACGAAACGTTTCTCAGATTGCAATCTACAGGATGATATCTTGATCATTCTATTACAATTTTGATGGTTCAGCGCTTCTCGATTCTCCCCCACCTGTTCAGAGCCTGTGGAATCTGCAACTGTATGTTAAATTACTAATTACTTGATATTCTATGCGATTGAATTACACGGATGTAACTCTTTGCTCGATAATAAAGTTAAATAAGAATAGTTTGTATGGACAAGGGAGTATTATATTGTTATAAATTACAAGGCGACATATAGAACAAGTGACGGAGGATAAGAGGGTCTTGAAGAAAAATATATATTACAGGCTAAATATGGAAAAATAAGGAAGAGGGTGGGGTATAGCATTGGAGAGTTCTTGCACGGGTACGCTAGTCCAAACAATAATACTGTATAGTATCTTATCTACAGAACATAAATAATATACAATATACAATACAAATACGTTTATTATTTAACAAAAATCTACGATGGCCCCCTTCAAAATGATCGGCTGGATCTGTCCCTGCCTCCGAGAAGCACACAAGTCCAACACATTCTCGTCCACCGCCCCCTTTTCGACTCACTTTTTCTTCCTCGTCCAAAACATTTGATCCAGTGCAAATTACTTGTTATTTTTTGATGACAAAACGTTGTTTCTTAAAATAAATACGATGTTTAGTTCCTTTTGTTGTGATATTTGTAAAATCATTCCTCCGTTGTTTAAAAACCGTTCTGATTATCCAAAGTAGAGTGGAATTATATGGCATGTGCACGGTTCTTCATGGGAGGTTAAGATACACCATGATCTGAAGATTTTTTCATTGTCTCTCCTGCGCAATAGGCCCACTGTCGCTTGCCCTCGTGTTTTGACACACGTTTCAATCGTTTGGAAAGCAAAGAATTCAACAATCGTTGCGATTCATACGTGCAGGTTAGGGCTTTCGAAATGCCGACCCGCTGGATCTTTTTGTGCGGCCCGCGACTGCTTTGAAACATTTTGTTATACAACTAAATACAATACAATTGCACAATTCATCTTATTTTTATTTAATGATATATTAATTTCCTCGTTGTATGTACATTAATCATTAAGTATGTTGAATAAAAATCGTACCTAATATATATTTGTTTCAGTATACCCTCAATAGTTAGGGTAAATACCATTTGAAATCACGATGCGGCCCGCGGCTTAATTAGAATTTGATATGTGGCCCAAAAGCTCTTCAAGTTGAACAGCCCTCGTGTAGGTCAGTGATTTGTTTTGTCACCGAACGTCTTGCTGCATTATGAAGTTACGGTCGTTCATCAACACACATATTGATTATAGACAGTCAATTGCAAATAAAATGTTTTATTGAATGCTATAAAATGTGTTATTATTTTGAATCGACTAATCAATGTATACTTTAATTCAAAACATTTAACAGATGGTCACAAATATAACATAATTTACGGCCGTTGAGTTTATATTGCGGCAAACATCTCTTTGAATGTCTCGTCCACTTAACCTTTGATTCCCAGAAAAAAAAGACCTAGTATTTTTCCCATGGACAGTAAATGCGGACTTTATCCCCTCTAAATGCCACATTCAGAGTGGACTGTTCTTGACGTATAAAAATATGTGCTAAGCCGTTTACGAGTGCCTGGCTGCTTTTACGCGCCGTGCAGTCGGCCGCTGCGCGCCCTCCCCCCGCGCCAACCGCAGCCGCCAGGGGCAGCGCCGTCTCGGGTTGGATGGAGCGGTGCTGCTTCGGACACGGCCTTCACTGCGCGTGAACACCGCACCCCTGGCGAAACAGAAACATTAAGTTCATCATAAGGCAGGATAATGTAACGTTCCCACATTAGGAGACTCAAACTAAACATTTCAATTCGGTTCAGCTTCATACCCGTATCCAAGAATTAAAAGTCGGCATTCTAAAGACTTACTTAGGCCTCCGTAAAATAGCAGAAAAGAAAGCAGTTATTAACAACAACTTATAAAAAAATTCGAGTTGCTACAGGACCCTTCCTG
This sequence comes from Acheta domesticus, assembly GCA_031308135.1. Classification (NCBI taxonomy): domain Eukaryota; kingdom Metazoa; phylum Arthropoda; class Insecta; order Orthoptera; family Gryllidae; genus Acheta; species Acheta domesticus. The sequence goes on from JAHLJT010009419.1 coordinate 208,843,384, forward strand.
GACACTCCTCTATAATTAATATTAATTGTAAGTTAAAAAATACGTGAAAATGCCGTATGTTACCATATTTGTATTATTATGAATGATTCAAAACCTTGAAAGCCCGCTATTCTCAGACGATAGTGCAATAAACACAACTCATGCAGATATAAATATACCAAAAGATAAAATCGAGGCCGATATCTCATGTTTTCTAAACTGGACTCATCAGTGGAGAATAAAAATAAACCCAATCAAAACCCAGGCCTACATTTTTACTCTTTGTAAATCAAAGTTACCTCGTCCAATAGTATTAAATAGCACTATCATCCCATACACCTGTGAAATATCTTGGGGTCCTCATTGATAGCAGGTTAACTGGGAAAAAGCACATTGAAGTCATATTCATTGCAACATAATTATGCCAAGATATCGAGACTATATCCATTAATTAACCTGCGCTCAGACTTAAATTTGGAATGTACTATTTTCATATTTTATCGGTCACAAGCGTCTTTAACCCCTGTTAACATGCAACCCTTCACGGTTGTTACGTGCACTTGTACCTACCTGTATGTTAAGAAATTTAAAATCCTTAGCAACGCGTTTTAACATCCTTAGCAACGTAAATAAACAACCACCGATTCATCGCAAGCCAACTTTATTACGAAAAAACAACACGGCAATTTACAAGACAAATAGGAATAAAAGTAACTCATTATTTTGGGGGATGCTCATTGTAAATTGTAATATTATTAATTGTGCAATTAGTAAAATTAGAATATTGGCTAAATTAGCATCATTTTCATGTCATTCCATGAAATGAATATCTTCTCCGATAATATTTACTGACTGTATGATGTCGCCACTGAAATTCGACGCACCACCTTCCTCGCCGATAGTCATTTTTTGTTGTTGTCATTTTCAGTGCACTTACCACGGACTCCTCACAATAGGATTCGGCTACGGTAGAGCTCCGACACCCACCAAAACGTTTCAAATCTGTAAGCGAAGCTTCTGAATCGGCCAATGCCCAACCGAAGTTCTTCTTAAAGAGGGACCGGTGTATTTTTCGGGGTCTATAAGACCAAAATATGTGGCTATAATTTTTGGCACTCCTGCAATATTGTGAATGTCACGATGACACGAAGCTGCGTTTTCCAAGCCTTGAAATGACTTCTTGAAATTTCTGAAGCTGCGTTGTCCAAGCCTTGAATAATTCTTGAAATGACTTTTCGTATCGCCCGTTGGATTTTTCTGGGATAAATTCCGTGTGACTTCCGCAGCGGGATCTAAAATTTCTTGCGAAAGTGAGGAATTTTTCTGCTTCCATCTTCAAGTCACGGTATGCGAATGTACTGTTGAAATAGATACATCGCAAGCAACACCCAACAATATCGATTAACATGCCGCAGCAGTAGAATTCATTTGTTGCATATCGCAGTAAAGTAAATTTTCGCAAAAATCTTGAGATTTTATGGTGACCGATAAGACGCTGAACTTACCACGCAATGTTTCAGTGTTATTACTGCCTTGTCCAAATTAAAAATCTCGGCTCCGCTACGCTCCGCCTCGATTTCTAACTTTTGGCCTCGGCTGTAATAACACTCTTAACATTTCTAGCTATGTTAATAGCTATAAAACTATTATTAGACCATCTCTCACATATACTACCTGTCCGGTCTGGAATAACACAGCTAAAACCAACATTGAAAACTTCAGATAATACGGAACAAATTTTTACGAAAATGTACAAAGGCTCCTTTGCTCATCTCCTTAGTTCATATTCCAAGAGAACGTGTTGTTTCGTGAAATATAGACATTTCTAAACAATTATTTTTTTCAAAAACGGGTCCAAATTTTTTAAAAAAATTTAATTAAACATTTTACAGCATAAAATTTCCTTTAATACTCAATGAAGACGTTGCTTTATTACCCCCCCCTCCCACGCGCGTTTGGTTTCGTGCGCTGATGAATCCGCGCGCGCTTTCATCGCGGGCCGCTGCGCCGCGCTGCTGTTCCGGGCGGTCCCCCGGGGGGGGGGCGGAGCGCACGCTCGCTTTGGTGGCTGCGACAGACGACGGCGCCCCGAGGGACGGGGCGCGGCGGGCCGCGGGGGCCCAGGATCAGGGCTCGGGCAAAGGACAGCTCCTGGAGGAGACGGAATTTCAAACTACGCCACGCAATAGCTGCGCTTCAGGAACTAAGGGTCACTGTGTTGCGTTAACAAAACTCGTTCACCTGGCCCTCTGTTGCATGAACTAACGCCACATTGTGGAGGGTGCGTGCATTAATGTGAAACTTATGTGCTGTATAATACAAAAGTTCTTTAAATTCATTTACCTACTCGTAAAGATTTACTTATACGCTATTAAATAAACAATACATATGCAATTTAATGCACAGTACAATTTCTCGTATTGATTTTTTTCTGAAATGTTTGTAGTTTAACTTTTCTTGGGCGATGGGCAAAATAGATCTGCTTAAGAAACCATCCTTTAAGAGTTCATTTAATTGGAAACCTGCCGGTTGAAGTAAAAGAATGTGCATAAAATTAGAAAAAAAATCACAGTAGTTCCATAAAAGCGTACTTATGTTTCCGTAATCGATGAGAAATGTCATGGAATAACGCTACTCTACTATTCTAGTTTCACATTCCGGTCTGTTCCTGTTTCGTTCGAATTAAGCTACCTCTGAAGAAAATTGTTTATCACACGTGTACATCGTGCGCTCGTCAGGTACGAAACGTATGAAGAATGGAATGGCGCCGGTGTTGTCCACAGACGGACTGACAGAAGGCACGACGGACGAACGGACACACAACAGTCGTTTTACGGTATCTATGACCCTCAAAATGGGAATTCTGAGTGTTAGAATGTATTGGAGAAAGTCATTTTCTATATTTAATATATTAAATAGTAATCTATATATATAAAATTCTCGTGTCACAGTTTTAGTTACCATACTCCTCCGAAACGGCTGGACCGATTTTGATGAAATTTTATATGTATATTCAGTAGGTCTGAGAATAGGTTGTTATCTATTTTTTATACCCCTTAGTGATAAGAGTGGTCCACCCCAATGTTTTTTAGTTTTTCAGACGAAACGTTTTAGGCAACCCGCTACACACGACGGTATTTTACCGGGGTGAAATACCATCGTGTGAAATACACGGTGTTTCTCCATACTATGCACCTGCTCAGTGATGTGCAGAACCTGCTATTAAATGTGAATAACACGGAGAGAGACGGTGAAAGAGAGAGAGACGAGGAAAGAGAGAGAGACGGGGATAGAGAGAGAGACGGGGAAAGAGAGAGAGACGGGGAAAGAGAGAGAGACGGGGAAAGAGAGAGAGACGGGGAAAGAGAGAGAGACGGGGAAAGAGAGAGAGACGGGGAAAGAGAGAAAGAGACGGGGAAAGAGAGAGAAAGACGGGGAAGAGAGAGAGACGGGGAAAGAGAAAGAGGGACGGGGAAAGAGACGGGAAAGAGAGGGAGACGGGGAAAGAGACGGGAAAGAGAGGGAGACGGGGAAAGAGAGAGAGAGAGAGAGAGAGAGAGAGAGAGAGAGAGAGAGAGAGAGAGAGAGAGAGAGAGAGAGAAAAGGAGAAAGAGATATATAGGGGCAGAACAACGTCTGCCGGGCTCAGCTAGAAAAATGTTTGTCTTCGCGATATTCTGTCGCGTTAGGTTTGAGAAGTCTTAAGCATATTAGGGACTAATATATCATTAACACTATAATTAGCAGGAAAAAATCGCAGCAATTACTATTTGACCACAGGTAGATATGACACTGGGACTAGGAACTTTGTTTTAATAAATTGTGATGTTTGTTGCTGCGAAATGTTTAATTAGCCTTAATTAATTAATTAATGTTTTGTTAGCATTCGGAAGTTGATATTAAATTCTCGAATGTACAAAATGGGGAACAGATTCATAGTTAAATAGTTAAAAATGTGTACATGTATTTTATAACAATTTTTTAAATGATTGTTCTTTAGAGAAGATTTATTTATTATCGTTAATTATTTTCTCCTGCATAATACATAGATTTTCGTTTTTACTACCATTTAATGCAACAAGAGGTAAAGACAACCCTCATTGATTTACATGATGTAATGATGTAATTATCACTTGATCGGTATTTCCGCCAGGCGTCTATCGGCGTCACTTCTGACCAGTGTTGCGAGATGTACCGCATTTCCACATTTTATACCGCATTATTAACACTTAATCCGCATTAAACGTTCAGGATGCCAAAAAAAATCTGCATTTCCATGATAGTGGATTAAAATCCACTTTTTTCATTTTCTCAGTTATCACGACGATCGTTAGATGTACCGCTATGGTTGACAAAGTTTGAATGTTCAAAATGCTGCCTCTCTCTATTCGATTAAAGTAGAAAGTAATAAAATACCAATCATCTACCAATCATTAGGGCTTTATCCAATTGCCGTATTCGAAAATTGATGACCAAACACCAAGGTGTTGTCGTGAACTCCGTCCTTTTTTGTCTTACTGTTAGAGATTCAGAGGGCAAATAGGTGATAATACGTTAGTTAGTCGTTTTCGAATACGTCAAATAAGAATACGGATCGTCGTTCAGATTCTTACTGCATTTATTCAAGCTGGAGAAATGATGCACTTCCTGGGATATTGAAATTAAAAATGTTGAAATTACGATAATCGGCTTCATATTAAACTGAGATTTAAAAAAAATTGAAAGTACATTTGTAACAAAAATAGTGATATTTTATATTTTTAATTTTTTCGGTAAATTGAGAACATTATATATAGTGAGAAAAAATATAGTGAGACAATATCGCATTCATTTAATTAATAAAACGGAATTCTATGTCGATATATGAATTATTGATGTTTTCCTCTATTTTTAAATTATATTAGTAAATCCGTATTCATTAGAAGAAATCCGCATTTTCGAACTTAAAACTTCGCAATCGGAAGTTTCACATCTGGCAACATTGCTTCTGACCCAATATTTTAAATAATTTATGATTAATTTGCAGGGTTGTAATGAAAAACGTTGTCGAAACCATCATTTTAAATTGCAAATTTTGAGGTGAGAATGTATTACTGCCACGGATTCCTATTATACCCACAGATGTGCCAATTCAGTTTAAACGTCTTCAATTTCCGTTAAGATTGGCATTAGCGAGGACTATCAATAAGTGTCAAGGCCAAACGATGTCTGTTTGTGGCTTATTTTTTAGCACACCATGTTTTTCACACGGTGAATTATACGTGGCATGCTCTCGAGTGGGCAAACCATCCACTTTATTTGTGTTAGCTAAAGATGGGATAACAAAAAATATTATACACTCTATTGCGTTGAGGGATTGATATGTTTTTTAGTAAAATTATTATAATTAGTAATGTATATCATTTCAAAAAATAAATTACAATAAGTTAAAAATATAAATGTTTGGTATTGTGTTATTTTTATATTCCATCATCGTTCACTGCGCTCCATGCCTCTTCAACTCATATATGCCTCATCCTCAAACACTGGCAATAAGTTAGTAATTTTTTTCTACTAAAATAATCCTAGGAATAATTTATATGGCAAAACAACGTTTGCCGGGTCAGCTAGTTTATATATATATATATATATATATATATATATATATATATATATATATATATATTAATAAGATTTCTTCATATTTTCGATATCGATTCATCAAGCAAATACTCTTTTGACGTTTGGTGCGATCAATATGTGATTATTGTTTTAAATAATCTAAGCAAAATTACAAAAACAACAACAAACAACAAAAACCCTTGTGGCGCTAAAACAGCACGTACATTCTCGCTCGTTGTTTCACGCAAAATCACGCAAAAAAATACAAATTTTCGAAAAAATGTACAGGATCTTATTTCAAAATCTATTTTTAAGGAACAGATTTCATTGAGGGGAAAATCTATCTTCATAATTGTGGTTGTACGAAGATTCGTAAAATATTTGAATTTTTACAATTTTCCAAAAATCAGTGCTTCTAAAGAAAATGAGACCTGCACCATTCTTTTAAAAGGTCTTCACACTATCCAAGAACAAAATTTAATGAAGAAACGACCGAACCATTTTTTTAAAATTTTGGAAATTGTACCCCCAAAATTAAAAAAATCAATTTCAAACTCAAAGGACGGCTACATAAGCCAGATCGATTGGAGAATATCAATTTTGGAGAAAAACGGCGGAGCGATTTAGCAGCTAGCGTTGTTTACAGACAGGCAGACGTTTTACCATCAATCAATTTTTCGGTATGAATGACCCACAAAACATGGCTTCTGGCTACACCACATGCTAGAAGATTTTTTTCCAAATTTAGCAGCTGGATTTATCCACTTTATCGTCATCAGAGCCCTGTAATAACAGTTTTTCCTGCCGAAAATTTGCAGTTTTTTTCGTGCAGCATTACGTAACTTTCTCTCCACTGCATAAACGGTGGCGAGAAAGTAACTAGTGGTGTTAAGAATTGCACAGACTTTCTCGTATTAATTTTTCTATTTCCTTTGGTCTCGGCTCACTACTCGGACTTGCCGCATACTCTTGCCAGCTGCCATCTATCGCCGCTCATACTAAATTTTTTGACATTTTTATTAATTTTTCGGGTTCTCACTAGTTGAACAGAAGTATTATTTTAAGAATATTACAGAACAGTAAACCTTAGTCCTAAATGGCATTTTTCTTTGAAAAATTTGGAGTCGGTTTTAATGAAATGGCATTTAAACGCTACTTTGAATGTAAAAATTGAAGCTCATTTCCTCAAAAAAGTTTGTGTTTTCGAAAAGCTTCATTAGAAGCCATTTGGAGAATATTAACTCACAAATACAATAGTGTTTACAAATTGCTAGAAATGTGCATGTTAACGGCGTAAGAGATCTTTAAAAAAAAATTCATTTGTGTAATTTTGGGAAAAAAAACACAAAATGAACTTTACGTCATGTTAAAGAGTGCAATTTGCACTATCCGTTTGAAAAGTTTGAAGAAAAAATTTGAAGCCATTTTCGAGAAAATGGCGTTTGACTATTTCTGAAAATGCGGAATTTTGAGCTAGTTTTCACAGAAAATGATTGAACTTTCGAAAAGCCTTACTTGACATTATTTAAAGCACATGTACTCATAAATATAATACTGCAGACAAATTGCCGATGATGTAAATATTAACGACGTGAGAGAAGTAAAAAAATTACATTCTTATAATTTTTGAAAAAACAAAAGTATGGAGCAAGATGACGTGTATGTCACTTCATAGAGTACATTAAGGCACTACATCTTGCAAAAGTTTAAAGAAAAAATTGGACTGGTTTTAGAGAAAATATTGTTTTTGTAATTTTTGAAAATTGCACATATTGCACGCAATATTGCGCAAAAACTACTAAATGTTTCAAAAAATGACCTTAATGAAAGAACTCACATTGAAGAACAAATTTTATTTGAAGAAAAAATCTGAATCTTCAATTTTGTAGTCGGAGGCATATTCATGCCGAAAAAAATTCAAACTTTTGCAATTTTTTAAAATTAAGAGTTGACCGCGAAAATCGGACGTATGCCACCTTAATAAGTGTATTTTTCTTTATTCTTACAACAAATTTAAAGAAAAAATTTGGAGCCGTTTTTGAGAAAATTTTGAAAATCTCCGGGGGGCTTCATGTAAATTACCTCCAAATTTTTAAGAAAGTTTTTCAAAATCTCAAAACTTCGACTAGAGCCAGGTGGACGGGGTTTCTTCAATTAAAAAAAATACGCTGGGAGAGCTATGATTTGTGGTATGGAAAACGAATATTCTAGAAAATCTTGGCTCGATCTCTGGAAAGAATGGATCCCTCTTATTAGAAAATTTATATGAAGGAATAAGCAACCATTGAATAAATAGTTCACCTTTTTATCTCTTTCTCACGGGACAGCAACCTCCTTTTGTTAATTTTTCTGTAATACGTTTTGCTCATTACTAGAGCTCCACTTCGCGCTGAAAATGTAAGCATTCTTTGAGAACAGTGGAGTGGCGACATTAGTACCAACATTTGAGAGCTTAACCTGTTCTCATGGAACGTTAATACATGTTCATTGCAACTTGTTCCATGTGCGAGAACAAAAACTGCTGTGAAGTTACTGTTTTGGCGTTTGAATTGGCGATAATGCTATTGTAGGTTAAAACGGAAATCTAAGCCATTTTCTTTATGAATATAGCGTTGCGCAGCGAGGACCAGATAGGAGCTGCCACCTGGTGGAGGGATGTTGAACTAACAAGTAGATGCCGCCAAATCCTATTTCAAACCACTCAAAGAAAAGAAGTTTATTCGCGCTCTTGTAATCAGCGCGCGGATTTCGGAGAGAAGTCCGACGCGATATGTTTAAAATGCAAGTTCTGTGCTAGGAATTGAGACCAAAGATTGTTATTAATACCTGATCTCCCAGCACAGCTCCAAATTTGAATCATTTATTGGTGTCTGTGCCAACATAATTCCCACCCATGAATGAAGTCGAACCGGGTCCAGCTGGACCGGACCGATGTGTTGTGGCGATGACAGATAATGCTTCAAGCCCAGGCTAACATGAACAACTTGCGTCGTTTTCATCGAAGGCTCACTTCAGCGGCGCCTTTCGATAAGAGCTCTCTCTCGGCCTGGGCGGGCGGGGAGAAGACAGCCTGGCCTTGACGAACGCCCCGAATCCTCTAGTGTTGACGCGCGAGAACTAAAGTTGCAAGAGCGAATCAGGTATCGTTGCTGGCGGTCCTTGCGTTCAACAGAGCTCCCCCTCAGAGCAGTGGGGGATGGCTTCGCTACGCCTCCCGAGGTAAGGGACGCCATGACGTTTTTTTCTAAGTAGTCGAGCTATAGAATGGGCCACAACATTTTTGGACCCCTTTTCCTTTGAAGTAGTTTATTTGCAAGCGACCTTTTTACGTGTACTTGTTGCTAGAAGGCGGGAGGTGGCGCGGGGCGTCGCATGTGGCGGTGGGAACAGCGGGGAAGTGGAGGGGGGTCAAGGGAAGAGAAGGTTGAAGGCACGAGAAGCGGCTCAAAAAGGTTGGTTGAGTGAGGACGGTGAGTGGGAACGACTGTGTAGGGCTGGTTGAATGGGCCGTTTGAAGAAGGGACTCCTCAGCGTGGATTGCTGAACGGGTCCAGATGGGTGGCACGGGTTTTGTAACACCGCTTGAGCGGGGCGATAGTGCACCGACTGCATCTCATGCTCAACGTTTCCCAAGACGTTTACCTTCTCCCCTAAAAAAGCCTAAATAGTCCGACTGCATCTCGTTTTGTTTTCCCCCTTAGTATGAAGATAGATTTCTACATTGCCCATTGACTGCTTACAATGGAATTGATGGATTATAATTTATCCACTTGCGTTTCCAAAAAAACATTTGTGTCCTTTTAGAACACTGCCAACGTTGAAAACTACTCTATAAACGTTTATGGAAACAAGACATGAAACCACCTATCGCATCTTCTTAACTTCAGCAACTTCTGGCTTCATCGGAGAATTCCGGAGATTCTGCCAAGTTCACATGTGTTCGAGGTTTTCTCTGGTCTGGAGAGAGAACATCTTTTTTTTATTAAAATTTTCTTGTTGAGTATTACATAGTTCAGTGGAACTTACACATATGTTTTTGTTGCTTACAACTAACTTACATACTAATCTTAATCTAATTCATAGGTGAGGAAACCATCATTGGTACCTCTTAACTGTCAATTTCGGCGAATTTTTGCAGGAAAATGTGGAATGGGTATTTATTTTGAATTCGGGTTGGTTGGGTTGGGTTACGGCCGAGGTTGAGAGCTTTTAGAGTGGGGATTTGTGGGATGGTATAGTAGAAATTAGAGAGGTAGTTAATATGGTTGGCTATGGGTTCTATGGATAATTCTTTGTGTAGTTGATTGTTGGTGACAAACCAAGGGGCGTTAGTAATTATTCTGAGGAACTGATTTTAGAAAATTTGTATTTTTTGGATATTGGTTTTTGCGGCGTTGATCCAGATGGAACATAAAAGGAGGGGTCTTAAGATGGTTTTATATATTATGGCTGTGTTATATGGGAGTGAGGAATTTCTGTTGATGATAGGACGAGAACATCTATTTACGCTTCTTATGAGAAGAACATGATAACTCGTTCCAAAACAGCAGACGAGTGAAACGGGATGCAGTCGGACTATGCCTTCTCATGTAACGGAAAGCGAAGGGGATTAGCTGGGAAGCGAGGGCGAGGGAAAAATGACCGCGGGATGCAGTTGGGTGATCTCGAGCGCGGCTTGTTGGGTGGATGCGGCCGAGCCAAGGCAGGAGTTGGGGAGAGGGGCGGGGTCGGCGGAGGGAGGGTGGCGGGGAGGGCGCTGGAGCGGGGCGACAAGGTCAGGGGCGGGGTTGATTGATGAGTGATTCCGGGCGTTTCAACTACTGAGGTCATTACTCCCGTTAGTGTAGTGCACGTTTTTCATCGGGAAGTGGCGGTGGTCTTTGTAACGTTTCGCACAATTTCAATGTTTGTTTACATTTTTTTACATTGTTATTTTATAAATAAGAAACATGTGATGTACCCAAGTTGCTAGAGAAGAGGTTAGCAACGGATATTGATGAGATCTAGAGAGAGAATTGAACGTAAAACGTGTTCCTCTGATGAGATATGTAAGTTATAATTATACAACGTAAGAAGGTACAGTATTGAAGTACATTGTACAAAAAAATGTAAATAAAAACTAAAATAAAAAAAGAATTGAAGTGTTACTACAAAAAAAAGTAGTTACAATAATTGTAACGGAAGATTCTACAAAAAAAGTGTTGGCAGAGTCTGACGTTACAAAATTGGTGGCAGCGGTTGTGGATGGAAAATAGAAACTAGTGCGGCTACAAAATAGAATGTTGGTGGCTGCAGAATAGAATATTGGTAGCCACGGAGTTGGATGGCTGCGGTTGTGGATGGAAAATAGAAACTAGTGCGGCTACAAAATAGAATGTTGGTGGCTGCAGAATAGAATATTGGTAGCCACGGAGTTGGATGGCTGCGGTTGTGGATGGAAAATAGAAACTAGTGCGGCTACAAAATAGAATGTTGGTGGCTGCAGAATAGAATATTGGTAGCCACGGAGTTGGATGGCTGCGGTTGTGGATGGAAAATAGAAACTAGTGCGGCTACAAAATAGAATGTTGGTGGCTGCAGAATAGAATATTGGTAGCCACGGAGTTGGATGGCTGCGGTTGTGGATGGAAAATAGAAACTAGTGCGGCTACAAAATAGAATATTGGTGGCTGCAGAATGAATATTGGTGGCCACAGAGTTGGACGGCTGCGGTTGTGGATGGAAAATAAAAACCAGTGGAGCTACAAAACAGAAAATTGGTGGCCGCTGGAGTTGGACAGCGGCGATAGTGGATCGTCACTGAACATTATTGGAGCTACGTTGAGGTAGTGGATCGGCGGTAGTGAATCGAAGCGGTAGTGTATTGAAGTGGTAGAAGATCAGAACTGAAATATTAATTACAACACATTACAACACATTGATGGCCATTGGAAGTGAAGATTAGTGGAGTTAAAATACCGGTTACAACATAAAATATTGGTGGCAGCTGAATTCAACCAGACTAAGTCATCGTTGCGGTGGTGGTGGAGTTCATCGAATTAAACTGTAAGTGGCAGCGGAATCCAACCAGATTAAGTTATCATTGCAGTGGGCGTTCATCATTAATTTGTATTAATTTCAAGAGAATATAGTGCAATATACGTATATCATGTTGTACTTAAGTAAATATAGAAAGAAGTATTTGCTCAGGTTAGTTAGAGAGCATATTTGCGAGGTATCAGAAGAAGAAACTATTTTAAATTTAATACTTAAAATAACTAAATCAGAAGATTACAACGAGCTTATGATAAAAGGAATATTAGAAACGATAGTGTCAGAGAAGGAGGAACAGGAAAGGCAGGATAAACTTCGAAAGGAGGAACAGGAAAGGCAGGATCGAAAAGAGGAACAGGAAAGGCAGGATCGAAAGGAGGAACAGGAAAGGCAGGATAAACTTCGAAAGGAGAAACAGGAAAGGCAGGATCGAAAGGAGGAACAGGCAAGGCAGGATAAAATTCGAAAGAAGAAACATGAAATGGAATTCGCAAAACTTCGAGCAGAAATTGCAAAATATAAAATAAAAACCGTTCCTCAGATAGATGAAATTTTTAATCCTTTTAGAATAACAATAACAGAATGTAAGAAAGAACTGAATAAAGAGGAAGAATTTGAGATTATTCCTGAAACGATTAAAGATGATGTTAATATCAAGTTAAATAGTAGTCATCTTACGGAATGGGAAGCAGACGAAGAGTCTGAGAAGAATGGGGATCTTGTGGAAATGGAAGATAAAGCACATCATCACAATATGGTAAAATTATATTATTCCGAGAGGAATACTGTTGATGAAGAAATTAATTATTTAGAAGAAAAAGATAAAGAAATTGAATATGAGAAGAAAGAATTGCATAAAGAGAAAATTATTTTGGATATGGGGTGTTCACAGTCTCAAAAAGAAATTAAGTCGCAGAATTTAAAAGATGCAGAGCTAAATATAGAAAAACTCAGAGTAAAGCGAGAGACAGTGAAAAATGAATTAATTGTCAGAAGACAGCAAAAACAAGCGATGTCCAATATTAAAATTGGAAAGGAAGAAGCACAAAAGAGGGATGATAAAATGAACACATCATATGAAGATCAGCTGAAGAAAGGAGTTCCAGAAAAGAAGATTGAGATACAAATTAGAAAAGATTATTGTAAAACATGTAGTGCAAGTGCTGTAGTCACATTTTCAAATGGTTTTCAAAGTGAACCAGATAGCAGATCTTCCTCTAAAATGGTAGAAGGTGAAGACTGTTATGTGGAAGAAAGAGATTGGGACTCCATGATAGAAATGGGAGAAGTGAGTAAACAAGAAAGTGAATCTGAATATAATCTTCGCAGAGATGCTGAAGGTCCAGATTTACTTATGAATGAAGATTGTAAAGATGAAGACACTGTTGACGCAAATTCATCTTTAGAACGTAGTGCAACGCATGTGAAATTAAATTCATCAATACCAGTAAATGTGTTAGATCGGTATGATGTAAGAAAGGATAATTTTTGTATGTATAGAAGAGTAGAAAATGTCCATCAAAGGAGGGTATCAGATGATGGTATGTAAGTGCAGAAAAATGAAGTCAAAGAAAGAATTAATAGAAGAAGAAAATCATTGGAAGATGAAAATTATAATGCTGAAGAAGTTAAAAATAAAAGTATGCCTTATAAAAGTAAAAAATTGGAACAGTTTCATCCTGTCATGAAAGCTCGCATAAAACAGATCATTAGTATACGACGATTGCAGCGCCTACCAGGCCAAAAGAAATTCATTAAGCTTACAAATGTACGTCGACATGTGGTTGTGCATAGTGGCTGCTGTGGTTATAAGTATATGCTATATCCATTCAAGTGTTTTCCAAATATTGATTGTGTAGATCATGTGTGTAAAATGCATTTAAAAGGTAGGAGGAACATGGTCCAAGAAGGAAGATGGTCTTTTACAATAGTTTCGGATCATAATCCTCTCAAATACATTAAAGAAAAAACAAATGCAAACTGCAAAATTTTAAGATGGAGCTTAATGTTGCAAGCATATAATTTTCAGATCCTGCATAGAAATGATAAGGCACTTAGAAATGCGGATTGTTTGAGCAAAGGATTTTCGATTTCATTTCCTGATTAATTGAGAAAATAGCTTAAAGAGATATATTGTATATGAATAAATTTTTTGTTAAAACTGTTTTAGGTAAGATTAAGATAATTTTGGCACCAAGGTGACCAAAAGTCTTGAAAGAGGGGAGGTGTTTGTAACGTTTCGCACAATTTCAATGTTTGTTTACATTTTTTTACATTGTTATTTTATAAATAAGAAACATGTGATGTACCCAAGTTGCTAGAGAAGAGGTTAGCAACGGATATTGATGAGATCTAGAGAGAGAATTGAACGTAAAACGTGTTCCTCTGATGAGATATGTAAGTTATAATTATACAACGTAAGAAGGTACAGTATTGAAGTACATTGTACAAAAAATGTAAATAAAAACTAAAATAAAAAAAAGAATTGAAGTGTTACTACAAAAAAAAAAGTAGTTACAGTAATTGTAACGGAAGATTCTACAAAAAAAGTGTTGGCAGTCTGACGTTACATCTTCCCCCGCTGGACGGCGACATCCGGCGTCGACCTACCGTCGACTAATGGGGTTTTCCCTTAACCAGGTATCTCCCACCAGCCTGCTCCGCCCTGCTCGGGACCAGCTCAAAGCTCCTCACCGGTCTACCGGCATGTGTGATAGTGTAGGGCATGTTAGTACAAGTGTGTGTAAGGGGTGAAGATAAGACAAGGAAGAGGAAGGAAAGATCGCGCGCGGTCCGTGGCCCGTTTGTTAGGGTACTGCTGCGGCGTTGGCCTGGTGTTGATGGGAGAAACCACGATGAGAGCAGCCGGCCACTAGATTTGTCTGTCAGACAGCGACGGAATGCGACCTAGCTGACGAGCCAGTGTCGCAAATCCGTCGGTCGAGGGCGGGGGAGAGGCGGGGGCGAGGCGGGGGCGAGGCGGGGGCGAGGCGGGGCGAGGCGGGGCGAGGCGGGGGCGAGGCGGGGCGAGGCGGGGGCGAGGCGGGGGCGAGGCGGGGGCGAGGCGGGGGCGAGGCGGGGGCGAGGCGGGGGCGAGGCGGGGGCGAGGCGGGGGGAGGCGGGGGCGAGGCGGGGGCGAGGCGGGGCGAGGCGGGGCGAGGCGGGGGGAGGCGGGGGCGAGGCGGGGGCGAGGCGGGGGCGAGGCGGGGGCGAGGCGGGGGCGAGGCGGGGCGAGGCGGGGCGAGGCGGGGGGAGGCGGGGGCGAGGCGGGGGCGAGGCGGGGGCGAGGCGGGGGCGAGGCGGGGGCGAGGCGGGGGCGAGGCGGGGGCGAGGCGGGGGCGAGGCGGGGGCGAGGCGGGAGCGAGGCGGGGGCGAGGCGGGGGCGAGGCGGGAGCGAGGCGGGGGCGAGGCGGGGGCGAGGCGGGGGCGAGGCGGGGGCGAGGCGTGAGCGAGGCGGGGGCGAGGCGGGGGCGAGGCGGGGGCGAGGCGTGAGCGAGGCGGGGGCGAGGCGGGGGCGAGGCGAGGGCGAGGCGGGGGAGAGGCGGGGGCGAGGCGGGGGCGAGGCGGGGGCGAGGTGGGGGCGAGGCGGGGGCGAGGCGGGGGGAGGCGGGGGGAGGCGGGGTGAGGCGGGGGAGAGGCGGGGGCGAGGCGGGGGCGAGGCGGGGGCGAGGCGGGGACGAGGCGGGGGCGAGGCGGGGGCGAGGCGGGGCGAGGCGGGGGCGAGGCGGGGTGAGGCGGGGGCGAGGCGGGGGTGAGGCGGGGGCGAGGCGGGGGGCGACGCCTCCGCGAGCATCCAAGAGGATTAGGGCTGCGCGGAGAGGCTCCGAGCGGCGCTGAGGGGCGCTGGGCGGCGCGCGGCGGAGGGATTGCGTTTCCATATCATAAACTGCCTTGTAGGCTCCGTGATATTAAAGAAACCCTTCCCTTCCTCTCGGCGGCAGAGCGCGTTTGTTTCTTGCTTTTCTTTATTACATTTACATATCATCCGCAGCAAGAGCCCCAGTGGAAGCTGACAAAGGGGCCCTCACCTCAAATTAATATGTAATACGCTCTCAGTCGCAAAAATGAAATCTCTTGTTGTATTTTTTACTTGGTATGTTCTTATTTCTCTTGCTACCTTTTTCCATTATATTTCTCAAAATGGGTCAAACGAAATTATTTCGTTTTTTTGCCACTAAAATAACTTGTATCTCTAGGTATAACTTACGAGCACTGGGCAGAAGAGACCATATATAAATATACAAATAAAATGTATGTTCATGTGTATGCTCGAAAGACGCAAGAACTACCTGATTCCCATGTGTGTGTTAATAGGCTCTGCTGTTGTGTGCTGTTCTAGCCGTAGAAGGTGGGGTAACTTTGTGACAACTTTAACCAAAATATTTCTGTAGTTACAGAAGATTTGGATGATTACAATTTATCAGTGTTTAGAAACCGGACTGAAACACATTTTGCAATAAGTCTTTTGACCTTAAAATAGAAACTGACAGGCCAGAAGAGAAAAACAAACCCTCATAATGCGTAACAAAGTAATCCATCTAACGGAACGTGAGAACAACACACAACTGTCGGACGCATTAAATATTGATAGCTTAGGGGATTAGAAATTCTCGCAAAGCCAAGAGCATCCTTCATGAAAAATACTTGTGACCTTTTCCAGCTCCTGCACATTAAGAATTAACAGCTTCCGCTACCATACGTGTACAGCTAGGAATCGGACATTTTGTGACAGGAAATTAACTTGGAAAACAAATGTTTGTTAAAACAAAGATATTGAAAAATAATTCAGAAGTAGCTTCAGCATTCTTGAGATTTTAATGTCATTGATTAAGGACAATTCTTGACAAGAGTTGTGCTCGAGAACTCAAAATGTTCAATAACCTGTTGATATTTTAATACGAAGCATGTTATAGTCCATAATTGCTTTTTATAACTAGTGGGAAAGTGTTGATGTACACTTTATCTACAGGCGCCAGGAAAGTCTGTCCGCAGTGGCGCCTTGCTCGTGAGAATGCAAATACTATAAAGACAATACAGGACACTTCGCGATATATCGAGAAACATCCATCTGATGGCAGAACCTGGTAAAAACTCATACACCCCAAGCTCAGTGCTCTGTTGGTGTTTGTTGTCTGTTTGATTTCTTTTCATTTCATTGTCTTTCTGGTCGATTTCTGGAAAACATATTTTACAATACTGTTCTTTACATCATTCTACGTATGGCAGGAAAAAATTCTGAAGTTTTTGGCTATATTATAAAATACAGCAGAACTCGCGTTCGTTCTTCACATTTCCTCGTAATAAAAAAAGGCAAAAATTGAAAGAATCTTGAACATGAATGAAGCTAGTTTAATACAATTTGACTTCTCTTTGTAATAAAATGGATTAAAAACTACAACATAACTTAATTGAGAGACTACTTGCACATTGCCATTCCCAATTGAATCATGTGTAACGAACATTGCAGAAATGGATAACACTGAAGATATTCCTACAAGTTTAGTACAGAAAAATGCTGAGTCCTATGTATGTGGCTGGTTGTGTAGTACCGTGCCATATGATGGTTGTAGAAATGCTTAACATAATTTGGATGAAAAGTATAAATTAAGAAAATCGCATATTCTGATTAAACAGTATGTGAATGCCACGCTTTTCTACCCAAATGAATTCGCTATTAGTTTTCTAAGACTGTTTCTAAATATGTTTTCAATAAATACTTTTTAAATTGTTTACGTCAAAGTAAACTTGACGTAAAAAGAAACAATTAATGCAAATCATTAATATTCACTTGCAGAATATTTTATGTAAGGGGTGTAATAATCTGTATAAAAGCAGAGGTATCAATGTATTGGTACAGTGCTTTTTAAAGGAAGTAAGTGGAAAAAATGTCAAATGTATCAGTGGAAGTGTTATGGCAAGAAAAATCTTGCATTTATAACAACTTTATTCGTGAAAATAATGTTCATTATAAGTTCATTAAATGTTCAATGTTCTCATGTCCATTATAACACATTGTACATCATAATTTTCCGTAATTTGAGCCCTTCAATAAAATTAAATCACAGTGAGAGTAGGTAAAATAAGTCTTATTTCGTTAGGTAGATTTAAAAATATTTGTTTCTTCCCTAAGAATCACATTGACATTTCTATTTGGCGCTACATTACCAGGTTCTGACACTAGTATCGCTAGTGGGAACTTGTTTCCATCGGTTGCGTGGAAGAACGGGGAACTGTCCTGTATTGTCTTTATAGTATTTGGAGAATGCTTGCAACAGAAGTTATGTTGGTAGCACGAGCTTGAAAAATGTGGAGAGTGCACTCACCACAATCATAACAGATGCTGGAAGTGTTGTTCCGTCACTTGTTTCCCAGTGATCTGGTTGCTGCCAACATAAATACAATTGTTAATAGGAGGCTCTGACTCGGCTCAGTGGAGAGAGACTTTCCTGGCGCACTAAGAACAATGACATTTATTTGTCTTATGTGTACAGTTGTGTGTGTGGGGGACGCTAACTTAGATATTAAACCTAAACGTGTACTAACCTTACAAACGTATATTTACATCTTATGCTACTTTTTTACATTAATTACACCACTGGGCTTATAACCTCAACTTACATAGTAACACTCACAGCCATTGATCCACTAGGCTGACTAGGCTGCAGCCTAGGGCCCAAAACTTTTGGGGGCCTACAAATTTGTAGAA
This sequence comes from Acheta domesticus, assembly GCA_031308135.1. Classification (NCBI taxonomy): domain Eukaryota; kingdom Metazoa; phylum Arthropoda; class Insecta; order Orthoptera; family Gryllidae; genus Acheta; species Acheta domesticus. Next base: position 208,861,703 of record JAHLJT010009419.1, read on the forward strand.
ATTTTTTCTCCGTTTTTATAGGATTTTATTCGTAATAAGATTTACAAGCAAATGTTCTAAACTTTACAAAAAAACATTTTTTCTGCTGTAAATAAATAGACAGAAAGTATATTAATATATTTATATTTTTTATTCTAACATGGACTGATATAATTAAAAAAAAGTACTTTAAAGGAAGTACGTTTTGAATCAAGGGCCCTTCATGTAGAAGAAAATCTGAAGTGTGCATAGGACTGGTCAAAAGCGCCGAGAAAAATATAATTTTATGACTTTATCGCCTCTAAGAGTTGTCCACATCGTTTGAACAAAGCATTGTTTGTCATATTGTTTTTAAAAACAATATATTATTATTGTTAATTATTGTACATAAAATTTGAAATTCAATATATTATTTTATATAATGTATATACCATATTATTATTATTATTATTTAATAATAATATTTATTAATAAAATAAATATTCAAAGACATAATTATGTTGGGATGTACATAAATTATTCTAGGGCCCAACGGCCCATTACATATTACAGCCTAGGGCCCAAAAGCATGTTACAACGGCCCTGCTAACACTTACGTACTTAGGAAATAAACTTACATTAGATGTTACTTATTTACAATATTTGCACGCACTTTTACTTACATTCTAAACTCATAGACTTACATTGAGGTTTTTATAGTTTGCCAGTCAAACTTGCACTGGTTCTTGATATGCACAGTCACAGTTACACTTTCCCCCGCGCACACACACACACACACACGCACACGCACACGCACACGCACACTCTCTCTCTCTCTCTCTCTCTCTCTCTCTCTCTCGCCCGATAAGTGCACGCGCACTGTTGTTCCATCACAGGCACTACACGGGGACTCTCTGCGGTGGGCAGTGCACTCCAGGTCCTTTTAACTCTCATTTACCGTGGTGGAGACCATTACTGTGGCGCGCTCGCGCCACTTAAGATAGCGTCGATGCTCGCGCTTTCTTAAGCTGTTTATTATACGCTTATATTATGAATAAGTGAACATTTAGAAGGCACTTTTCGTACTTCTTCGAAATCAGTCAATTTTTATGTGCGGAAGTTGGTGAGCCTAACCTGCAGCTGTACCCGGCGACACTAGCGCCTCCGTCAGCAGCACCCTCGGGCTTTGTCTCCAGTTTTGATGACGAGTAGCAAGGCCCTGTCGGAGCGCTGACGGCCGTCTCACTGGCGCAGCGTACCCGCCTTCTAAAGAAGCACCCTCAAATTTTGCCCCCGGTTTTGATGGAGAGGTGCAAGGCCCTGGTGCTCTCCCAACAGTAACTTCCCGGCTGCGGAGCAGCGGCGACCGGCCGTCGTGTGTCAGGCCTGGCGGGGGCGCGGGCGAGGTGCTAAGCCTTCTCTGGCGATGCTCTCAGGCTACGGTCACAGTGGAACGTATTCGCGGTCAGGCGAACACAGCCGTTTACGGCAGAATATTTCAAACCCTCACTAGAGCGCAGGCACGGTCACATTGCATCCGACAAGTTCTGCCGAACACGGTCGAACTTCGAAGTTGGCAGACCGACACTAAATAAATTTGATTTATTCGGCCGATCTGAGCTGTCGGAGATGGATGTTCAAAAGATGGTTTCACTTGTACACGAACGAGATGCTCTATGGAAGACATCGGATTCCAGGTATCACAACAGGGACAAAAGCAGGAAATTATGGAATGAAATCGCAGAAGAAATGGGCGAAACTAGTACAAAACGTACTGTAAACAAGGGACATAACCTCCCATTACTTATGGTTATGAACACACTTTGCTAGATGAGAATGTATTGCTGTTCATTTCTTAATCCAATAAATCTGGATCTTATCAATCCCTGGGATTTCCATTATTATTACTATTATTATTATTATTATTATTATTATTATTATTATTCATCTCATTCATGACTAAAGATGTCATGAGTCGGTTGAATAAAAAAATCTACTTTGGTTTCCAACCAGCTTCCTAAGGAGCTGATCTAAGGACTGTCGGTGCCTCTACAATACTTCGCGCAAAATGTAGGTTGTTCCCCAATGAAAAAAACGTTGTTGGTGGTGTTTTTATTATTATATTAGAACACAGGTTTTCTAATGAACTATGGCCTGTTGTTCTTTGGCTCGACCCAGCCTCTCAGCCATGGGATAAAGGGTACGTGTGGTTAGACGAAGACATCCCTTCACCGTGTATATTGGTCTTATAACCTTCAGGTGGGATTTCTCACCGTCACACAACAATAGTTACTGGGACATGTGTAAGGAAAGCGCACAGGTGGAATTTGCCTCAGCCGCGAATCGAACCGCCGCGCCGTGGAAAGGAAGCACACTAACAGGTTGCGCCGCGGAAAGCGAGCACACTAACAGGTTGCGCCGCGGAAAGCGAGCACACTAACAGGTTGCGCCGCGGAAACCGAGCACGCTATCAGGTTGCGCCGCGGAAAGCAAGCACGCTAACAGGTTGCGCCGCGGAAAGCGAGCACGCTAACAGGTTGCGCCGCGGAAAGTGAGCACGCTAACAGGTTGCGCCGCGGAAAGCGAGCACACTAACAGGTTGCGCCGCGGAAACCGAGCACGCAAACAGGTTGCGCCGCGGAAACCGAGCACGCTAACAGGTTGCGCCGCGGAAACCGAGCACGCTATCAGGTTGCGCCGCGGAAAACGAGCACGCTAACAGGTTGCGCCGCGGAAAGCGAGCACGCTAACAGGTTGCGCCGCGGAAAGTGAGCACGCTAACAGGTTGCGCCGCGGAAAGCGAGCACGCTAACAGGTTGCGCCGCGGAAAGCGAGCACACTAACAGGTTGCGCCGCAGAAAGCGAGCACGCTAACAGGTTGCGCCGCGGAAAGTAAGCACGCTAACAGGTTGCGCTGCGGAAAGCGAGCACGCTAACAGGTTGCGTCGCGGAAAGCGAGCACGCTGACAGGTTGCGCCGCGGAAAGCGAGCACATTAACAGGTTGCGCCGCGGAAAGCAAGCACACTAACAGGTTGCGCCGCGGAAAGCGAGCACGCTAACAGGTTGCGCCGCGGAAAGCGAGCACGCTAACAGGTTGCGCCGCGGAAAGCGAGCACGCTAACAGGTTGCGCCGCGGAAAGCGAGCACGTTAATGAGCCACCGAGAGAGGCGAACTATGGCCTACTACTACATGAAACATCCGTTTCGTAGTAATTCAATGGCGTGGTACGTTTACGGCCTCCGATCAACATCAGTCACCATTCTCAGAGTGAATAGAAAAAATGTAAAGTATTTAAACGAAAATTACAGTTAATGAAATTTGTACAAAGAGGATAAAACCTTGAACAATATTCGTATTTCAACAGCTTATTACAATAATCGATTAATCAACGCCACCTAACGTCCTAGTCTGATAATTTTCAAATCTCGTAAGCAATGTATCTGTAGCAGTTGATTAATTATTTAGACTATTCCACTCACAAAATTTTAGCTAGTAGCGCGTAAAAATTGCGACTGTAGCCACCAATCATAGACAGTGAAATGTTTTAGGCGTTGCTCAATAGGCGAGCAGGCTTTGCTACTGCTGTTCCCCAGTTTAATAAAACTGGAATAATTATATTAACAGAGGTCGATTGTTTCTACCACTATAAACACGGAGTAATTAGCTAGTCGTATAGACAATACTAAATAACACAAATGAATGCGATCGTTTCACGATGTAATGGTCTTTGATACCTCATAATAAACCACAATGCTTGCTACAGAATACGCCATTAATTTTGCAAAAAAACTATCAATTAGAAATGATAAGTTTATGACACCGCTTGCACGTACAGTTAAATCTGCGAGTGATTGTTCGTAAAATCAGCATGCCTTATTCGACTCTTGACAATGTAGTTAAAGGGCCCATGAAATCGTTTTTTATATCATTCTCAAACTGCTCTCGTGGGAAATTCTGTTTCATGATCCACTCTAGTCCACTGCATTGCTCGTTATTCAATGTGTTCTCCGTTTTGAAAAAGGAGCGGATTCAGAATTATTCTTAATGTGATTTTCTTCAAGGGAATATAACAACGTACCTTTTAACTTATGTTGTAATGGTACACGCACCATTAGTTAACTATCATGCTATTTATATTTTCTTTACAAGAAAAACGAAGTAATTTTGTTTTTAAACGATATTTTTTACTTTCTCGCATACTACATACGTACTACAGAGAAAGTTATATAACATTGAGAAAACGGCGATTTTTCAGCAGAAAAATTGGTATTGTAGATACCTGATACCGAAAAAGTGGAAAATTCATATTTCTAAATATAGAAAATTTCTTCCTCTTATAAACTGTAACCAGAACCCACTTCTGTGGTTCCTTGGTACCGAAAAAAATGGTTAACGGCAAAACGTCTTCCCCTCTGTTCGTCTATCCGTCTGTGAACAACGCTAGCGGTTAAAGCCTATGAAGAATATTTACAAAAATTGATATTCCCCAATCGACCTGGCTAATGTACCAACCCCTTGAATATGAAACCGATGTTTTAATTTTTAAGGATGCTTTACATGAAATCTCAAGGAAATTTTCAAATTTCGTTCAAAATTCCTTCAAAGTTTTTGATGAAACTTTGTCCTCGGAGAGCGGAAAAGATGCACGTATTAGTTTCGTTGAAAACACTGAATTTTCGAAAATTGTTTCAGCTCAAATTTTTTTGAGGTTTCCTACAACTACAATATTGACGAAAATATTTTTTTGCTGAATGAAATTTGCTTTGAAGACATGCCTTGAAATAAAGTCACGTATATTTTTTTCGAAAATGATCCTGACCTAACTTGTCGCCTAATTTTGCGTAAAATGTATGTAGACAATTTTAAAACATTTATTGCTTCAGAAAGGGCTCCTAACGATGAAAAGTTGGTTCGGAAACCATTTTTGGCGCTCTCTCGATATTTCCGAAAATTAAAAAAAAATAACTGCGAAAGTACAATTTTGAATTGCAAATTTTTGTCTTAAATATAATTTGTTGCAAAAAATTAAATCTTTAAAAATGCCAAAAATGTAAAATTTTTATTCATATTAAACGAATGATTTTTGCGTAATTTCTACTTGAAATTAATGTAGTGTTTAAGTTAATCTATAAACTAAAAAAACTCTTTAAATTTTGCCCCAAATAGAGGAAAGTTCGCTTCGCGCTTATGGCGCAGGTCTCATTTCTATTGACCTCTCAGAATTTTCGAAAAGTGAAAAACAGAAATTATGTGCTGTTATAGCACCCCTAGTATTTTTTCCTTTTTGTAGGATAATGCTAAATGCACTGAATAACGTGACACTAAAGCTGTTTTGATATGTTCTTTAATTTTCTAAAGATTACACAAATATATTTAAATATCTCTCACGTCGTTAACATTCAGAATACGGGCGTTTTTGTACATTTTTTGCATTTGTGAGTACAAGTGCTTTAAACGATTCATTAAGAAATTTCTCGAAAACCCAAATGTTTTCTGTGAAAATTGTTATGCATTTTTGAGAATTTTTTCTCGAAACGTCTCCACATTTTTAAATAAATATTTGCAATTAGGATCTCTTCTAATATTCTTTAAGTAATACTTTAATTCTACTTTTAGAGGTCCGAAAAATTGAGAAAATATGAAAATACTGTATTTTAGGCCCCTATAAGGAACTGTGGCATGGTGGAATAGACTAAACAGATTAGGGCTAGCACAGGCTAAAAGTATAAGGAAACTAACTAGTAAGAGAAAGACTGTGTCATTTTGTAGTTGCACTAGTTTATATATTTAATTGAAATGGGTGGGTAGGAGTCACATCGGAAACTTTTTCCAGATAGCACCAACTGACATAATCGAAATGAAATAGTTACACGTGGAACATTTCATTAGTATACAGATAAAATATAATGCAAGTTTTTGAAATTGTGAAGTGAAATAAGAAATCTCAATATGGAGTTATTAGATCCAATGTAAAAATTGCTAATACTAGTATGGAAAATTATCTTACGACCTGTAGTAACAGTAGTAATTATTCGTTTAGTTGCTATATTCGTTGAACGTTTGGAAATTAAACCACGAGTGTATTAACAGTTGTTAAACATTTTACTTCATGCTATATGCGTTGGATTCTTTATGTCACTTCAGCAAGACTGAATGCGCAATGAAATAGAAATGCATATAACGATAAATTATATAGTCGGAACAAAATTACCCAAGTGGTTTGTTTATTACTGAAATTTATTAGGTAAGAAGAGATTACTATAGCCCGTCACCAGAACCAAAAACAATTAATTTCAGTCGACTAAAATTACATCATGTTATGTATTGAAATAAATTTGTCAAACTGATCAATGTTCCTAAAGAGGATTCGATTAGAATTTTCGAGTATTCTAATCAATTCATCTACTCGTTCTTGAAGTGTTTCGTTCTGGTTCTTTTAAGTTTCTTTGAAGTGTTTCATTCTGATGACTTTTAAGGAAAATGCATAATGTGGGAGGTGAAAATCGAAATAATTCTTTCAACTTCCAAATTGCTCTAAGGCAACATCTTTGAAGCGCAAAACCCTACAAAAAATAAATATCTGGTTTCAATTTTTAATGTGAACACAAGCTAGAAAAACTATTTAACTTTTGAAATTTTCGAAATATTAAGAGTTTTAATGAAAACGGGACATTACCCTATATTTATTTCAGGAGATTTAGTTAGTAGAGTAAAAAATATTAAAGAAAAAAATCCTCCACTGATAGTTTATCTCCTAAATATCTATTATCTTCAATTATCTTCCTTTAATCTAATAGACTAAAAAATTAAAATATCAATAGTTGAGCAGAATTTGCTGCTTTAGGCCTCTTCTGTGTTGCATGAAATTTTTCTGTTGTAAAAAATGAATATTGGTGTACATGGTACAAAAACCGTTGAACCACTTGAGCGACTGATTTCAAATTTTGCATTAACAGTTTTCAGTGTCGCGGTAGGAGTGGTTTCCAATGCAAAATATTAAAACCTTAAAATGTGTGTTAGTGCAACATGTTATTAAATGCAATATTCAAGCCATGTAGGCGGACCGGCCAAGGTGGCTCAGGGCATTTGGGGTCACTGCAGGGCCTGTGATCGGGAAGTCCTGGGTTTGGAGTCCCGACGGTGGCAGGATTTTCGACACTAGCTCCTCGTAGGTAGCTGGGTCGAATTCGGACGCTGTTTGTGGGAGCGACCGGCGGTTATTCCCCTGCAATTTGTTTTAACAGGTTTCCAATGTAGAATGAATAATAATCGTATTTATAGGGTGAAATTATTATTTTTGGATTAATAACGGCAATGCTTCCGAAAGATCTAAATTAGTATAAAGAAAAAAAAACGTTCGATGTCCAGGAGCCTCAACTTTTGGGGAAATGAAAAAAAAAGCTTCAAAATGTATCATGTTTTATTCACACTATAAAAATATGATGTTTATTCATACATTCTTACAGTAATCTTTATGGTATTGATGATTTCGAGTATGTGAATACATTGTCAGGTAGATTCAAGTCTTGCGGACTTCGAACCTTTTAGTATGCCGTTATGGGGTTTCTATATTTAAGTATGCATATTTTAAGGAATTACTTATGCTTTGTAACAAAATCATTAAAAGTAATCAAATGGAAAAGTAAAAAAATAATTTTTCTTAAAAATGTTGCCAACTTTTCTATTAGATGATTTTTTTTACATTTTGTCACAGTTCTGGTGACAACGTTCACAGTCACCTTTCTGTGACAAGCCAAGAACTTGGCTTAGAACGCTATGGAGTAATCCTTCGTTTAGTTTCAATCTCTCTTAATCTCACAAAAATCTCATCAGGCTGTTCTTCAAAACGTACTCATCACTTTTTCTGACAAACACAGTCGGAACCTACAACTAACGCAGAAACAAACTGCTTTTTATAGTTTACATATTCTCTTTCTTTAATTCTAGGCGTCTTGGTTTTATTCCTTTTCCACTCATTTTCATTTTTTCTCTTACGAGTTCTGAACTGTTCTTCCATACTCTTACTGCTAAAATACCACACAAAATTGACAAACTTCAACTTCATTGCAAACTGCAATTTCGAAAATACACACTTTAACTTCAAACTGCTCTACAACGAAAGGTGGCAATGAAAATGACACAACAATTAAGTGGATACAACAATGAAAAGAAGGCAGATGGAGAAAAAGAAAAATGAACGCCAAAGACAATATAAGAACGTTGTTATCTGTGAAAACTCCACCAACCGAGTAAACAAAAAGGTTCTGTCTCGAACATCGAACGTTATTGCTTGCCACTAAGATTTGAAGGTCTGCTTACGGACATCACAGAGACCCTGGCAACGAATATTTATGCACGAAATGATGTATTTATGTTTAAAAATAGTTTCATGCCATTAACTCAAAACCGTCAAAAATGTGACAGGAAACGTTTTTGTTTGCTCCGATTCATGTATGTAAGAGACCAAGAACTCGTAAGAGAAGTATGAGAAAATATCACAATAACAATATTAGGATACTCTACGAACTATTTATTTGTGCTTGAAACTTGAGGAAGAAAAAAATTCGATTATTAAATTATTACTAGAGACCCATTCCCGAAACAATTATAGACCCATTCCCAAAACTATGTACCTAAATCAAAGTTGATATATCTAAGAAGTTTATGTTAAGTCCGTGTCATTGACACTTTAACATTTGTGTTTTAAGTTATTAAAAACTATTTTTTTCAGAATTCTAAATTCTTAATCTATTTTATACACGCATTTATCACGAACACGCTGGCATAAAGTAGTCAATCATAAAAACAGAAAAGGGCGTATTTTAAAGAAATCTGAAACATATGAACGATATCGTGACTCACGCCATCAAAACGAGGATGACGGCTCTAGCGTTTCCTCCCAACTACGAAAGCAGCCACAATGTAACGCACGGATGTTCTTAAATGGAAGGTTCGCGTGCGCAGTAAACAGTATTCCTCTGACCGAAAAAAAGCATTTTAAGACAGCATCTTGAAGAACGTGAGCAAATATATAAACTGCAAACTCACACGTTAGAAGATATCCCTTTAAGAGAATGCAAAGGCAGTACAGTTTTTTAATTCATAATTCACGGTGGTCATAAAAAATCGAATTATTAAATAAAAAATGAGCAAATAAATAAACAAATGTCCAAACTTACCCGCACCAAATTGAAACCGAGTAGTGATGACCGCAAGAGTCATGTCATCAAATATTTTAAAACTGCAACGCACTAGATTTTTGACGCACTACATTAGTGTTTACTCAATTTTAGCAATTACTCGTGTGAAAGCTTCCACGCAAACTCGCGTAAATACATTTCGCAAGAGGCAGACAGCCATCGGGCCTTCATGCGTTTGAAGACAGTAGAGTAACGAAATAAGTGCGGATCTGCCCGAAAAACTTTATAAAAGTGTATAGGGAACACAAGCAGTGTTAATGCCTTAAATAATAAAAATATTCCTTAAAAACTGGTCCTCTTTCGTCTGGGCCCGCCCGCATTGCCGACCTTCAACTCGGCGAATGCCGAATGTGTGGAGTCGCCTACATGCGTTCAACGTATCTTACATTCGTATATGAGCTGCTTTGTAGAGCGAATATTTATTTTATTTGTAGAGCAAAACTTTTATTCGGGCCCATTTCATAAAAGTGTGTAGCAAACATAAGTACGTAGTATTAGTACCTTAATAAAAATATCCCTTAAAATGGCCCTCTTTTATCTGGGCCCGCCCGGATTGCGGGCCTCTAACTCGGCGAATGCCGAATGTGTGGAGTTGCCTACATGCGTTCAACGTATCTTACATTCGTATATGAGCTGCTTTGTAGAGCGAATATTTATTTTATTTGTAGAGCAAAACTTTTATTCGGGCCCATTTCATTAAAGTGTGTAGCAAACATAAGTACGTAGTATTAGTACCTTAATAAAAATATCCCTTAAAATGGCCCTCTTTTATCTGGGCCCGCCCGGATTGCGGGCCTCTAACTCGGCGAATGCCGAATGTGTGGAGTCGCCTACATGCGTTCAACGTATCTTACATTCGTATATGAGCTGCTTTGTAGAGCGAATATTTATTTTATTTGTAGAGCAAAACTTTTATTCGGGCCCATTTCATTAAAGTGTGTAGCAAACATAAGTACGTAGTATTAGTACCTTAATAAAAATATCCCTTAAAATGGCCCTCTTTTATCTGGGCCCGCCCGGATTGCGGGCCTCTAACTCGGCAAATGCCGAATGTGTGGAGTTGCCTACATGCGTTCAACGTATCTTACATTCGTATATGAGCTGCTTTGTAGAGCGAATATTTATTTTATTTGTAGAGCAAAACTTTTATTCGGGCCCATTTCATTAAAGTGTGTAGCAAACATAAGTACGTAGTATTAGTACCTTAATAAAAATATCCCTTAAAATGGCCCTCTTTTATCTGGGCCCGCCCGTATTGCGGGCCCGAATGCTACTCCACTGGTTGAAGAACCCATTTATGCAGTGGCGGCTCTACCATAAGGTCACATGGTCACGTGCCCTCCCACTTGTAAAGGAAAATATTAATAGTGGACTGAAATGCGTGTCATATTATCGAGTAATAATTCTAGAGAGTTTACGTTAAGGTTTTCACGGGTGATATCGATACTATTTCACAGCGCTGATAACGAGGTAGTTGTGGCAACAAGGCGAAGTCCGCAAGCTTCGTGTGACCAGCTCCCTCCCGTTCAGCACAGCTTTTTCCCATAGTGCGAGGAAAAAAGGGAGGGGGTAATGCTCCCTTAAGGCCCTTCACGGTCACAAGTTTTTTGTGACTGCCACTGCAAGCGCCACTTTACAGATGTACAAACAACGCTCGTAGTGTCTGAGAAATAAAATGCTGATTAGCTCAGGGCCCGCGTAATCTTGATAATATCAGCAGCTATTAATTCTGTGCGAGTTATTTTTTCTTGAGCGTGTGCGTTTGTTGTTTCAATTGAATTGTTTTATCTTCTCATTCAGCCGAGTTAATACGTGAGAAACCAGTGAGGAATTTCAAGTGTGTTTTCAGTTTACAGCCCTTAAACTTCAAAATAAAATTTTTATTAGTTATTTTACAGCTTTTTTTCGTGCCCTACCTGGCCTCAAGTTTAGGAGCCGCCACTGCATTTATGTCCAGAACTTTTTTTCAAACTAATTTCTTTCAAAACTTGATATTAGGCTTCTTTTTGTATCGTGAGCGCGTATGATAAGAACATTTTGGTAGAAAATAATTAGAAAGTGTTTTTCTGAATTTGGGTCGTTAACGATCCAGTGGGCACATAAGACATTAGAGAGAAAAATATTTTACATTTCATTTCTTTCTATAGTCGGTTAATACACAATTAATATACAAAAATATCTTATTTAGGAGTGTAATTAAAAAAATACTTATTGTGAAGAACAACTTTGAAATTTACATGTGAAAACCCTTTAGTTTTTTGTTTCTACAAACCGCCTATTGGCGTGGTGGTGGTCCGACAATCAACAAATGTCGTACTGGTTTGGGCGCTAAAAGCGAGATAGTGTTACCGATGCTTATTTCACGTGCCGACCCTGGAGACGAATGCGAAACACGATATTTTTGCAACAAAGTCTTTACAATTTCTCTATGACACAGTAAGTTATCTAAAAACTGGCTTTTGCTTGTTGCCACGCATTGTTCATAGCCACATCAGTCATTCAGAAAACTACTGGAATATACCATTTCCCCCCTCTAATTCCAATTCTGTAACGGGCTATGTTTTGATCCATTTGGTCCACTCCACCTTATAATACCCCTTCACATATAACAATGATATCTTCACAATTCTGTCGTCACAGTTCATCACAAAATAATTCAAAAAATCAGTTGATAGATCATATTCTGCAAGAGGTTTCTGTTGATGGTTTATTCAGCCACTGCGTTTCTAGAAACAAATTTAGAAAAATTATCTGAGTCTATTTTGATTCTCTATTGAATGGAAGCACTGACACGGAAGAAATTTGAAAATTGTCAGTTTCCTGTCCGTGCAATTGAATACTATGTGAGTCTTCCCCATTGTTATGTTCTATCAAGGCTACCGCAGAGGATTCGTTTTCCTCCAGAACTCTACCAGAGCTTGAAGCAAATTTTTGCTGAGACTCAGGACCGTTGCACATTTCACCTCCGGAGTCATCACCGGAGTCGTTTTCAGCCACTGAGGATGTAATTACTATTTCCAAATCTACCTGAACATTCTCGGTATTTCTATTTTCCAACAATGAAAGCATTTCGTGGGTTATTAATCCTTTATATGGCCTAAATGTGTTTATTTTATTTTATTTATTTATGTCAAAAACAGTTAAAAAACTGCGTATGACGAGCTATGGGGAGAAGTGAATTTTGTGCACGTTTTCATAATTCTGTGGTCTCTATCCTAAACCATATTCTAGTCGAATTTTGAATACAGAAAAGAGAGTTTTTTTTCGAGTTTTGTTGACAAAATATTCGCTCCTATATAATAAAATATATTTTCAAAGGTAAATTAGCTATAAATTCCTGCCCTGAACCCTCATGTTCTTCATGAAAGAATAATACTTTTTGCCGCGATAATATGAAAAACGATAATTTGAATAACTATATTTCCCACTGAATTTCAGAAGACGTGCACAAATAATGAAGTTACATTTATGTCCAGAAGCAAAACAAGGGACCATCTCAGCATTTGCTCAAGGATCAGGGAAACTGGACGAAAAACCTGATCGAGATGGGGGCCATCAACCCAGAAACTGTGGTACAATACTTGTTACAGGTTCTTTAGAAGTATACAGCCCAATTGATAAATAATTACATTAACTATCATTGTTAAAATTAATTCTACTTTCCTTTTTGATGCTCGGTATAGTCTCGAATTGTATAGAAACAGTTATGCAGCAGAAAAGATTTTACTTGGGACTTAAACTTTTCTATTGAATTTAATCGTTTAATGTCTTCTGGCAAAGTGTTGTAGAGTAATGTACATGAATTGTATGTGAATTTTTTGTAGTGAGCTGTTGATACTGCTACCTGGTGAATATGATTACTACGTCGTGTGTTATAGACATCGGCGTTTGCTGAAAATATATTCCCGTCCTTAAGTAAGTCATTTTTGACAAAAACTACTGATTCGTAAATCAGGAGACAAGGTAATGGTAAAATTCCTAGATTAATAAAGAGTGACTTACAAGAATCACGTGGGTTGGATTTGCTTATTATTCGTACAATTCTTTTTTTGTAATCTGAAAGTCTGTGAACTATAAGATGTGTTTCCCCAAAATATTATGCCATATCTCAGGCGGGAGTGAATATTGGCAAAATATACACAACGAGCTGTATGAAGGCTGACGGAATTTGAAAGAATTCTGAACGCGTAGCATAATGAGCTTAATTTATTGTTCAATTCATTTAAGTGGGCATTCCATTTGAGGTTTGACTGAATTGATAGACCTAAAAATTTTGTTACATTAACATCAGTCAATGGCACACCGTTCATTTTCAATGGAGTACAGAATTTTTTATTTGATATGGAAAACTGCATCGAAACTGTTTTATTTTCATTTACTTTTAATTTGTTATTACGGAACCAATTTGAAACGTCTGATATTGTACTATTTACGGTTTCTTTGTTGCAAAGAATATTTGTATCATCCGCAAAGAGAACTGTTCTTCCGTTTCGAATTGCTAAGGGCATGTCATTTACGTGTAATAGGAAGAGAATAGGGCCTAAAATCGATCCTTGCGGGACTCCACGTACAATTGGCAAAGAACCGGAAAGGTGTGTACATAAAGTTCCATCATTCCAGTAAGGTATTTCTACTCTCTGAGATCGTTGTTTAAGGTACGAACATAGCCAATCTAGAGCAATACCACGGATTCCATACGAAGGTAATTTTGAAAGTAAAATGTTATGATCAATGACGTCAAAAGCTTTTGAAAGATCTAAAAATATTCCAATAGTTGCTTCGTTTTGATCCAATGATGAGGCAACATCCTTAAGAAAAGAAAAAATGGCTGTTTCCGTAGATTTTGATTTCCGGAATCCATGTTGGCAATTTGAAAACGCGTCGTGTTTATTGAGAAAGGTTTCCATTCGCACATAAAAAAGTCTCTCTAATATTTTTGAAAAAACTGACAAAAGAGAAATTGGCCGATAATTTTGAACTTCATTTTTGTTGCCTTTTTTGAAGAGCGGCTTAATCTTAGCTGTTTTAAAAATATCTGGAAAAATTCCGGTGCATAATGCGATGTGTCGGGGACCATCGCAGTCCTCCACCCTTGCGTCACGCCAAATTACCGGACGGCAGGAAAGAACTACGCGCCCTCGAATTAGATACGCCCAGCCGCTCAAGCCCCCCATAAACTTTCAACTATCAATTATACCCTTTTTCTGACAATACCGCGATGCGTCGGGTGACCATCGCACCCTCTCACCCCCGCGTCACGCCAAATTACCGGAAGTTGGAAAGGGCCACGCGTCCACCGCGACCCGACTTAGTTCCGCCCAACGGCCCAAGTTCTCCAGAAGCCCCTAACAATAAATCTTACCCTTTGTCCAACAATACTGGATGATCGACAGCCGGAACAACCATTTTAGCGACTTGGCGATCGCACCCGGCTCAATAATCCTCTAAAAGCCTATAAAATCATCACATGCCAAAGCAGAAGGGACACGTGCGCGCTCCTCCGGCCTAATAATGCCGGCCAATGAACAACCAGAAGGCACCGTTGATGAAATAGAAGGTTCGAGAAGTTCAAATCCGACCAATAAAATCACTAGGCAGGAAGCACGTGAGCACTTTGAGATTTTTTCGAAAAAACGAAAGGGACAGACGGGCGAGCGAGGCCAGAGAGAGGACGGGGAAGACGCTAGAGAGGACGGTCGTGCAGGAGAAGTCGTATGGAGATAGAAACCAACAAGTAAAGTTTTGAGTAGATTAACAGTGGTAGTTAAGAAAGCCACCGAATATTAATCAGTTAATGAAACCTGCGGTAGAAAGGGAACAGCAGCAGTGGGTAAGGCACACACTGAGCCGACCACTGCGAAACTTGCCCGGTCTTCACGGAATTAATTCCGAATAGCCAAAGTTTGGCTTCGAGCGTCATACGCGGTCCAGGTGTCGTGTGACGGCCTGAGACGCGCGCGAGCATCACGTCGCGACCGCCCGGTCATCCACCGCCGACGTCCCGTGCGCCGGAGTCATCACCCCGGAGGCAATCGGAGGCCAACCTTGCAACGTTCCGGCGTCGCCTCCTGAGGGTCCGACTACACTTCTCCGTCGCTCGGCGAGCAATCCAGTCGCGGTGACATTACCATCTAACATCACAGATTGTAAGTTGTCATCACCATCATTCATTAATCGGCTACTAAAGTGACAATAACCCAGCATCAACCTGAACAGTTTCTCTTCGTTTAATTTTTTGAATAAATTAGTCCCCGCCATTTGGTCGGGTGAACCAATTAATACCATAGCAAAGTGTTATTATTCTAAATCTTAAGAAACCACCAAATGCAACCCTTCGACCCAGGGCGCTCACCCCTGAGACGCTCAACGCCGGCGACATTAAGCAGGTAAGTGGGCATGCGCTTGGCGCCCTTATTAAATAAATTCAGCGCGTGTCCCCTCCTGCGACTTGGGACGACTGTCACACCATAAGTGTGTCGGCGCCTCCATTTTGTGAGCAGTTCCATCACAATAAAGATGCATTAAATATGTGAGTTAACGGGTGTATAATGGCTGGCGCGCACGTCTTTAACAAATAATCCGGAAATTCATCTAAACCGGCCGAATATTTATTTTTTAATTTACCGATTATTTTGAGAATTTCATAGGAAGAGGTTTCGCAAACGAACATAGTGTCTAAGACTTTTAGGGAAACGCCAGATGTTGAATTTTGTGGCTGAAAACCCTTAGTGAGATCGACAGCAATTGTCGAAAAGTATTGGTTAGAGAGACTAGCCACTGTTGCCGGATCGTTCACATCTCTATCGTTCTCTTTTAAAACAACATTCTCTACAAGGTTTCTAGTTGGTTTGGTCGCATTTTTTACTATATCCCACATTGATTTTGTTTTGTTATTTGAGTTCAAAATATCCTGATCGTGTTTCATGATTTTAGCCTGCCTTATGACTTTTCTTAACAATGATTTGTATTTTTTAAAGTACAGGAGGAAATCTTGAGATACGTTATGATGCTTAGAAATGAAAGAAAGAACTCGTTTGTTTTTACATGATATTCTAATCCCTTGTTTTATCCAAGAATTGTTTTTGCGTGAAATATTTAATTTTATTTTCTGAAGAGGAAAGCAAGTGTTAAAATGAAATGAAAGCGTTGAAAAAAAAGAATAATATTTATCGTTTGTATCAATAGTATTATAAACCGCGTCCCATGACTCCTGCAGCAAGTAATCAATGAATAATTTTATTTTACTTTTAGAAAACACTCTACTCATACGTGTATTATTTATTGTGTCATTGTTCGCATTTC
Source organism: Acheta domesticus (assembly GCA_031308135.1). Lineage (NCBI taxonomy): Eukaryota > Metazoa > Arthropoda > Insecta > Orthoptera > Gryllidae > Acheta > Acheta domesticus. The sequence continues at coordinate 208,878,165 of JAHLJT010009419.1, forward strand.
GTATAATGGTAAGAATTTGTGCATCGTGGTCACTGTATCCTAAATCTTTTGTTTCAATTTCATGTCGAGTAGTGGTTTTGTTAATTATAATTTGATCGATTGCCTTCTTTGAATTTACTGTGATCCGTGTAGGTACTTTTATTGTAATATCTAAATTGAAGGAATTAATTAAGTTAAGAAACTGCTCTTTCTCGCAAGATTCGACCAGAAAATCAATGTTAAAATCTCCACATACAACAATGGATTCAAAAGAGCGATTGATGACTTTGATTAGTGTTATCTCTAGTTTTTCTAAGAACAAAATGTAATCTGCAGCTCTCTTTGTTGGAGGCCTGTAGATGCAAAGCAATATCATTTTTAGCACAGGAATATGGGGCAGACAAGCAACGCCCGAAGTGACATCTCGTGACGAAAGTTGTAAGTTGTCCGGTGACCGCAGTTGTATTCCACCGTAAGTTGTGTATGTTGAAGTGAAAGTATTCGAGTAAATTGATGCATAGAAAGAAAAAGTAGAATGAGTAAATCTGCGAGTAAAAGGAAGAGGAAAGGCGCAAAAAATTGTTGTGTTCCTCACTGAGCAAAATTAAAAAACCTTAATTTGGAATTTTATTGTTTCCCAAATCGCGAGTTGGAAAGAAAGCATTAATGGCACATGTGGACAAACTAATGTACATGGTCTGTGTTCTAGCAAATAACAAAGGACCGCTTCTGCGTCATAAGTAATTTAATTTAATTTTATTAGATATAGGTGATAACATTGTAAAGAAATGTGTAATCTAAATAAAACACTCTTATATTTATTATCATGTAAACTTCGTTCAAACAAAACGGTCCTTAAATTAGGCAGCTACAAAGATTTTTAAGATTCATAATTTAGCTTCAAGAGCTGGTATAAAGTAAGTAAAATAGAAATTTTCAATTTTGGGAATAAGAGATGATAAAAAATCTTCATTCCGATGAACAAGAATATGAACGTGATCGACTGATGAATAGACAAAAAAATGACAAATATGTATTGCAAGTATGTATTTAGATAAGTGAAGCTGAGTATAATGATCATGAGAATCTTTTAACTTTAAATCACAGTTTTCATTAAATTCCAAATACGGAACAGATACAATTTTTCTTCCGTGTCAATTACTGCACGATTTTTACATGAGTAAGGGCCAGCGGCGTAGCTTCAGCTGGTATCACCTGGGGCAAAGCTAATGGTGTCACCCCTCCATAACTTACGTATAAAAGTATCTATTGCTGCATAGATTTTACATTATTCTATTAAAAATACAAATAATTGCACATAATAGTTATTTATAGTATATTAAAAAGTCTATGTAATTAAGAATAATTGCAATATAATTTTTAAATAAATAGTGTAAAATTAAACAACTTATCAACAAATGTAAGTTATTTATAAAACATCTTTACGAGATTTTAGGGCAGCCAACATATTTATAATTTCATTAAAATCTATCTTTATTGCAATGTCATTTTCTATTGACAATAGAGCCAAATCAGTCTTGATTAATATATAAAATTTTTAAGTAAATGATTTAAATTGTATAATTCCAACTATAAAATATTTTAATTGGTGTAACCCCTAGAATGGCGTCACCCGGAGCGCGCAGCCCCCCTTGCGCCCCCCTAGCTACGTCACTGGTAAGGGCACTTGATTTCCAACATTTCAAATTCTTGCCCATTCTTAATTATCCCATCAGGACTGCAGGCTAACTATGGCTGCTTAAAAGAAATTATAAGATCCGTCTTATTCCCGCATAGACTTCCTTTACACTATGTACATGAAAACTTTCTTCCCTTTATTTAAACTTTTCTGTTGGAATATTCCGACATCAATAGGTTGAAAACTGCAAGTAATAGTTATTAGCATTATGTCTAATATAATATATATTAATAATATGTATAATTCGAGAATCCTGTGCGATATACCCATTTTCACTGTACACGCGGCAATACTCACTTCTACTTCGATCACCGGATTATTGCGAATTGCTGCCGCTAGAGCGCAGTGTCGTCGGAAAAAATTCAACTTGCCTGCCCCATGTACAACAGAAATTTCAAAAACATTTTCCACGGCATACTCATTGAATTCCGTCAAGGAGATAGAATCAATATTATTTTTAACGTAAATACAAGAACCTCCATATGCCGGACTTTTATGAGATTCTCTTTTTCTACAATAATAGCCTGCGAGGTAAAAGTTTGGAATTTGGAAAATGCTAAGTTCATTAGGAGATAACCAATGTTCTGTAAAGCAAAGAACATCCATTTGATTTAAATCGCTCTGTAGAGCTGCCTCGATAAACTCTGTTTTATTTGAAAGGGATTGAACATTATGGTGCAATATCTTTATTTTTTGCAATTACCTACACGAATGTTTTTCTGCTGCATCTGACTGTAGTTGCTATATATTTACTCCATTTTTACCTCGAGTGCGTGGTCGAAGGTTGTAATGTGTCCCAGCAGTCACAGGTTGTGAGGAAATAGAGGCGTCATTGGTAGTGGGAATGGAAGAAACGGGAGTAGGTTCACAGGAGGGGGTAAGAGGGTTCAGAATAAGGGGGGGGACGTAAGGAAGGTGAAAGGGATGGATTTTTGGCAGGAGGCTGCGTAGGACTGGAGTTGATGATGTATTGTGCAAGATTTTCACCGACTGCATGTTTTCCAGCAAGGTTCATGTGGAGACCGTGCCGGGTGAAGTGTTTTACTGAGAGGAAATTCATTTCAAAAAGTGTTACATCTGTTTCTCTCAGTTGCAGTTTTAGTTGTTGGTTTGCGTGCTTAATCTCGCTGCAGAGTGTTGGCCTGTTGTACCAGAAGGGCAGAGTCGAGACTACAATGTTAGTATTTTGGGCGGCACATTGTAATTTGTTTACATGTTGTTCAGGTGTAAAGTTACCGCCCAAATTAATGTCATTCTGCCCTCCGATGATAAAGACTGTGTCCTGATTGGTCATTGTCTTCGTGTGAGTGTCCAACTCTGCAGTCACGTCTGCAAACCTCCCGTTAGGTTTAAAAATAGACGAGACTGAGTAGTTGGGGGGTAACTTCCTACTGAGAATGGAGGAAAGATGGCGACCATGGCTATCAGCTAAAATAAGTACCTGTTTTTTAGGCTCAGTAGGAATGGCTTTGTTTTCAAGTGGGCTAGGATGCGAAGCTTTACGTGTTTTGGTTTTGACACGCTTCCTAGCCTGTTTGCGTTGGTTTGTGCATGTATTTGTCGATGGAAGGGAAGGGTTGTGAGGATCAGGAAGGCGAGGAAAATGTTTCATAATCTAAAACACTAAATCTGTTTTGAATTGCGACTGGATGTGGTGTCTGTGTCTTATGTGCAGTCACGGGTGCACGGTTGGGAAAATTCGCAGTGTTGCCTACTTGTGCCCAACCGTCATTGTAGAGAACGACCTCTTCCAGCCTTCGGATATGTTTATCTAAATTACTGTTTACGTGTGTGAAGGCTTTCAGAAGGTCGGCTTTGAGGGTGTAGAGAGTAAAAAGAGTAGAACGAACAGTAGCCATGTCACGAATGCGTGTTAAAGTACGTGATAAAATTGGAATAAATACAAGAAAACTCAGATAAAAGCAACAGTCACCTAGCTTAATATTTTAAAAGTGTAAGATTTATGTGTATTCGATAAATTAAAAATTAAGATTCGATACAAGAAAGAGAAGGTATGCTAACTACAAAATCTATTGAAAACTAGTACTTACGAAATTTGGCAATGCGGTTACGTATTTTCGTTCACTTAAGCTGCAACTGTTTAATACAATGTCGACTATTACCGTAAATAGATAAAGATATTAGATGAAATTTGTCTTCAAAATATTGAATAAGATTTAAAACAAATTCAAAACAACTCGATACACCGTCCTCGTAACGTTCAAATTAACTGAATAATCACTCGCCACAAAAATAAAATAAACTGAGTAGTCACTCGTCACAAAAATAGAATAAATATTTCAGTAATTAAGTTAAAACAGTGATATAAAATCGAAAATAAACTGATCTGTTTATAGATTTTGACACTTGATCACCAACTCGTAATTCTGAAGTTCGTTAAGGTTCAGTAATATTTAAAATTAGTTAGCTGTTGGTTCGTCTTGGTTAGAGCAAAAAACCAGCCAAAATTATATTTCCAGCTAACCTGCAACAAGTAATGAAAGCACTTAAACACACAAAATGCAGTCAGATCGCTAAAAATAGTAGATAAATCTCAAAAAATCAAGAGCACAACCAGATGCGTCAGTCTCAAAAGATGGCGTCAACCAGTATGTGTAAAACATAAAACGTCAAATCCAGAATGTATGTAACGCACAAGAATTACCAACTGTAAGGCGAGTTAAGACAAAGAGTCTTATTTGCCCACTGGGTCGTTAACGACCTACCATGATTTTATAGAAGTTTAACTGCACAATTATCAGAGATACATAAATAGTGCTTACATAATTCAAAAGACATACATTTTAGGATCGCAGAAATGCAAAATCACCGCACCTGTCTCCTGCCTCTCACGAACTAAAAGATTATCTTGTAGCCGGCGCGGAATCTGACAAAGACGCAACACATGTGCGCGGAAAGATTCTCAGTAACGCGATTGACTATCGAAAGAGTGTTAAGTTGCAGGGAATGCCAAAAATACTTATCAATGGCATTTCTGGCATCATTAAAAATAAATATTTGACATATGTAACATAACTTGGACAAATTTTCTAAGTGGGTCGTTAACGACCCAGTGGGCATAAACGGGTTAACACATTCATCTCGTAGCCCAGCCCTTTTTTCCACCCCAGTACGTGAGGTTTTGAGGTATACTTGAAGGTTCATATTTTCTAAACCAACAAACCTAGAAACAAGATTCTTTTTTATTTTAAAGAAACAGTCCTGTACTTTTATATGAGGTTTAAACTTTTATATGTTTACATCAATAGTTTTAAATATGTTTTAATACAAATAACACAAGAAATTGTATTAAAATGTTTAACATTCTTATCTTAATTAAATTCTTACGAATTATGTTAATATTAGAACATTGTACATAATATTACATTAGTATCTATTGGAGTAATGAAGAAAACATTACTTTTATTCACAATAATTGGCTTCAGAGCGGTAATTTAGAAGACCGCTCCTCAGGCGTCACTGGAGTGAGCATGCACTTCCGTGTATTCCAATGCTATTTAATACCACTTCAATGAGAGCAAACGAATTCTAGGGTTGTTTTTAGGTACATTATTGATGTAGAAACTTCTATGAATAGTCAGCGAAAGAAAAAATGGCATAATAAAAGCAGATACACAGTATGAATCGCGCGCCCATAGATTCTACGGGGGCGTCGTAAGTTTGGTACCTGTTGGCGCCGGTAGATTCTGCGGGCAGCGACCTGAATGTGTTAAAACATTCAGAAATTTGAAACTTCTTTGATGCCGGCTGCGCGGGGAGGAGATGTTAGAGTTTATTTACTACCAATCTTACCCCAGTACAATCACATTTCTACTTTGATACATAAACTACTATTCTGAAAAGACCAAAGTAAGGTGTATGATTTATCGTAGGAATTGATGTAGTAAATAGGTACGATGGATATTGATGTAAGTATTTCATAAAGAAAACAGTTCAGTTGGTACGGGCAAAGAATGAAGTATTCTAGAAGTGGTTGTGACACACTGGTAGAAGTAACAAAGAAAACCCAGGGAACTAGAATCAAAGAGGGCAACAGAATCCACTGTAAAATTCTTTACTAGTTACTTGGTTGATAGAGTTCAGAGAATTGACCTATCGTTGCGGGGTACCCAAAGAATCTCTACACCAATTCGTATCAAATCAGGGGTTCCGCAAGGCTCAAGTCTGAGTCCGTCCTACTTCAATTTATATGTGGCGGATAGGCATAATTTAGACTTGACGTCTATTATCCCAACATATGCCGATGACACCCAGCTATTCTTAGCATTCTCTCCAGAGAACTTAAACCTAGCGCTGAGTATCCTCAAGGTGAAGATCAAGAAAATCTCTCAGTGGTCAAATTTAAACAGTCTTGTTTTCAATCCGTCTAAAACTGCTTTCATCATTGTGGACCCTACTGAAAGTCTTGGTGACAACAGAGGTATATCAATTGATATCGATGGTACACGTGTAATAACTGTCGATGCCGCATGTAAAATATGAAAAGACAAACGGAGTCAAGTTAAGATCTAGTTAATTAACGAGTAAGTAAATCTCAATCATTAAAATAGGTCAAAAATAAAACGATATTTATGCAGCAAGGGAGATATAAGGGTTGTAATGATCGAGCGGCGACAAAAAGTCCGAAGATCTTTATCCCGAGGGCTTTTTGTCGCTTGAGATCATTAGAACCAGTTAACGGCCGTGGTGCAAAAATAACTATATTTTTCTACTCCCATTGTATAATGCTGTCATTTGATGGATGAGATCAGTTGCATAATGATAGTCATTTGGATACAGATTTCATTATAAAGCAGATTCTTGACCAATCACAAGTTTACAAACCAAGTATTGACCATTTAATCTTTGAGAATCGTTCTAATAAAAGTTTCGTTCGATTGTGTACATGAAAATTATATCACGCTTTTCAGTATTAATTGATTTTATTAGTATTTTTTTTCGTGGAATATTATTTAAAATAAATTGGATCATTTCACTTTGATCCTACTTGACTAGCGCAGTACTCCCTTGCAGGCGGTGTGGTAGTCACAGCCACCTGCGGCAGCATGTAGGGTTAGAGAGCTGTCCGCTAGGTGGCCTTGGCTGAATCCCGCGTGTCAATTGTCCTACATGTCACGAAACAATTCAATGTAACAGTTTAACTTATAAAAGTTGTAGACAAAGTACCGTATGAAACTCGATGTAATGGGTATTAATATACTCCTGTGAAGTTAATAATACTCGCTCGTATCGTAATATCACACTCGTGTTTTAGAATCCATCGTTACATTATCGTTTTGTAATGTACTATTAACGGTCCATCCTCATAGTGTTCGGCACAATGCAAATCGCGTGAGTGAATGGGTGCGTGTTTGCACACGTATCGAACAGGTTGATCGGTTTCCCGCCGAGCGATTCCTGCGCGTGTGGTTTTGAGAGGAGGGGTTGGGCGGGCGGGCGCGCGCGCGCTCTGGCGGCGACAGGGGCGGCGCGTTTCCTGCTGGGCCGGGCGTCTCATCTCCGCGGCCGCCCTTTGCCCCGCGCGCGCGGCGCCGGAGATGAGGAACTCTTGGCGAAAGCTTTTGGGGCCGCGACCTCCGCGGGCGCGTGGCGCCGCTCCATGCGCCGCGACGCACAGTGGGCCCAGTGCTGCCAACTTGGGGATTTTATCACAAAATTTGGTGTTTTTTTTGCCTTTAGGGGAATTTTTGGGGAGAAAAGATTTTAGGGATTTTATTTTCATTATACTTTTGAAACATTTTTTTTTCAAAAACAAATGGAATAAATTAAAAGCAACTAAATAAACTAGATTCATTCATCTCTGTTTCAGTCATTAGAATGAGTAATATAAAGATACCTCTCATCTCTAGGCTTCGTAACTCTCACACTATCGTTTATTCAATAGCACCCCGGTAATTGTAAACCTATTTCGTTATGTAAATCGTCGTAATTCATAGTTTTATATAATAATAATAATCCAGATGTTTGCTTTAAAATGTAAATATAATCATGTATAATGAATAATATTTTTCTTATTTCTTTAATTTCCAAACCTCCCCATATATTTTAAACATGAAATAATCATTATTTGAATTTAGTGTTGTTTTTTGTCGTTTTGGTGGCTTTCTTTCTAGTGGGGAATGCTTAAGACCACTTGGCAATATTGAATGGGCCCCGTGAATCAGCTGCATCGTCTCTCGGCTGTAAAGGACGCGGGGATTTCATTGACAGAACGTGATTGATTAGTGGTTCCGGGCGCGTCAACAGCTAAGGTCACCTGCACCGTAAGTGTAGTGCATGCTTTATGGCGGGAAATGTCGGTGAACTTCCCTTGCTGGATGGCGAGACCCGCCGCCAACCTATACTTCACCTTTCAGGGTTTTCCCCAACTAGGTATCTAGGTGGGTATCTGCGTACGCCCCAGCCACGACAAGCTCTGAGCTCTCGACCGGTCTCCCGGCGTATGTTTTAATGTAGAGTATGTGAGTACAAGTTCTGTAAGTAAGGGGTGAGGATGGAACGAGGAAGATAAAGGAGAGAACACGCGCGGTCCTTGGCGCTTTTGTTAGAGGGATGCTCCGGCATGACTGGGGGTGATCGGAGAAACCATGGAACACTACTGATGGGAGCAGTGAGCCGCTAGAATTCTCCTTCAGACAGCGGCTGAAAATAACTCAACTACGTAGTTATAGTGTCAAGAATCCTGCCACCGTCAGGACTGAAATACTAGGACCTCCCGGTCAGAGGCACTCCAGTGACATCACTCAATGCACTGAGCCATCTAAGCCAGTGACAGAGTATAACCGCACGATATTTTGCGAGAAAAGTGCTGCATAATAATGGTAGTATCAAATGATGTGGTAATAAAATACTTGCTATAGGACAGTAGACTCTCCAAAAAATACAAAGACGAAACATGAACATGACCAAATATCATGTACTGGCGGAAAACAGATTCGCTTGGGATATTTATTTTATAACAGACCGGTTTAATGCTCCTTTAACCGTAAGTGCAGATCGTAGATCAGTCACCAGAATCGTAATCAGTGGCGAAGCGTCAGGGTAGGCAGAGTAAGCTCAGCTAACCAAAGAATTTTGAAGAAGAAGAAAAATATCTCATTCCTAAAAATATAAAACAGTACATTCATAATGTCGCTTCTTAGTCATTTAATGCCGTACATATGCGCTCCAAGTTATTACTTTGCCGTATACGTACGTATATACGGAGTGATATACGTAGTACAGGCAAAGTTATGTAATGCTGCGTGAAAAAAACGGCGAATTTTCGGCGGAAAAAAATTCATTGCCGGGCCATGATAACGAAAACGTGGATAAAACCAGTTGCTAAATTAAGAAAAAAAAATCCCCTAACACGTGGTGTAGCCAGAAACCCTCTTTTGTGGGTTCTTGATATCGAAAAACCAATTGAAAGGAAAACGTTCGTCTGTCCGTCCGTCAGTGAACACTGCTGGCGCCTAAACCATACGTACGATTTCTTCCAAAATGGATATTTCCCGGTCGATCTGGTTCTAATCAAAGCTTTGAGATTGTGAAAAAGATTCTTCAAAATTTGGGGGTACTTTACATGAAGACACCCGGACATTTTCAAAATTTTCTCAAAAACGGCTCCCAATTTTTTCTTTAAATTTCTTGTAAGAATAGAGGAAAATACACTTATTAACATGACGTAGGTCCGATTTTCACGGATAACTCTAAATTTTCGAAAATTGTGAGAGTTTGAATTTTTTTCGGCATCTTTTTTCAATTACAAAATTGAAGATAGAGATTTTTCCTTCAAATAAAATGTGTTCTACAAAGTAAGATCTTTGTTTAAGGTCATATACATTGTTTCAAAAATTTTAGTAGTTTTCGCGCAATATTGCGTGCAATATGTGCAATTTTAAAAAATTACAAAAACATGATTTTCTCAAAAACGGTTCTAAATTTTTTCTTTAAACTTTTGGCAAAGATAATGCTAAATATACTCTATCAGATAACATAAACGTCATACTGGTCTACAGGTTGTTTTTTTAAAAAAATAAAAAAATGTAAATTTTTGATTTGTCTCTCACGCCTGCAAAATTTACATTATAGATGTGGTTACTTGTTTAGTGTGTTTCTTTACACATAAGCTTCAAAGTATCTCCAATGATGGTTTTTGAAATGTCCATAAGTGGTCCATAGTAAAGGAACAAAATTGGCAAATTTTCTGAAATGTTCGAACGAAATTTTCTCAAACACTATTGAAAATTTTTCGCCGAAATTCTCAACAATGGCAAAGAGTTCAATTCTCGCCCATATTTCAGAAACTTGATGTCGGCCGCGATATTTGGGGCCCAAAAATCAAAATAATGCTGAAAAATGTAGGTGTTGTTTAATCACACACAAAATGAATAGTATGCATTGCACTGAAATGAAAAGTAAACCATCGCGTCAATTGAAAAGTTTTCTAAATATTTTGTTTTATAACATTTTCTCGAATTATTGTAAAGATTTCCACTAATATGATTTTTTCCACCTGTTGTATTCGATCAAAGAGGGACAGTGATTTTGAATTTGAATTGGTTACCATGACAAGGAAGTTGTTATCAAACAATGTTTGTTTATTTCTCGATTCAGAAAATGAACACGATAGATTTATCACAAATGAAGAATGAATATTAAGTATATGTGTGTGTATTAGTCAAAATACATATTAGTGTTGTGGATTTGGGGTCATCGTAGTGTATTACTTCTGTTGTGAGTTTATTTCATGTGTATTTTTCAGATAATTGTATTACTGAAATCCTTCGCTTGCTGTTTGTGCCGAAAGTGAAAGAAGTTCGTAAGTATTTGGCAATTTTACGTAAAATTTGACAATGAATGATAAAAATATAATTTGCATTTATAATTTTTTAGTCGTTTGTAGTTAAAATATTTTGTTTAGTCACGGTATTGCTTTCCCTGTTTCAAAGTATATGAAGTAATGTTAATTTGTAGTAATATTTACATTAGTGGCGATTTGTTCACATTAATATATTTACGAGTACATTTGCTTTAAATAATGTCTAGTAAATTTTCTCGAGAACTCACTTTTCTATAAAAACTAGCTCAAAATTTCGCATTTTCAGAAACACTCAAACACAATTTTCCCAAAAATTGTTTCAAATTTTATCTTCAAACTTTTCAAACGGATAGTGCTCATTGCACTCCTTAATATGTCGTAAAGTTAAATTTGGGGTATTATGTTTTTGCAAAAATTACATAAATGTACTTTTTTTGAAACCTCTCTCACATCGTTAATATGCACATTTCCAGCAAATTGTAAACACTATTGTATTTGTAAATTAATGTTCTTCAAATGACTTCAAATGAAGTGTTCCGAAAACTCAAACATGTTCTGTGAAAAAGAGCTTCATGTTTCGCATTTTTAGTCGCGCTTAAACGCCATTTTCTTAAAAACGGTTAAAGTATTTTCCAAGAAAATTGCCAATTAGGGAGAAGTTTAGTGTTCTTTAATATTCTAACTAGTGGTGCTACAGAATGGCACAGACTTTCCCGTATTGGTTTTCTATTTCCTTGGGTCTTCGCTAACTATTCGGAATTGCTACATACTCTTTCTTGCCAGCTACCATCTATCACCGCCAAAAGTACATTTTTTTGTCATTTTCTAAATTTTTTCGGTTTCCTATTGGTAGAACGAAAATATTAATTTTAGAATATTAAAGAACACAAAAACCTAGCCGTAAATGGCAATTTTATTTTAAAAATTATGTGCCGTTTAAGAGAAAATGGCGTTTTAGCACTACTAAAAATGCGAAATTTGAAGCTCATTTTCACAGAAAATGTTTGAGTTTTCAAAATACTTTATTTGAAGTTATTTGAAGCACTTACACTCACAAATATAATCATCTTTACAAATTGCGGATAATGTGCATATTAAAGATGTGAGAGATCTTTCAAAAAAATTTACATTTATATAATTTTTGAAAGAACAAAAAATAACTCAAAATAAACTTTACACTATACTAAAGAGTGTAATTATCACTATCCGTTACAAAAGTTTCAAGAAAAAATTTGCAGCCATATATGAGAAAATGGCGTTTGAGCATTTCTGAAAATGCCGAAATTTGAGCTGCTTTTCACAGAAAACGGTAGTGTTTTCGAGAAACTTTACTTGACATTATTTAAAGCATATATACTCGTAAATATAATAATGTGGAAAAATCGCCGCTAATGTAAATATTAACGACGTGAGAGACAAGTAAAAAAATTTATATTTGTGTAATTTTTGAAAAAAAATCAACGATAGACCAATAGGGCTTTTATGTCATCTGATAGAGTAAATTCACCACTATCCCTACCAAAAGTTTAAAGAAAAAATTTGGAGCCGTTTTTGAGAAAATTTTGAAAATCTCCGGGGGGCTTCATATAAAGTACCCCCAAATTTTGAAGAATCTTTTTTCAAAATCTCAAATCTTTGACTAGAATCAGATCAACTAGGGAATATCCATTTTGGAAGAAATCGTATTAATGGTTTAGGCGCTAGCAGTGTTCACAGACGGACAGACGGACGGACAGACAGAGAGACGGATGTTTTCCTTTCAATTGGATTTTCGGTATCAAGGACCTAGAAAACAGGGTTAATGGCTACACTACGTGTTAGGAGATTTTTTTTTCATAATTTAGCAACTTGTTTTTATCCACTTATTCCTTTTCACGGCCCGGCAATTAATTTTTTTCCGCCGAAAATTGGCCATTTTTTCGCGCGGCATTACATAACTTTCCCTATACTACGTATATCACTCCGTGTATACGTACGTATATGGGAAAGTAAAAATTAATATTTCCGTTTCCCACTAGAAAACTGAAAAGTCAAGAAAATGTAAAAAAAATATGCTTTGGAAAGAAATGGATGGCAGCTGGCACGAGTATGTGATAATTCCGAATAGCTAACCCAGACACAAGGAAATAGAAAACTAATACGGGAAAGTCTGTGCCATTGTGTAGCACCATTAGTTTACCAAATGTCCGTGCGGCACACGCTAGCCGGTCTCCATGCCCTTTAGCTCTCGCGCCTTCAGCAATGTTCCTTCACGGAGCACAAATCAAATGGCAACCGACAGCTCCTCAAGTGGCGAAAATGCTGCCTGCTCTGTGTAGGCGAAGCAAGACGGCCACCAGTGGACCCTTTGCAAGCGAACGGCGTCTTCTCGTGAATTTTTGTTTCTTGGAATGTTTTGGCCCGCTTGTCGGGCAGTGTTCACACCTGTTTACAACGCTGTAAAGTACTGTCTTTAAATGTAAATACTCCTTGAATTGGTTTTTACTCTGACCAATTGGATTTAAGGGGTTTTGGAGCTGAAAAGTACCATCTTAAAACGGGCTGTGCTGATCCCTGTTAGCAACGCTGTGAAGTACGAAAGGTATTTTAAATGTAAATAATCCTTGGATTGTTTTTTAGTCAGAGCAATTGGTTTTAAGGGTTTTGGAGGTTATCTTAAAAGCGCGTTATTTGAAAATGCATGATCTTAGCCTGAATTTTTGCCAGGGAAATCTTAAAATTCTTTATTACAGTTATATGCAGTGCAAAATTGAAATAAAATGCAGGGCAATGTGGTAACAAATGATCCCGACAATTCAAGTTTCGAACACTCATACTCTCTGCAACTAAACCAGAAAACCCTTTCCGTTGAAACTGTTTCAACACGAGTTTCACAGCCAATTCGTGCGTGCGCGCGCGCTGATTGGCGCTACAACCCGCACAGAGTGCTTGGCCGCTGCATTGTCCGAAGGCCGTGTGTGCGGTGCGTGGCGGCTGCTGTGTATTCTATCGGTCCGCTGCAGATGGTGCCCCGCCCGCCTGCTGTGTGTGGCCGACAGCGCGGCACCGCCGGGATCGCAGCGACCACCGCTTCTAATGCGATTCGCACGCGCCTCGAGCGCAGTCTCCAACAGCGTGCGGCGTTGCCAGGTAGTCTTAAGCACTCCCCACTAAACTTCGGCTTTTTCTTTCTTGACGCATGGGGGAAGGTGTCAATAAAATGGAATATCTCACGGTATTTCGCGTCGTTCTCGGTTGTACCGCTAGGAGTCGCATGATCGCGACTGTGTCGAGCAGTGCTGGCGATCATGCTATTCCTGGCGGCCCAACGGAGAACGACGCGAAATACCGTGAGATATTCCATTTTATTGACACCCTCCCCCATGCGCCAAGAAAGAAAAAACCGAAGTATAGAGAGTGCTGAGAAAGTCACCAAAACGACGCCCCCCCCCAAAAAAAACAAATTCAAATAATGATTATTTCATGTTGAAAATGTATGGGGAGGTTTGGAAATTAAATAAGAAAAAAATAATTCGTTATATATGATTATATTTATATTTTACTGTAAACACCTATATTTTTATTACATAAAATAATGAATTTTTGGTTTATATAAAATAGTTATTCAATTAAATAATTAACTAGTGAAATGTTTAATAATTACAATATTTCTTTACTTTCTCAGAACGAAACAAATGTCAGTTACAACGTTGTTCGAGTTCGAGCAGGCTCTTCAAATAATCTTTTTAATAAATATCTATTTATTAGATTATTTATTGTAATGTTAATATAAATTATTTTGTTATTTTCATTATTATTTAATTATATAGTACGAAATCGAATACACCGAGAGTCAGACATGTGATGATTTCATGTTATTTTAGATCATCAAGATACGATACTGGTATGCAATTACAGGGTGCTACTGAGTAAGAGAGTGTGTAAGAGTTATGAAGTCTAATAGATGAGAGGTATCTTTGTATTACTCATTCTAATGACTGAAAAAGAGATAGAGATTTTGACTCGAATGAATCTAGTATATTCAGTTTCATTGAAGTCCTTCTATTTGTTTTTGAAAAAAAATTGTTTCAAAAGTATAATAAAGATAAAATCCCCACAAAAAATCCCAAAAAAATTTCTCCTCAAAAAATCCACTAAACAAGTGGTGGAATCCCCAACGAGTGATGAAATCCCCAACTGGCAAGGCTGACAGCGTGCCACTCGCTAAGGGGCTCGTTGATGTCGCCCGCTGGAATAGTACGAAATCGCTCTCTTACAACTATTGAAACTAATGAAACTATTTAAATGTATTAGGGCAGGGTTGTCCAAATAGCGGCCCGCGGTGCAATCTATGGTCCGCAAAAGGTTGTTAGTCAAAAATTGAAGTCCCTCGCATCCATATCGAGCGAGAGCTTAGCGCGCATGGCGTACGCGCC